>OU611758.1:8136132-8288632 GCA_914767535.2 Dunaliella primolecta | reverse complement strand
ACTATGAAAGATAGGGGAGGTGGTTGGGTACGCCCATCTCTGTAATACTTCTTAAGAAGTGATACATGAAAAACATCATGTATTCGGAGATTGGCGGGCAGCTCAAGTCTATATGCCACATCATTGATTTGCTCAACGACTTTAAGAGGACCAATCCACTTTGGCATGAGCTTAGGTGTACCAGGCAACCTAAGTCTGACATTCTTTGAGCTGAGTAGAACTTCATCACCAATTGAGAATTCAACATCTTCTTTTCTTATCAGCAAAGGCTTTTTGCCTTTGTTGTGCAGCTTGGAGAGCTTCTTTAGCATCTCTCAAACCTTGTTGCATGTTTGTGATGAAAGTTTCTACCGTAGGAACTTTTGAGGACGTTTTGATTGTCCAGGAAAGAGGAGTTTGGGGGTCCCTCCCGTAATTCAAACGAAACGGGGTAGTTTTGGTAGACTCATGATAGGAATTATTGATAGCAAACTCAGCCATAGCTAAGTATGTATCCCAGTCGTCCTGTTGCGGACTGACATAATTTCGTATCATGTCTTCCAGAACCCTGTTCACTCTTTCCGTTTGTCCATCCGACTGTGGATGGAAAGAAGAGGATTTGTAACTTTTAATGTCACAACCCTTCAAAAGTTCCTTCCAGAAATTACTGGTGAATTTTGCATCCCTGTCGGACACAATATTCTTTGGGTAGCCATGATGTACAAACACATGGTCCCTATATAGTTGAGCAACTCCCTGAGCTGAAACAGTGACCTGTGCCTGGGGAAAAGTGACGTGAGAAGCCAAGAAGAGATGGAGATTGAGCAACTTGTGCGCCAGCTTCAACAGAAGGTCGACGAGCTTAATCAAGTGGTGCTCCAGCTACGGCAGCAGCAGCAGCAGCAGCAGGAGGATGGCCGAGCAACTCGGGGCAGCGTTGACCAGCTCGTCCGAGACTCTGCTGACACCAACTGGGCAGCAGCATGCAGCATAGACAGGGAAGAACGTCAGAAGTTCTACAGTGTACGTCTGCTGCGCTCCAGGAACGCAGGGGCGCTGCCCTGCGAAGCAACACCAGCCGGGGTGGAAGCCTTCCTGCAGTGCGAGGTGGGCAGCGTGCAGCATGTGGAGCGGATGCGGGACAACGCACTGGGCAAGCAGCGATACATCGTCAGGTTCAGCACGGCAGAGGCAGCGACTGCAGCGTACGCGGGGTTCCGCGACAGCAGCAATGCAGCACAAGCACTCCTGGTGCAGAAGAAGACGCGCCTGCAGAATGCGCTGGTGGACCTGGCCATACAGCTGCAGCAATTGGGCCGGGGACAGTGTGGGTATGGGGAGGAACTGGTTGTGCAAGTCAGGGGAAAAGCAATCGTGGTCAAACTTGGTGAGGGGGAGCTGGTTCCCTACCCCTTCCGCCAGCACCTGCCTTCAGGCCGCATCCCCAGCCCTGGCGAGCCCTTCCTGCACCTCAATGCAGGCCGACTGGGGCAGCAGCTCAAGCAGCTACTCAAGCCTCCTTCGCCATCACCAGCAGCAGCAGCAGCAGCAGCAGCAAGGCCAGCAGCGCAAGCACCTACTTCGCCTGCCCCACCACCAGCACAAACAGCAGCAGCAGGAACGACAGCAGCAGGAGCGACAGCAGCTGCAGCAAGAGGAGCCCCAGTCACTCCCACCAAGCGGAAGCGCACCAACCAAGAGACCAACCCTGTCCAGCACCAACACTACCCTCCCCCAGCAGCAGGAGCAGCAGCACCTGTACAAGAAATGCACGCAGGTGGCTTTGGAGGAGCCAAGAGGCATGGACAAACTGCAGACCAAGAGACCCGAGTTCGAGCACATAAGACTGCGCAGGCAATACAAGCAGCATGGGTCCCTAATAGGAGGTATGGGGGGGTGTACGGGGGTCCTCAAGGGCCGTCCATACCCCGTGCCATGTCTTGGAGAGATTACAGAGGGTACTTGTCTGCTGAAGAGATTCAAGCAAGGCAACGCAGTTGATACCTTCTTTGACATGTGCACTCACCAGGCTGTATCGGCGGTTACCCTTCCTGAAGCATTGCATTGCATCTTTAACAGTGGATGCTGAGAACTGAAGTGCAAAGCAGAACATAACACATTTACTATGGCCTCTTAGGCCTTTTTCAGAGCGGTGCTGTTCTCAAACTTTCTGTGCTTCTTGTGAAAACACAAAAGTGTATATTCCTAACACTACAGCCTTATGGAGTTTTTTGAGCATGACTTTGCGTGCTTGTTTCATTAGAGTGACAGTGTGAGTGTGATTTTTACAGTTGACGCTTCTGAACTCAGCTCAAGGCTTTCAGTTGACATTTGCACAAGTTTAGTTTGGTTTGGTTGCAGGCACCTTTTGCTTCAGCTAAGCTGCCCTTGTAGGCAGGTACAGCTATGTAACCCTATCCTATCCTATCCTATCCTGAAACAGTGGTGGTGGTAGGCATGATATGTGTCATTTTTGTAAGACGGTCAACAACCACAAAGATGGCATCATGGCCCTCCTTTGTTTTTGGAAGTTGAGTTATAAAATCCATGCTCACACTTTCCCACGGCTCACAGGGTATTGGGAGAGGAGTTAAAATCCCTCCAGGTTTTTGGTTTCCAATTTTATTTAACTGGCATTGAGGGCACGCTTGGACAAAACGTCGAACGTCAGATCCAATGGTGGGCCACCAAAATCTTCTCTCAACCATATGCTGAGTTTTTAGAGATCCTACATGTCCCATGCACATGGGTGCGTGGTTTACATGTATGATGGCGTTTTTGACGACATCTAGATTAGGGATCGCTAAACGCTCATCCTTTGTGTACCACCAACCATTCTTGTTAGTTAGCTTTGAAGTGAACCACTCCCTTGAAAACTTTGGGTCCTCTTTATATGCCCGCCGGACTGCACCTAAGACGTCAGCCACCTCCAGTCCGGTGTGCAAACTAATCTCAGGCAAGCCAGTCACAGCCTCTGTAGGAGAAGGATTGTTCGTGGCATATGCCGCCTCGCGTTCCTCCCCCCCCCCAGAAGAATCTGTGTTTTGCTCAAGAGGATCCGAGTCTTCTCTCTCATTTAGGGTAGGTGATGGCACTAAAGGAAAAGAGGTATCTCTTTTACGTTTGTTTTGCTTCGGCAAGCATTGTTGTACTTTATGCATTGGTTGTTGCGGCTTTTGCCCTCTGCTGCGAGTTTGCATTGCTAGAAGGAGCACCAGGTTAGCAAAGTTTATTTGAGGTTGTCCATGCGGAGGATTCCGACTTAGAGGGTCAGCCATATTTTCTTTGCCTGGTCTGTAAAGCCACTTGAACTTAAATCTCTGCATCTGTGCTTGCGGTTCATGCGGGACACAGCATTGAGATCCTTGCTATGCATTTCCACAGTGATAAGGTGGTTTGCCAATGCATCAAAGTCAGTCCAGAATCGGCCCGTATGAGGGTCAATCGCTGTCCTATCTTTCAGAGCAGGGTTCAAGCCGTTGAAGAAAATCATGAGCAGGTCCACAGCACATGGGGGTTCAGGACCACATTTCGTGACCAAAGTGCGCACATGTCGTACATAGTCTTTTGCAGAGTGTGTACCCTGTTTGACCTGGTGTAGTTATGTGCGTGCTTTGATGCGCTTGTCTGGTGCAGCGAATGCATCAAGCAAGCATTTGCGGACCATGTCCCATGTGAGTGCATCAGGAGAGTGCGCAGTTGCAGTTGCCATGTATGCAGACTTGGCCTTGCCTGACAGCAGGGTCAAAACCATTTTGGGCCATTGCATGCGGTCACAGCCAGTGGACTCAAAGTAAGTTTCAAGTGTGAACAAAGCTTCATCTACATCTTCCTCACCTGAGAAAGCGGCAGGCTTAGTCATCTTGAAACCCTTTGCACTGCTCACCTTCTTGTCCTCTTGCTCTGATTCCTCCTCAGAAGAGGTGTCAGCAGGGGGAGCAGAGGGAGCAGAGGGGCCAGGGCCTGCTGCAGCTGTGTGCACCTTGGGGATGATGTTATCCAGGATGAAGCTCTGTAATGCCCCCATGCTGCTGGCCAACTCCTGGGACAGCACGAGCTTAAGAGTCTCCTTCTGAAACCCATCCTGCTGCTTGAGCATGGTCTGCAACACATCTGGCTTGATGATAAGAGACCTCACATCCTTCACCGTGGACTGCAACCCTTCCAGCTCCCTGGCGTGGTTCCGCAACGTACCCTGAGCAGCGTGGATCTTGTCCTGATTCCTCAGGACATCATTGATCGCTTTGTCCAAGCGCTGGACAACAGAGTCCAGTGCCTGCTGGGTTGGTTGCTGGGCAAGCTGAGTCTTGAGGTCCTGGAACTGCCCCGTTAGGGCAGCCAGCAAGGCCTGCAGTACAGTACCATGCAAGGGATGCAAACCAAACAAAGTTTGTTGGCATGCATGGTAAAATCTGGGTGGGAGAGCCATAAGCACATCACTATGCTGCAACAGTTTGGCAGCTGCTTGTGGGTCTCCATTCCCTAGCACTCGCATCAGATGTCGCATCATCACTGAGTGTTGAGAGGCAAAAGCGCGCACCTCTAATGGGCGATTGGGCTTCGCAGTGGAAGGATTCGCAGCGGGGGCTGGTTCCTGTGATGGGCGCGCATCCTCGACCGTCTCTTCCTTCTCGCTCGCAGCTGCCCCTGCACCCGCTTTCTCCGCTTCCGCCGCTTGTGCCTTGCGCTTCTCTTTCTTTCCCGGAGTGGTCATGATGCTGCACGAATGCAAATGGAATAAAGCGAAGTTACCAAGCTTGTAACTCCAAGTGCACTTCTCGTTGCCAAGAGCGCACAACGTCTTGATTGCTCAAGCGCGTGTGATGCCTTGTGTTTGCACACAATGCAGGCGTGCTAGCAAAGCTAGGAGGCAAGCCTCTGGCTGACGGGAGAAAAATTTCTCGCACGGCAACCCCACAGTTTCGCGTGTTGGACTGATATCTTCCCGTGGTATCCCCCGGTCCGAACAGAGTCGAACCGGCTTTGCTACCAATGTAACAGGCAAAGGGCCAGCAGGGCGCCGTACCTTGTCTGTGTGTGTGTTTCCCGTGGTATCCGAGTAGTAGCAGAGGGGGCTCCCGTCGCGCCCGTCTCCGTGAGCTGCTACCTAGCGTCCCTCTATAATATAATTATAAAAGAACTCTTGAAATCAGCTCCCCGGGGGTAATATACCCCTGCTACAAAGTGTCTTAGAAACATAGATCATACATGTAAATGTATTCCCTATGCCCGGTACTCTAAGGCACAAGATACATGTAACAATGATTGTTACACGAGCCTTGGGGCCTTTGAGCAAGCGCTTTGTGAGCTTGATGTTACTGACCTTTGCAGTGGCGGGAAGCTCCGGTGAAGCTACCTCCTTCATCGGGGAAGGCACTTTGGGGAAGTCCTTAGCGTTCTTGGTTGGAGATTGTGCATCGTCCTTAGGTGGCATCCCTGAGATGCGAGAGGAGGCATTGGTGGTGTCACCATTGGAGTTCCAGCGAACGTGGTGCATGATTGCGATGTGTGTGTGTGTGTGCGCTCTAGCTAGAGCGGCTTGGCAAGGAGTGCGCTCGAAAGCGGCTTGGAAAGAATGCGCAACTGATGTCGCGGCTTCGAGAGGGGTGTGCGCAAGGGCACGAAGGGAGAAGCACCCGAGGGTGCGGACAGCGCAGTCCTGTCCCCCCCAATGCGTGGTGTTGGGCCCGGTTGTAACAATCATTGTTACATGTATCTTGTGCCTTAGAGTACCGGGCATAGGGAATACATTTACATGTATGATCTATGTTTCTAAGACACTTTGTAGCAGGGGTATATTACCCCCGGGGAGCTGATTTCAGGAGTTCTTTTATAATTATATTATAGAGGGATGCTAGGTAGCAGCTCACGGAGACGGGCGCGACGGGAGCCCCCTCTGCTACTACTCGGATACCACGGGAAACACACACACAGACAAGGTACGGCGCCCTGCTGGCCCTTTGCCTGTTACATTGGTAGCGAAGCCGGTTCGACTCTGTTCGGACCGGGGGATACCACGGGAAGATATCAGTCCAACACGCGAAACTGTGGGGTTGCCGTGCGAGAAATTTTTCTCCCGTCAGCCAGAGGCTTGCCTCCTAGCTTTGCTAGCACGCCTGCATTGTGTGCAAACACAAGGCATCACACGCGCTTGAGCAATCAAGACGTTGTGCGCTCTTGGCAACGAGAAGTGCACTTGGAGTTACAAGCTTGGTAACTTCGCTTTATTCCATTTGCATTCGTGCAGCATCATGACCTCTCCGGGAAAGAAAGAGAAGCGCAAGGCACAAGCGGCGGAAGCGGAGAAAGCGGGTGCAGGGGCAGCTGCAAGCGAGCAGGAAGAGACGGTCGAGGATGCGCGCCCATCACAGGAACCAGCCCCCGCTGCGAACTCTTCCACTGCGAAGCCCAATCGCCCATTAGAGGTGCGCGCTTTTGCCTCTCAACACCCAGTGATGATGCGACATCTAATGCGAGTCCTAGGGAATGGAGACCCACAAGCAGCTGCCAAACTGTTGCAGCATAGTGATGTGCTTATGGCTCTCCCACCCAGATTTTACCATGCATGCCAACAAACTTTGTTTGGTTTGCATCCCTTGCATGGTACTGTACTGCAGGCCTTGCTGGCTGCCCTAACGGGGCAGTTCCAGGACCTCAAGACTCAGCTTGCCCAGCAACCAACCCAGCAGGCACTGGACTCTGTTGTCCAGCGCTTGGACAAAGCGATCAATGATGTCCTGAGGAATCAGGACAAGATCCACGCTGCTCAGGGTACGTTGCGGAACCACGCCAGGGAGCTGGAAGGGTTGCAGTCCACGGTGAAGGATGTGAGGTCTCTTATCATCAAGCCAGATGTGTTGCAGACCATGCTCAAGCAGCAGGATGGGTTTCAGAAGGAGACTCTTAAGCTCGTGCTGTCCCAGGAGTTGGCCAGCAGCATGGGGGCATTACAGAGCTTCATCCTGGATAACATCATCCCCAAGGTGCACACAGCTGCAGCAGGCCCTGGCCCCTCTGCTCCCTCTGCTCCCCCTGCTGACACCTCTTCTGAGGAGGAATCAGAGCAAGAGGACAAGAAGGTGAGCAGTGCAAAGGGTTTCAAGATGACTAAGCCTGCCGCTTTCTCAGGTGAGGAAGATGTAGATGAAGCTTTGTTCACACTTGAAACTTACTTTGAGTCCACTGGCTGTGACCGCATGCAATGGCCCAAAATGGTTTTGACCCTGCTGTCAGGCAAGGCCAAGTCTGCATACATGGCAACTGCAACTGCGCACTCTCCTGATGCACTCACATGGGACATGGTCCGCAAATGCTTGCTTGATGCATTCGCTGCACCAGACAAGCGCATCAAAGCACGCACATAACTACACCAGGTCAAACAGGGTACACACTCTGCAAAAGACTATGTACGACATGTGCGCACTTTGGTCACGAAATGTGGTCCTGAACCCCCATGTGCTGTGGATCTGCTCATGTTTTTCTTCAACGGCTGTCCAGCACCAACACTGCCCTCCCCCAGCAGCAAGAGCAGCAGCACCAGTACGCATGCATGCAGGTACCTTTGGAGGAGCCATGAGGCAAGGACAAACTGCAGACCAAGAGACCCGAGTTCGAGCACACAAGGCTGCGCAGGCAAAAGAAGCAACATGGGTCCCTAATAGGAGGTATGGAGGGGTGTATGGAGGTCCTCAAGGGCCGTCCATACCCCGTGCCATGTCTTGGAGAGATTACAGAGGGTACTTATCTGCTGAAGAGATTCAAGCAAGGCAACGCAGTTGATACCTTCTTTGACATGTGCAATCACCAGGCTGTATCGGCAGTTACCCTTTCTGAAGCATTGCATTGCATCTTAAACAGTGGATGCTGAGAACTGAAGTGCTAAGCAGAACATAACACTTTTACTATGGCCTCTTGGACCTTTTTCAGAGCGATGCTGTTCTCAAACTTTCTGTGCTTCTTGTGGAAACGCAAAAGTGTATTTTCCTGACACTACAGCCTTATGGAGTTTTTTGTGCTTGGCTTTGCGTGCTTGTTTCATTGAGAGTGACAGTGTGTGTGATTTTTACAGTTGACACTTCTGAACTCAGCTCAAGACTTTCAGTTGACATTTACACAAGTTTAGTTTGGTTTGGTTACAGGCACCTTTTGCTTCAGCTAAGCTGCCCTTGTAGGCAGGTACAGCTATGTAACCCTATCCTATCCTATCCTATCCTTCAACGGCTTGAACCCTGCTCTGAAAGATAGGACAGCGATTGACCCTCATACGGGCCGATTCTGGACTGACTTTGATGCATTGGCAAACCACCTTATCACTGTGGAAATGCATAGCAAGGATCTCAATGCTGTGTCCCGCATGAACCGCAAGCACAGATGCAGAGATTTAAGTTCAAGTGGCTTTACAGACCAGGCAAAGAAAATATGGCTGACCCTCTAAGTCGGAATCCTCCGCATGGACAACCTCAAATAAACTTTGCTAACCTGGTGCTCCTTCTAGCAATGCAAACTCGCAGCAGAGGGCAAAAGCCGCAACAACCAATGCATAAAGTACAACAATGCTTGCCGAAGCAAAACAAACGTAAAAGAGATACCTCTTTTCCTTTAGTGCCATCACCTACCCTAAATGAGAGAGAAGACTCGGATCCTCTTGAGCAAAACACAGATTCTTCTGGGGGGGGGAGGAACGCGAGGCGGCATATGCCACGAACAATCCTTCTCCTACAGAGGCTGTGACTGGCTTGCCTGAGATTAGTTTGCACACCGGACTGGAGGTGGCTGACGTCTTAGGTGCAGTCCGGCGGGCATATAAAGAGGACCCAAAGTTTTCAAGGGAGTGGTTCACTTCAAAGCTAACTAACAAGAATGGTTGGTGGTACACAAAGGATGAGCGTTTAGCGATCCCTAATCTAGATGTCGTCAAAAACGCCATCATACATGTAAACCACGCACCCATGTGCATGGGACATGTAGGATCTCTAAAAACTCAGCATATGGTTGAGAGAAGATTTTGGTGGCCCACCATTGGATCTGACGTTCGACGTTTTGTCCAAGCGTGCCCTCAATGCCAGTTAAATAAAATTGGAAACCAAAAACCTGGAGGGATTTTAACTCCTCTCCCAATACCCTGTGAGCCGTGGGAAAGTGTGAGCATGGATTTTATAACTCAACTTCCAAAAACAAAGGAGGGCCATGATGCCATCTTTGTGGTTGTTGACCGTCTTACAAAAATGACACATATCATGCCTACCACCACCACTGTTTCAGCTCAGGGAGTTGCTCAACTATATAGGGACCATGTGTTTGTACATCATGGCTATCCAAAGAATATTGTGTCCGACAGGGATGCAAAATTCACCAGTAATTTCTGGAAGGAACTTTTGAAGGGTTGTGACATTAAAAGTTACAAATCCTCTTCTTTCCATCCAGAGTCGGATGGACAAACGGAAAGAGTGAACAGGGTTCTGGAAGACATGATACGAAATTATGTCAGTCCGCAACAGGACGACTGGGATACATACTTAGCTATGGCTGAGTTTGCTATCAATAATTCCTATCATGAGTCTACCAAAACTACCCCGTTTCGTTTGAATTACGGGAGGGACCCCCAAACTCCTCTTTCCTGGACAATCAAAACGTCCTCAAAAGTTCCTACGGTAGAAACTTTCATCACAAACATGCAACAAGGTTTGAGAGATGCTAAAGAAGCTCTCCAAGCTGCACAACAAAGGCAAAAAGCCTTTGCTGATAAGAAAAGAAGATGTTGAATTCTCAATTGGTGATGAAGTTCTACTCAGCTCAAAGAATGTCAGACTTAGGTTGCCTGGTACACCTAAGCTCATGCCAAAGTGGATTGGTCCTCTTAAAGTCGTTGAGCAAATCAATGATGTGGCATATAGACTTGAGCTGCCCGCCAATTTCCGAATACATGATGTTTTTCATGTATCACTTCTTAAGAAGTATTACAGAGATGGGCGTACCCAACCACCTCCCCTATCTTTCATAGTGGATGGTGAAGAATATTTTCGTGTAGAACGCATTGTATCCCACCGCGTTCGCATGGTCACCACCAGACAGGCTTCTAAGCATAGACCAAAGAAGCAGAAAGCTGTCTATGAATATCTCATTAAATGGGAAGGTTATTCATTGGACCATAACACGTGGGAGCCAGAGTCAATCCTGTTAGAGGATACACTAACAGCTGAATTACTCTGCGCCTACAAGGAAGAATTCTTGCCCCGATAATTCTCCTTGTCTTTATTTTCATTTCATAATGGCCATATGACCAGATAAGACACTGTCTTATTTGAAGTAACAGAGCCTGAAACAGAGCCTGTTCACTCACGAAAACGGTTTTTTTCGAAGTCCACTTCTCATGGTTCGAAGTGCATTTCTCATGGTTCGAAGTGCACTTCTCATATGAGAAATGACCTCCCCCCTGGAAAAGCCAGCATTTTCTCAGTGAGAAGTGATTTCTTGCCAATAGAAGAGTATTTAGAACATAAGATGTCACTTCTCATCATTAGAAATGGATTTTCACCCCTGTGGCAAACTTTCCATTTCTCACATTCGAAGTGACTTCTCACTGTTCGAAGTGGCACTTAGAACATGAGAAATCCACTCCTCATGTTTGAAGTGCCCCCCCTCCTGGAAAAGCCTGCATTTCTCATGTTAGAAGTGATTTCTTCACATTAGAAGTGTATTTAGAACATAAGAAATCACTTCTCATCATTAGAAATGGATTTTCACCCCTGTGGGAAGCTTTCCATTTCTCACATTCGAAGTGACTTCTCACCGTTCGAAGTGGCACTTAGAACATGAGAAATCCACTTCTCGTATGAGAAGTGCCCCCCCTCCTTGAAAAGCTTGCATTTCTCATGTTAGGAGTGATTTCTTTACATTAGAAGTGTATTTAGAACATAAGATGTCACTTCTCATCATTAGAAATGGATGTTCACCCTTGTGGCAGGCTTTCCATTTCTCACATTCGAAGTGACTTCTCACCGTTCGAAGTGGCACTTAGAACATGAGAAATCCACTTCTCATATGAGAAGTGCCCCCCCTCCTTGAAAAGCTTGCATTTCTCATGTTAGGAGTGATTTCTTTACATTAGAAGTGTATTTAGAACATAAGATGTCACTTCTCATCATTAGAAATGGATGTTCACCCCTGTGGCAGGCTTTCCATTTCTCACATTCGAAGTGACTTCTCACCGTTCGAAGTGGCACTTAGAACATGAGAAATCCACTTCTCATATGAGAAGTGCCCCCCCTCCTTGAAAAGCTTGCATTTCTCATGTTAGGAGTGATTTCTTTACATTAGAAGTGTATTTAGAACATAAGATGTCACTTCTCATCATTAGAAATGGATTTTCACCCCTGTGGCAGGCTTTCCATTTCTCACATTCGAAGTGACTTCTCACCGTTCGAAGTGGCACTTAGAACATGAGAAATCCACTTCTCATGTTCGAAGTGACCCCCCTCTGGAAAAGCCTGCATTTCTCATGTTCGAAGTGACTTTTCACCATGAGAAGTGTGGCTTCGAACGGGAGAAGCCACTTCTCATCTGAGAAATGACCCCACTCCCAAGGAGGCCTGTGGTTCTCATAATAATAAGGTTACATTAAGGGCCCTACTGGGCGTGAAGGGGGGTAGAGCCACTTAAGATGTTTCGGTTGTGCAACACACAATGTTTTTGTGGAACTCACAGCTGTACTTTGGTAAGCAACAATTTTAAAAATTAAACACAATATTCATGCCAACATTGTTTATGGTTTCGACCTCCGTGCAAATGTTTGACCGTGCCAGAGCTCCCCCACCGCTGTCCCCTCTGATCAGCCCCCTTGCCAGCTAGACCCTGGAGGACCCTGTAGGCAATTGGAGCAGCTACGTATGGTGCTGGCCAGCTGCAACTCTGTTTGGTATTGGTGGCTGCAGTTGCTCAGCCTGACTGCAGCATGCGCATTGCCCCCTGCCCTCCTCCATGATGCTCCCTGCACAGATGGGCACTGAGCATGATGAAGTTTGTATCACTAACATCTGTTGCTTCCGTGATTGTACATGCAGGGGAGGCCCGAGCTGGAGAAGCAACCCCCGGGCCCTCGATGAAATTACCACTCCACTTGCTCCTTCTCTCCGTTCGCTTGCGCTGCACCTGCACCATCGAGGCTCTTGAAAGAAAGCATGCTGTGTCCGTCGCTGCAGGTGTGCGCTCGTGAAGGGCGCGCTTACAGGGGCAGGGAGACGGATCAAACTTGTGAGAGCGGTTTGGATTCAACACTTCAGCAATTTTACGACTAAAATGACGTAAAATATGCAGGGAATGGACGCCTTCAATATGCCTTCCCTTGGGAGTGGAGGGGGGCCTGAGCGGCCTGCAGGGGTTTAGAAGTGGTATTTAGAACATTAGAAATGCATTTCTAACGTTAGAAACCCAAATTAGAACTCCTCTCAGAATGGTTCGAAGTGGCATTTCGAACATTAGAAGTGACTTCTTTTCATTAGAAATTTTCTTCGAACACCCTGCTGGCATTTCGAATGCAAAATTTTTCCATTCGACGTTCGAAGTGCACTTCGAACCCTTTCGAAGGCCACTTCGAAAAAAATGCATTACCTGAGTGGTTATGTGTATTCATGATTGCAACATTTATACACTCACACTTTTCAGAAAAATGCGGGAAATTTTGCCTTTGCTGCTTTCAAGACAGACTGATCATCTGCTCAAGACACAAAGGTTCCCTTATCCATTTTTCATACTTTTGAAAAGTTTTACTCTCTTGGTACAAACCCGGGGACGGGTCTTCATCGAGGGGGGGGGCAATGTAACAATCATTGTTACATGTATCTTGTGCCTTAGAGTACCGGGCATAGGGAATACATTTACATGTATGATCTATGTTTCTAAGACACTTTGTAGCAGGGGTATATTACCCCCGGGGAGCTGATTTCAGGAGTTCTTTTATAATTATATTATAGAGGGACGCTAGGTAGCAGCTCACGGAGACGGGCGCGACGGGAGCCCCCTCTATTACTACTCGGATACCACGGGAAACACACACACAGACAAGGTACGGCGCCTTGCTGACCCTTTGCCTGTTACACCGGTGAAGCAAAGGCCCCGAGGATCGGTGGCTTCGGTGCCAAATGTAACAGGCACAGTTCTAGCAGCAAGCAAGCTCAAGAGAGAGACTGCTAGGACATACCTGGAACGTGCGTGTGCTTGGTAACTGCAAGGCGCGCTCCTCACTCGCGCGCACTCGTCAAACACTCCGGCTGAATAGAGATTCGCTTAATATATAATTAAGACTGATCAGCCCTGCTGTTCGCCCGGGGATAACTCCCTTGCAGTTAGTTGGTTGGTCAAAGAGTAACCAAGATGCGTAATTACGTAACAATCAAGATTTCAATCTTGAATTGTTACAAGCATGAAGCATGCTTATTTCCATAAAACTTGTTTACTACTAAAACTCACTTGCGCATCTTGTACTGCTTCAACACTTCTAGTGCACGCACAAAATCATCCTGGTCGCGCTTCCATCGTTCCCATGGACAAATGCCCTGCTCCTGCTCAATGCGGCACAACTCATCGACAAGCTTCTTCATTTCAGCCGTAGAGCTGCCACGGTCATGCCTTAGTACAGCAAGTTGGGACTGCAAAGGGCTGCATGCTTCTTATTTCAGCAAAGTCTCGACATACTTTGCCTGCAACCATGAAATATGCAATGCACATTTATAAGTGGGAGCCAACCCTGGGCAGGAATGATATACTGCTGAAATCTTTAAGTGGGCATTTTGCACATTTTGAGATAACTTTGAAATTACCATGTTACACTCATTCCTCATGAGTCATCAAACAGGTCGCATATATCATTTTAACATGCATATATCATTTTAACATGCACAAAAACACATGAACAAATATAGGTCTATACATGCATGCACACATTTATATATATGTACATTTATACATACAAATATGATGTATATATATACATATGCCCACAATGGCACACATGCAGATCAAAGCAAGCAAGCATAAGCAACAAGATATTGCATTGAAACACCAAGTTTCCAGTCAAACATTTCGTGGAAAAGTGCTCACCTCCCAAGGTAAATCCTCCTCACTCCTTGCTGACAGATGACAGCTCACAAAAGATTGGACGGCATCTTCTACTTCAATGCCATCAGCTAATGCTCCTTGTTGGATTTTGGCAAGCTCTTGTTGGTAACCACCTGTTGGTGCAAAACACATTTTTTTCAGAGCAAAACACATGCGCGGTTTGCTGAAAAAAGCGTTGTTTAGGCATGGCACTCCTACAGCAAACAAGCAAGGCCCGACAACTCACTCTTCAGTTCTATTGTTTTCTTGACGGTAGCCTGCAAGTGCTGCACAAGCTTCTCATGCTTGTGCTCCTGGATGTCTGCAAATTTGCATGACAGGAGGTCTTGCCGACGATCGGGAGACATAAAACGTAGTCGAGCTGCCAGAGCCTACAAATAATAAGAAGAAATGAATGGGAAGATAGGGAAAATATGCCATACAAGTATACAAGTCAGCCATTAAATGGCACCTACCTCATATTCATCCCAAATTACCTTCAATAAAGCCCACATCTGCTCGCATTGCTCTCCTCCTGCACACCGGCCAGCACCCTCTGTGAAGCGCCCACAGTTCTGTAGCTGACATGACAAGTTGTGACCAGCGCCATGCATTCAATTGACCAAGATCTTCACCTGCAAGGAGTTTACACCTCATACTCCCACAGTTTTCACAGGCACGAGCATCTGACAACCCCAATCAGGTTCTGACACTTAACTTGCTGTAGGCGTCTTGTGTGGTTTCATCTAAAGTGGCCACAAACTTGCAAAAAGTGGCTTTGAATCGGCAAGCGAAGTCGATGTACACATCTGTATCTGGGTAAGCATCCAGTACAGGAGCCGCTGGAGCTGTGCAAGTAGTATGAAAACTGCTCATGGGTTGACATGTCACAAAATCCATTCCGCAAAGGCACGCCATGGGAGCAGCATCCCCCTACAATCCCTTTTATGTCACAAACAGTGCTTCCAGCATTGGTTGTATCTTGCCTGGACAAAGGAAGCAGACAACGCGGTTTGTTCTAAAACTGAGATCGAGGCATTCATTTTTTTTTGGTGTCGCGCAAGATGATACCTTGAGCATGACAGGGAGGAGGTGCAAGGTTGGCAGTAATCTAGGTCCTCCCCAAGATCTGCACCGCTTCCTAAAGTGTGCTTTAAATTCAATTGCCCTTTGGAGGCCAGGTTGCTGACCTTTTCTTGGACACTTCCAAAGTAGGTCCGCAAAACAGGTTTAATATTGGAGCCTGAAAGGGAGAACCCATTTGTTTCTAGAGAAAAGCACATGGCATACACACATACAAAAACTTACTTGCTGAAGCTGTGTTTTTGTAAGAGTTGGCCTTCAAATTGGCATCAAAGCATATTCGGCGACGATAGTGCAAAAATTCTTCTGCAAAGGAGAGGGTCCAATGAACTCAAAATAGTGAGCGCATGCATTTCCAAGTACATGTGCAATTGTGTGTGCACAAGAGTGTGTGTGTGTGTGTGTGTGAGTGTGTGTGCGCGCGCGTGTGTGTGTATGAGAGAGAGGTTGCACCCACCAAATGGGCTTGGCAATTTGGTGCATATAGCACAGTCATGGCATGAGCCCCCATCAATTAGCGGAGGCCCCACTTCATCTGCATAAATTGTAAAATGGTTTTTGGATTGAAGGTATCCAGGCATCAATAGGTGCAAAGCTATGCAGTTAGGAAAAGCAACATGCCCTCTTTACCTGGTGAAAAGACAGGATCCGACAGTATTCCATCCGACAGTATTCCACGTAAGACCCGCTGTACAAGTGCGTCTCAACAGGATCCCGTGACAGGCCACCATCTTCATCTGTTGAGGTATGAACCTTATGCAACCCCTCCAAAAATCTTGCGCAGACATGGGGGACGCATTGTGCCTGCCCAATGTGATGTAATGCATGCATACAACCAGAAGTTAACAGGAAAGGCAGAAAAACACTTGCCTTTCATTGAAAGTCCATGGCTGGAAAAAGTCGTGAAGGACTCATGCACAGACATAGAAAATAGGTGGCTGGGGAAAGTGGCAGTAGAGGGGAAAAAACCCAGCCTGACGAATGGAGGTTCAGCTTTCACCTGACAGGCGCTGAAACAGAAGCTTGGAATGGTGATGGAAAATCGGTGATGCATGCTGATAAATGTGGCCGGACGGCGCTTAACTACAGAAGTTGGATCAAGAGAGAAGCATGAAGCGCCACAAGCCTGGCAGCAAGCGCCATCCCATGCTTGCCAGCTGCCATCCAAAACCAATTGGACAAATTCTTGCTCTTGGCTCTCAAACACCCGAGAACAACAGCCAGAGAATTGCTTGAAAACAACCATGAACATGTGCAGTCCAGCACGTAGGCATTACCTTGTGCAGTTCAGCACGTAGGCCAACAGAGCACTGCACACCGCGCCGCATGTTGGGCATCCGCTCACGCCACGCATGGCTCTCCCTTGTCATACGCTCTCCCCAATCTGTGCCTGCATGCTGCCTACCGGTGGCGCCTACACCTTCAACCCATTCCTCCTCCTCATCATCCCAGTGCTCTTGTGGCTGCTGTTGCTGCTGCTCTTGCAGTTGATCTCGCTGCTGCAAAGCAACCTTTTTTTGGGGGGGAAGCTGGCCTGGATGCTTTGTGCGCTTTCCTTCACTCACTTGATATTTGGGCTCTACAGAAACACTCGTACTTTTCATCCGCACGCCAGGAAAGTAGGACATCTTCCCTGCAATTATCCAGATAACCTGTGTAAGAAATGCTGCTTGCATGCATAGCCAAACAGGCATTTGTTTTTGCTTGGGCTGTTGGACATCTGTGACATCTGTGACATCTGCACTGTGCGTGCGTGCGTGCGTGCGTGCGTGCGTGCGTGCGTGTGTGTGTGTGTGTGTGTGTGTGTGTGTGTGTGTGTGTGTGTGTATGTGTGTGTGTGTGTGTGTGTGTGTGTGTGTGTGTGTGTGTGTGTGTGTGTGTGTGTGTGTGTGAAGGGTGGAATGGGTAGGGCTTAATGCCTGCATTCTCACCTGGAGCGTGTGCAGGTGTGCTGCTGGGACGTGCTGTGCAGCTAACTACCTGCCAGCAGCCTGCATGACTCACTACAGCAATGTTAAATATATCCCTTTGACATTTGAAAAGGGAATATATTTCTGGGAGAGCCCCCCTATTAACATTTCAGGCAGTTTTCTATTTTTTGGGAGGGAGGGAGAGGGCAAAGGTCTTAAAATACAGTTGCTGGGTAGGGGAATATCTGGCCCAGGTTAGCGCTCAAATAGACAAGGCAGTGAAGCAGCGTGCCGAGTTGAAAGAAAAACGCCGAAGTCTGGCGCTTTTGCGAGTGCCAAAAGCGGCGTTTTTTACCGAGAGGTTTTAGGGTTTAGGGCTTAGGTTAGGTTTTCAAATCCTCTTGTGACAGCTCTGCTACAGGTACTCCTTCAGGGACTGGCTGTGTAAGTGGATATTGCCATAGATAAGCCAGCAAGAATGAAACTTGCATGCCAAGCGAAAGCACCACTCCCTTGAGCCTGCCCATTGCGGAGCCTACCGATGTTAACAAATGATGTTGATAAGTAAACAAAACTGATTCGAACAAAAAATGAATTAAAGTGTGAGGTGCAGTACCCAAAAGGAGCACCTTTGATGTGAGATTGGTCATCGCCCCTTAGGTTAACCCAGTCTGAACTGAATCTGGAAAATTAATTTCCCCCAGTCCGGAAAAAGGAGAACCAGTCCGGAAAAATAAAATTATTTTTCCGGACTGGCCCCGTTGGAAACGCGGTAAATATCTAACATTACAAATTTGCAAGGAAAGTCAGTAGGAGTAGCAAAAACAGCAGGGCCCCACAAAAAAACAAACACTTCGCTGCAATTGCGCTTGCTGGGACTATTGGCAAGGCGCAGACAGGCTCGTACGTGCGCAAGGTGAGTATCAACATGCGCGCTGTTTGCAACATGCACAAGCATGCCATATTGTGTTTGCCACACTTGAGATGGATGGTGGAGTCATTTCTGCATGACAAGGCATGCGTGCACTCGCTCACTGTATGCCAATGCCTCCTGCTTCAATGCACCGACCCTGTTACACGCTTGCGCGTGCAAGAATCTGCTTTGCTCAGCAATTCACGTGCTTTGCCCCACCATTCCTCCAATAGACATGCTCATGCAAACGAACTAGGGCGCACCATGCTCATGCAAATGAACTAGGGATGAACTAGTAGCATCTCTTCAGGCCTCTGCTTAGGTATGAGCACACGCGCACGCACAGACACATAATGCTGCGTCCTATGTTTGCTGAGACCCCATCCCATGCCCCTGCAATTGCAGATGTCGAGAGACCCGGTTCAGATGGTGTCAGCATGCCAGGATTTGGCAGCTTAGGTCAAAAAGCACACAGGCCCTGAAGCTGAGCATCATCTCCAGGAGCTGAAGGACAACATGGGAAAGATGCTGGATCTGGCCTGCCAGTGTGGGTGCCCAAGTGCTCAGAACAGCCAAGGGGAAAGCTCAGGGAGCGGCGAAGACAACCAGGCACAGCATGTGCCAGACAGCAAGATCTGCGCGCTTCTAGATGCTATGTGCAAGGTGAGAACAAAGATTGTGCTAAGAAAGGTCGAACGCTAGCAGCCATCGTCTGAAGAAGACCTAACACTGCCGCTGGGCAGCATCATAGCGTCTTTGCACAGATGCTGGCTGCACTGTGGAGTGGGTGCGATGGCAAAGGGCAGTGGGAGTAACAAGGCAGATGAGTGCGTGCATGAGTGTGCATGCGTGCGCGTGCGTGCGTGTCCGTGCGTGTGCATCTGTTTGTGCGTATGCGCATGCATGCGTACGTGCTTGCGCGTTTCCACACACACAGGCTTGCACTCAGTCAACGCCCCCTACTGCACAACCCCCCCTGCGGGGAAAGAAGGGCGCCCTTCTTCAGCTCGTCTGGTGTCTTCAATTCAATTCAAAATGTCCACTGCAATTCAAATTATGGCATTCAAGCTGCACGCAGCTTGCATGCCAAATTGCGAGCTCTCTGATCCGGCCTCCTCCCCGTCCCCAGACTTGTCTGCCGCACTCAGGGCACTTCCTGAGCAATTCTGCTCAATTGGTTGCTGCCCGGGTGGCCTAGGCTGTGCTCATGCGACCCAGCTTCCCTCAGCTGATCATGTAAAACTTTGCAGCTGTCCTCTCAAGCACGCCACTCGCTGCACCGTACGCCACCAAACTTTGTCAGCCTCCATGAATAAAAATGTTAGGCCTGCATGCCGAGTGCCAGGCCCGGACGTGTGCTGTGTAGCACTGGCCAGCACAATGTTTCAAAAGTCTTTTAAATTTCCGTAATGGGGTTCTTCATTCCCTCGCTGCGCGCAAACCAGCACACACCCCACCAAAAAACATTGCTTTGAGGGGTAGCAGGAACATCAAGAAGCTGCATGGTAAGAAAGTCATGCCTAATCAATTGGTGCACGAGCTTCAATGACCAACAGGCTACTGCTGTTGCTCTGCCCAATTTCCAGAGTTGTGGACACTGGTCAACCTTGCAAGCCATGCTTCAAAGTTGTGGAGAGAAGTTGAATTTAAGGTGTTGTGTCACCCCTTCTCTTCTTCAGGTCGAGGAGGTGCTGAGCGAGACAGTGGAGTGGCTACATAAAGGCAGCAAGATGAGTGCCGACACCATAGGTCTGATGGAGCAGATTGCTACAGTGATCCACGCCATGGCAGCACAGCAGCAACAACACACCATGTTTGCAGGTATGGAGGTCTATCTTTCTGAACAGCAACCTGAGCATGATCAGTTTTGCTTGTGAATTGTCGCTGACTTGCACTCCCACAGCTATGCTGCAATGCCTCCATGCGATGCACACATGCGTTTTTAAAGCCATTGACTCCAGACCTCCTTGTGTCCCTCCCAGTCAGAGGCTCTGTCGAGTTTTTCCTCCCTGAACATGTCCGGTTCACTGATTCATGACAGGCTTGCCTTTCAGTGATTTGAGGGTCCGCTGTTGCATTGGCAATGTATTCACAGACAGAGAAAGGAGGATTTCCTCGCACCCAGCACGCCTGTTAAGCCCCTAGGTTTGACTCATTTCCCGCCAAAGTTCACACAACTGCACGGGCGCAGCAGGCCTCGCAAAGCGAGGGATGCAAGCCCCACCCCCCCAAGGGCCCTTTCTCAGTGTTTTTAGGGTGGCCCTGTGAAGTTTTGGGGTGTAGGGGTGAGCTGGTGTGCGCGTTGTGTGCGCCCATAACGTTAGTGACTTTTTCTTGCGTTTTGCACCCTGTAAAGTGCGGGCGCAGCAGGCCTCGCGGAGCAAGTGCTGCAAGCCCCAACCCCCCCAGGGCCCTTCTTGGGAGTCTTCAGAAGGGCCCTGTGAAGTTTTGGGGTGGAGGGGTGGGCTGGTGTGCGTGTGGCGGGGGAGAGAAGGCCTACAACACGGAAATTGGGAAGTTTTGTTAACAATCCAGCAAAGGTGCAGCAGGCCTCGGGGAGCAAGGGCTGCAAGCCCCAACCCCCCCTGTGCGCTTCCTTGGAGTCTTCAGAAGGGTCCTATGAACGTCAGGGGTGGAGGGGTGAGCTGGTGTGCGTGCAGCGGGGGAGAGAAGACCCCCCTTACGAAATTTGAAACGTTTGAAAGGGTGTGCTGGCCAGAGCCACTCAGCACACGTTTGGGCCTGACACTTGACAGGCAGGCCAACAAAACTTATTCATGGGGGCATGCAAGTTCTGGGGACCTCAGGTGCGGCGCATGTTGCGTTTTGGCGATCACGTGAAAACTTTGCGCTTTTTGAGCTGAGAGAAGCTGGTCGCTTTTTGCAACCCAGGCCACCCGGGCGACAACCGATTCAGCAGGATTTCTCTCAGAAATGCCTTGAGTGTGACGGACAAGTCCGGGGGCAGGGAGGTGGCCCCAGCAGAAAGTTCGCAATTTGGCCTGCAAGTCGCGCGCAAGCTCGCGACTGGGTGGACGGATGGCCAAAATTAGAAATGCGATGGACAGCTTGAATAAGTTGAAATGTATTGAAGGCAGTGGATGAGCTCCAGAAGAACTCTGACTGACCGCCTGCATGCAAGTCTGTGGACACACGTGCACACGCGAACATGCATGCATGTACGCGAGCACACAAGCACAGACACACATGCATGCGTGCACACAACCATACGCAAGCATGCACACGATTGCATGGATTGTGTGTGATGCACGCAACTGGGCTTTGCCAACTTTTCAGCGTCGCGCGCGACGCTTCCCCCGTCTTCTTCTGAACTGACCCTGCCCTCATTTTCACTTGCAGAACTCAGAGACTACATTGCTGATTTTCGGATGTTTGTGCTGGAGGAGGTGGAGTCAGAAACGGGCATCATGAACTGGGATGAGCTGGCCATGAAGTTGCGGAAGGAGGCCAGGGACCCAAACCGCAATGGTCAGACAACCACGGACAGCATGAAGCGCGGCCTGCATCGTCTGGGCTTCACTTGGGAGGACTGGTTGAACCTGTACACACTGAGCAGTCACGCTGTGGGGCTGTTTCACCAAGGGCGGCACAAGGGCTATGAGGCGACCCTGTCAAGGCTTCGTGTGTTGCAGCTCCCAGTGAACATGCAGGAAGTGGGGCAGCAGGGCTGCATGGCAGCTGCTCGCAAGGTTATTGAGTTCCTGAAGAGCCAGCCCTGAGACAGTGGCCAATGCTTTCACTGCTTTCGTAGCCTTTTTTTGTTGTTCTGTTTTCCAGACGCTTTCCCTTCTTTCTCTGAACTGGGTGGTTGGTGAACATACGGCTACATGCTGATGTGTTTGCTTTTCCTCGATTGAAGCGGGGCGACCCACCCAGCGATTTGAAAAATATGGTAGTACTTGAGGCACTTCCTTTGTTTATTCGCGTTGAGTCACTCATCACACATTTTGGTTGGAATTTGAATACAATCAGCACATATTTACAATCCCAGCAATGTCATATGTCATGTGCAGCACGACTAGTACTGCTTCTTGGAATGATGTGATTTATCTTTTGTGTGACTGGTGAAAAATAAAAAAAACTACGCAGACAGCAAAAACGCTATCCACATCAATTAAGGAAAAGGGGCCATTTGGGAGAAAAACCCCTTCACCAAGAAAGGTAGAAAGAATCAATGGGGATCAGGAGGGTTGCAAGCAGATATACCAGCAAACCGATCCTGAACAGGATAAGAAGAAGAAGAGCGCTCAAGGGAGCGTCTGGTCTGCACAAGTTTGTGAGCATAGTTGAGGGAATGAGCATGCAACTTCAGGGCAAGCCTCTTGGCTCTCTGCAAATCAAGGCCAAGACTCCGCAACGGTTCCAGAGTGTGAGGGTTGTAAATGACACCCCCCACACCTAAGAGGATGACATGGAGAACACAACCTCCTTTGATAGTACGCATAAGCTGGCTGTGCTGATCCTTAGCAGCTTGTAGCTGGTGCTCAGGACGAGTGTCCTCACAATACTTGATCTCAACAAGATGGGTGGTGCGGCGATCCACTTGGAGGTCTTTGGGGTGCTGCTGCCTGGGCTGGAAAGCTGTAGCAGATGGGGCACTCCCGCTGGCCGCTGGAGCTGCTACTGAAGAGCCCTGTCCCCCACCCATAGCAACCCTCCTACCACTCCTTAAAATACAGGTTCGCTGAGCAGACTGGTCTTGCTGAGATCGGTTGCTCTGTGGTCTCTTAAGAGTCACTAGGATAGCATCAGGGCGACTGGAAGTCAATCTATCTCTGTCAGAGATGCTGTTTGGGTATAGCCAGCGTGGGGGGATTCTAGTCGTTTCGGATGTAACAGGCATCTGGAGGTCTTGCATAGCCAATCTGTCTCGGCAGCCCACATCCATGTAGACAATACAAGACGCAGCTATCCTAACCACAGCTAATGACAGCGGCCAAGGACATGCTGTTACCCTCAAAAGGGTTTTTAACACAGGTTCTCCCACTCAAAGACGTTATATCTGGTACCTCCTGGATCCCCAAAATGATCACCCCAAACCCCTTCTCTCAGACACTGACTGGTGTGGCCTCCAGGGAAGTATCCTGACTTTTCAAAGAGGGAGTGTATGGGAAGGCTTGGACCCTGCCTCGGAACTGCACTTAGCTGACAGCTCCTTCCCTTATAACCCAGACAATCATATGCATAATAGCATCATACATATAGATACTACTCCAGAACCCACACCTGCACCACCCTCAGCATCGCCCTCACTGCTTAATTGCAATACACAGTCTTTTCCAAATGAAAAAGAAAGTACCACGCCTCAAGAATACTGTCATCACGTAGCACCCACTCAGCCCATCCCTCAAATGAGCCAAAGTTGTCACAGCGATACTCAACTCGACCCTCCAAAGGAAGAACTCATGGGCAAACTAAAAATCATGACTATGAATGTCAGAGGACTCAAACAAAACCATTGGGACGTAAGACATACAATAGCCACCCAGAACCCAGATATCGTGGTACTTACAGAAACAAAACTAACCAATAGCAGCAAACCTCGTCCATGGATGGATTCCGGCCTTACAAATTACAAATGGTGGTCAGCCTTTGACAGAACATGAGGCACTACCATCTGTATCCAAGATACCCTTGCTCTCGCGACCCGTTGCTCTGCAGCCCATCTAAACTCCAAGGGAAGAATTGCATCTGTCACTCTTCATGGTATCAATGCAAATCTTTTACTACTTGGCACCTATTGGCCCTCTGGGAGCTCTGAGGAGAACATGGCTAGTAGACTTGAAATGCAAGAACAAATCCAGACTTTAATACAACGACATAGAAAATGCACTCCCCTCATGATTGGTGATATGAATGCTACTTACCAAACAGATGACCGTACAAGTACGGCTACCAGTACCAGCAATAGGACCTATCCAGCCGACAGAGCTTACCGCAAATTCCTCAATTGGAACAACTTCTCTCCATGCAGAGAGGAATCCACCAGACCATGGACCCATTGCCAAGCAACCCGCAAGATTGACAACAACTGCACTGAATACACGTTCAGCCGGATAGATGATATTGTCCTCCCTTCTGAAATTGCCCACTTATGCAATCCTTGCCACACCCCAGAGTTAGGATCCCTCAGCGACCACGTCCCCCTCGTGGTGAGCATACCTACCAACAATCTTAAAATCCAAATTCCCGTTCTCTCTACCTCTGCACCCCCCAAGGAGTGTCCACAAAAGGTCCTCAATCGCCCTGTAAATGACTCGGATCGGGCTGCTTTCATACAATCCCTGCAAGACCCCACACATGGAGTAATCCAGGAGCTAGAAGAAACTCTACGTCTCTTAAACCCTGCTCATGCGGAAGCCACAACCTTCCTACAAAACTTGAATGGAGCATGAGCCAAAAAGACTGCAAGGCTGGACATACTTGGCAACAAACCTGCTGCCGAGGTAGTTGAAGACCTAGCCAAAGGTGTTGCCAACTTAATACACACATGCTCTCAAGTAGCACTCAAAACGTGTAGCTCAAAAATAATCTCCTCTGACCACAACCATTACAATCCAAGGCCCATCAGCAATAAGCGGCGTGCCCTACGGAAGAAGCTTGGGATTACTAAATTCATACAGTCCCAACTGAAGCCCCCTGTTAGCACCCAGCCCGAGTTTGACAGTGCCAAAACCATCATGGAACAAAACAAGGAGAACCAAGCCCTATATAATGCCATCACGGGGCTAGAATACATAGACTTTGACCTTCCCCTCCTCCAGCAAATTGAGAGTATTGCTAGTAGCACAAAAGGATCCATGAAATAGATAGATGAAGCAAGGAATAAGGAAAGCAACAGCGTTGCTCGTAAACAGCTAAACAAAATGATCAACAAAAATACAAAACAAGCACACAGAGAAATCTTCAGAGATAAAGGTGCACAGCCTAGAGCAGGCTTACAAGCCCTTCGTGACCCTGGAACTAACACTATTGAGACTGAACCAGAAAGACAGGCCCAGATTATTGAAAAATACTACGCAGAAGCCATGAGCGCCGTAAACATCAAAAATGGTAAATATCTACCAGAAGAAGCACCTCGCAACTACCCCTGGGAACAGGCTGGAAAGACACAACCTGTACCGGATCCCTTCACGCTCCAATCTCAAATAACAAAAGAGGAACAAGAAGGAATTAAGCAAAGAGACTGGCTGCATTACAAGATCCTTGATAAAAGTACATTCAATGAATGCATTAAATCACTCAGCAATAACAAATCACCAGGCCCTGATGGCATAGTGAACGAGATTCTGGGAATGCTCCCGCATGACATCCAAGAATGTGTCCACAAACTTTTCACCATCATGTGGGCCACCCGCCTTACCCCAGTGTCATGGAAAACTAGTGACACTATCCTGATTGACAAAAATAAAGGGGAGGAGACAGAACTCTCGTCCTACAGACCCATTGGGCTCGCAAACACACTCTACAAACTGTGGACTCGCATGGTCACAAATACACTCTATGAGTATGCAGAAGCACACTCCCTACTGAGCTCCACTCAAGCTGGGTTCCGTAGCCAAAAAGACACAATCCACCAGCTCCAGAATGTCATCATGGGGCTTGAGGATGCTAAAGATTTTAGTAAAGACGTTTATGCCCTCATTGTAGACTTCACCTCCGCTTCTAATACCACTGATCACGACCGAATGCTTTGGATCATGTACGACTTGGGCTTCCCTACTGATGCTATTGACACGGTCAAAAACCTCTATGAAAATGCTACCACTAAAGTCAGGCTACCCTCGGGAGGAAGCACCAGACAAATACCTGTTGAGAGGGGGACAATAAAAGGTGATACACTATCTCCCTTTCTCTTTTTGCTCTACATGGAACCACTCCTTCGATGGCTCCACGTAGGGGGCCGTGGGTACCAGCACAGCTGCATCCCAAACCAAAATGCTACTGACACCCACCTTGCTAATATCTTGAGCAGCGCGGCCTTTGCTGATGACCTCCTGTGCCCTACTAATACAATTAAAGACCTCAAAGTCCAAGCCCACAAGCTTACTCTGTATTTAGACTGGGCAGCACTCATTATATAGCACCATGTCTCTGCATCCACAACAGCAACCTTGAAGTTACCTTCCAAGGAGCACCCTACCTCTCACCCAGCATCCTGCCCGTCCTAAATGCACTCTCAACACCGGTGCAACCCTCCCTAAAAACCTTAGTCTGCCACTGCCTATACCCCCTCATGGAAATAGGCGTGACAAATCTCTTCCCATTACTCAATGACAGTCTCACCCGCATCATTGATGGAAACAAACTCACCGCATTGCTTGGCCACAAAGTTAAGACTAGACACATTGTTGCCCTCAACAAGCTATCTCATACCCTCAGCTCTCGTAACTTAACAACAGACCTCGTCAACACTCTCATCCAGAGCCAAGACAGCTCACCCAACAAGCCCTCAGAGTCACGCTACATCAATGATACAGTCTATGAGGAGATCTCTAAGACTGAACATACCCCCCAAGGATGGGACTGGTCAAAGCTATGCCCTGAGAACACACCGTTGGACATGGATGTGGACAGCCCTGAGAACCCATGCACCCCACACAATGACACCCAAAACTTATCCCAAGAAATGGCAGTCCCCAACCATGAGAACCATCCTCCTAGCACGCAATCTAACACACAAGAACAACCTGATTACGCAGGACGCACCCGCAAGAGGAAAAATCTTCACGCAAAGGGGCCACATTCAAATCCTCACGGAACACCCGCCAACCAGGGCCTCTCACAAACCCCCACCACCCAGTCCATAATAAGTCAAAACAAAAGGAACAGACAAGGGCAAAATCCAATACAAATCCTAACCTACCATTCAGCACCCATACTAACTCCACCTCTCCTACCACCCACCACACCAAACACCGATACTGCCACTTGGCTATGGAATTACAAGCAAAATAAAGCCAATGAGATGGGCACAATGCGTGCAAGTAATACAATCTTCCGGTATGATCACATTGGTCCAGAGCATTCTGGACTGGCAGCACCTGCGAAAACACAAGCGATCTCCAAACCATGTCCAACAAATCCAGTACAAAGTCCAATGGCATCCCGTCGCAATTGAGAAATGGGCCCTACTCATCTTCCTCAATGAAGGGCTGAAAGTGGCCAACATTACTCACATACCCAGGAGGCTGGCAGAGGACCCATGCTGCCAGCTCTGCTGGAGCCCAGTGAGCAAAGAATACACATACGAATCCCAATGCTACAACGACATGCCCACCTGTGATACATGCCACCGTACATATCACCGGGGATGCCTCATAAAAGTCAAAGTTTGCTCCCAGCAAGACCGGATGCTGAGCAAATCCCATGAGCACTGGGACTGCCCTGCATGTACTCTAATGTCTCAAACTGAAAAACAGGCAAGAAACAGCTTCTCTGAGGAACAAGAAATGATCCGTGTCACATGGCATCCCAGATGGGAAGCGGCTGAAATGTTGAACAAACACCCTGAGCTCTGGACTCATGTAGAAGCCTTTGAGAAGGAGGAACAAGAACAACCAGCAGATCCACAAGCCAACAGTGTTAATGTTGACAACCTCGCCAACCAAGGGTTTGACGGCAATCTCCAGGACTATCTCCAAGCCTCATGGCTCTCAACTAATGGCCGTGCAATCCGCAAAAATGCTAAATTTGACTTCCTGCCCACCAACCCTCAAACAGACATCCTGCCAACATGGCAATGTGAGATAATTGTCAGGCCCGTTGACCTCATGGAAGAAATCCAAAAATCTGACCCTAACAGGGAGGCCAGCATACCCGTGGAAATGCCCTCTTTTTCCACCTATGAAGCTGCCTGTATCTACAACGTTTTCGGCAAATGTGTGGGCATGCTCACTAGAGAAAAACTCTTGATTCTCACTGAAGCATACGAAGCAGCCAAACAAGCGGGCCTACACAACACACTCCAATCACCAGTTCAGGACATGGCAACTGAAATCATGGGCCTACTTCAGCGACTAAAAGCCAAGAACATGCACCTACTTGCCAAGAGCAAAAAGGTCTACAATTCCAACATGCTAATCACACCTTCCCACATACGTTCAGCCCTTCAGAAGTGCTGCATGGTTCTCACGGAAAGGTACTCCAACCCTCTTGACTTTGACCCCTCCTACAAGAACTACTTCAGTACCCACCCTCGTGACCGAGTCTTCAGAGCTTGCACTGATGCCCTCTCAGTGCGCTACTCTGGGTACTCCTTTTGTCATCCACCACACGATGATGAGATAATGCTTCAACTACTGCGTCACGCGCTCCATTCTTCCATTCAAACCGATTCACCGGTTGCCACCTTCATACTACTACCCCACTGGAGGGGCTCCAGCGGAAACGCCTACATGAACTGGATTAACAATTACCCAGGATACGTCAGAGTGCTTGCCAAATTCCCTGCCAGACACATTCAATTTGAAACCCCCCAATACTGGTTCAACGCCATACCTAACCCCACCCATCCTACCTCCCCCACACAGCTGATTGTTGTCTGGAACCAACAAGCAAGGGAGGCCTTACAAAATGTCAATGAGAGCTAATTTGAACACCTTCAACACGGCATCCCTGAAGCCCAATGGCTACCTCTTTCTTGCCCTGCCCCCCCTAGAAACCTGAGCTCCAACCAACGCCTATCATCAAACAAATGGAGAAAGAAGTTCATGTCCCTTACCCTCGAGGTACCCCTAGAATGTTCACACAAGCGCGCACAGGCTGTAACAGATCACCACCACACACATAATACCACCTTCACACCCAAAATTCAGTGCTGGAGAGACATCACCTACACAGATAGTAGCGTCATGAAAGCTAAAAATGATTCCCCCCACTAGTTGGCTCAGGCGTCTTCAAACCAGGCAAAGAGGGCGATCACCCCTCACCACAACTACAACTGTACATCAAACCCAATGGCCGTGGGCCAACTAACAGAATCAACAGAGCAGAACTGGCTGGCATCCTTGTTGCACTCCAACAAGGCCACACAAACATAGCCACTGACAGTGCATCCTGTTTGTCCCAAATCTATAGGCAGGTTCTCAATCCAATGCACATGCGGACCCATCTACATGCAGAACTCATTCAAGCTATTTCAACCATCATAGAGCACTCACCACATCAGCTAATCTTCTACAAAGTCAAAGCCCACTCAGGCGTCATTGGCAATGAGGGAGCTGATGCTTGCGCCCAAACTGCGGCTATTATGGATGACACAGATATCTCACTGCCCGATGCCAAGGACCCTTTCCACAACTCTTTTTGGTTATCCGTCAAACCTCCCCAAGGGCAATCCCATAGTCCCACACCCCTATACCTCACTAACTTGAAAGACAAGCTCAAAGCCCATATGCATAACAAACACAAGCTTGGCTCTGCCGATGTATCCAGTTGCTACTACACAGGCTGGCAGCAGCTCATGCAACCACCATCTCATATCGACAATACCAACACAGGCTTACCTAAGCTATCTCCTAAACTTGCTAACCAAAAAATTAGCAACTCCTTTTGGAGCAACCCTAAGGTTACCCTTAAGCAACAAATAAAATCTTCTCAAATACCGCACTGGCACAATTTACACCCAGAAGCACGCTGTCAGGTTTAACCACACCTCCGGCTCAGCCAACTGCCGATTATGCGGCAGTATGGATAGCATTAATCACATTGTCCTCGGATGTTCACATCCAACATGTCAAGGGGTGTTTATAAACAGAAACAACACTGCCCTCAGTCTTTGTTGCGAAGCCCTGAGCAAAGGTGCACATAGCTCGTTCCTTGTTGCCATGGACGCTTGTTGTAGAGAAAAACTCGAAGAACAGGGCATTGAAGTCCCTGAAAACATTTCCAGGGACATTCCTGACTGGGCTTTTCCCATTGGTTCTGGCCCCTCTGCCCAACACCAAAGCCAACCTGACGCTGTCTTTGTGCGCTCTATTCCAGGGAGAGCAACCCATCTTAACCCTAGGATGATACCTGCCCACGACAGATATTCACCTTGTGGAACTTAAATTCTGCCCTGACATTAAACCCTTACCCAGCCTACGTAAAGCTGCTGATCAGCATGCTGGTACCATTTCCAGACTTTGCACCCGTAGTCTCAGAAACCCGAACAGAAATAATAAGGTGACCTTGCACACCATTTTACTTGGTGTAGCAGGAACTATCTATAATGACCACCATCACTCCTCTGGTTGAGCTAGGCCTTACCAGATATAACGCAGAAAAAATTAGCCTCCCAATTAAGTTGCCATGCACTCCAATCCTTAACAAAGATTATAAACATCAGGCACTCTTTATACTTGCAGGGTTCTTCTGGCAGGGGCGTCACTGGGGGCGAGGCAGTTCAGAGCAGGAGGAGGAGAGTCTACGCCCGCAGGTGCATGGTTGACAGCAACCCGCCTGACCCTCATTAGTTTTTCCCCATCGGTTCATAGCTTGGTTTAGGCTGGGCCTGTGAACCTCCTCGGTGAGGCCCTAGCTAGCTTGTTAGTTAGGGGACCTTTCCTTAATGTAGCTGGACCTGGCTTGCGTAGACTTTTCTTTTCTTTTCCTCTGCCTACGTAGTTTACCTTATCTTTTCTTTTCTTTCAAAATCTGGGGAGTCTTTTAAATCATATCTAGTCTCATGAGCAACTCACAAACAAATATTTGTGTCTACAAAAGCAAATCTCATGCTGGCATTGCTGGTAACAAATGTACAGATGCTATTGCAGATTATCAGGCAAACCAAGCCAATAATAGCATGGCTGATACTGGGATCTCTGGCACAGGACCCGGCGGAAATCCATTTTCTCATTCGTTTTTGTTAGCCAAGGAGGAAAAAAGAGAGCATACTGCCGGCACATCCACAGCTCCTGCTCCAATCCTAAAATTTCCTATCTCCCCAATCTTCAAAATGCTCTCAAGTATATCATGCATACAAAACACAGACTTGGGTATGCCAACTCCAAAACAGGCTATTACTCCTACTATCAGAGCTTATTACCTCATGTTGAGAAGGAAATCCGCAATGTCTTTAAAAACGTGCCCTATGTAATCTCATCTATGAAGCGCACCATCCTACAATGTCAAACAGGCACCCTCTACAACCAAAAACATGCGGTTCGTTTCAAAAGGTCCACTAACCCACTCTGCCCTCTCACAGGCTGTCATCAATTAGACAGCGCACTCCACATGCTTTCCGGCTGCCAAAATCATATGATCTCTAGCGTGAAAACTGAACGCCACAATGTTGCTGGAAGAATGATCATGAAAGCTCTTAGCAAAAGCCCTTGGGGAGCAGGCTTGGTTTACATGGACATAGGGAGTGGTGATAGGTTGGCGCAGCACAACCTTCAAATCACTGCACATGCATCAAACATAATTATACCCCCTTACCTCTTTCCAAGAAAATTTCCTAAGAGATCTAAACTCACCTCCAGCCGTCCTGATGCTGTACTGATTACTCCCTGTAAAGCCAAACCCACTCCTTCTTCTCCTTCTACCTCCTGCTCACACCATCATGTGCTACGCAGCAGACACAACCCCACACTGAGGACCTCAACAGCCAACCGCATGAGGCAACCCCACCAACTGAATGTAAACCAGCGGCATGTGCACTTGATTGAAATCAAGTACTGTGAAGACACGAGGCCTGGACAGCAGTTGGAGGCGGCACAGCGGCAGCATGCAGACCTCTGCAAACTCATTAATGCAAAATTTGTGACTCTCCACACCATCCTTTTGGGTGTTGTTGGGACCTGCTACACTGAACACACCCTTACCAGTTTAAACAACTGGGACTTGACCATCAACGCGCCAATAAACTTGCTCGCAACCTTCATGCCCATTCTGTCATGTATGCCAACAAGCTTGTTACCACTAGGTGTGCTATTGAAAACAAGAATACTTCTTGCAGCCAGGTTATGGAGCCGGGTGCTTCCAATAACCCTCCAAATCCCCATTAAAATATTTTTGTAGCTTCGTGGTGGAGAGGACTCACGGCTCTTCTGAGCCAATGTGTCTCCTTTTCCTTAATTGATGTAGGGAGAGTTTTCTCTGCCTACGTAGTTTTTCTTTTCTTCTTCTTCTTCTTCTACTTCTTCTTCTTCTTCTTCTTCTTCTTCTTCTTCTTCTTCTTCCTCTTCTTCCTCTTCTTCCTCTTCTTCTTTTTCTTCTTCTTCTTCTTCCTCTTCTTCTCCCTCTTCCTTTTTTTTCTTCTTTTTCCTCTTCTTCTTCTTCTTCTTCTTCTTTTTCTTCTTCTTCTTCTTCTTCTTCTTCTTCTTCTTCTTCTTCTTCTTCTTCTTCTTTTTCTTCTTCTTCTTCTTCTTCTTCTTCTTCTTCTTCTTCTTCTTCTTCTTCTTCTTCTATAACATCCACCTCGAATAACATCCAACTCACAAAACCTTCTTCTTCTTCTTCTTCTTCTTCTTCTTCTTCTTCTTCTTCTTCTTCTTCTTCTTCTTCTTCTTCTTCTTCTTCTTCTTCTTCTTCTTCTTCTTCTTCTTCTCCTTCTCCTTCTTCTTCTTCTATAACATCCACCTCGAATAACATCCACCTCACAAAACATAATAAAAGCCTGTTTATTGACGACCTTAAAGTTATTGATGAAGCCCTCTCCCTTCGGAACCCCCCTGCCCACTCCCTCCCCACGTTGATTGCTTGCATCACAAAAACACTTTTGAGCTTGAACATACATGGACTCTGTGACCTTACAAACCCCAGCGGAACCCACATAATCAGTCTGGCCCAACTAAAAATTAGACACTCAAATATCAACGCAAAATGTAAAATAGCTCTCAACAGACTAGCAGCCTTAGTTAATTTACATCCTACTGTAGAACTAACTCCGGACGCCATGCACACAATTCTCCTGAGCAAAAACACTACATCTAACACCCTCCCTGTGTACCGCCAAATCAACAACCGCCACATCAACAAATTTGTTGACACACACTTCAACAACACATCTCCAAACCCCTCTGACCCAAACTATAATCTAATAATCTAATCTCTGACTGATACAAACCACACAACCAGTACCCTCTACACAACCCCGCTCCAAAACCCACTAAAGACACCCACTTACAGGCGGAAGCATCTGTATTACAAGTACCCCAACTACTGACCCCACCCCAAACACTGACAGAGTAGCACAAAATCCAGGGACCAATTTGTTGTTGAACTCGTCAGAATTAAATACCAACCATTCCAGCGGTGGTGGTATCGCTCCACTTAACACGCAAAGGATCCCCTCGGCAACCAGGGAGGCAGCTGCCATAACATCTCAAAACACATGCCAAGGGACCACAACTCAAAGAAGTCCTCATGAAGCTAACACGGACCTCACAAACGCTCGCAACAAAACACATGACATGCCTCCCACACAAACCCTTGAGGTCAATCTGATGACTTCAAATCTAACAGATGACCCACCCAGCAATCTAAGGACACGATCTAAATGCAAAGAAACAGCCATGACAACCAAAGACAGACTTTCTTCAACACAAAACATCAACCAAACCAACCGGCCACTCCCCACCCAAGAAATTCGAATAGAAGCCATGGATACCCCACACCATTCCCTCACAACCCGCAAACAAATGAAACCATCAACCTACCCCCTCATACACCTTCAACCACTCCCAATACTAAGAAAAGAGCAACTCCTGCCAACTCTACTAGAGAGACTTATACTCTCCCCAATACCAAACCCAACAATTGTGATACTCCAAGGAAACGCGACACACAAACTCCTTCTCCCTCCTACGAGCCACCCAGCAAGCGAACACGATCAAAGTCACAAACAAGCTCCTACATCTCACTCAATCCACCCAACCAAGGAACACTCTGTCCCCTGGCTCCACGACAACAACACATTAACCTGCCTCCCATACACCCCAACCACAATGCCCCAGATAATACAGCCACCCATCAAGCTAGCTTACATTCCATGACTATCACCATCCCAAACACCTCCTACAACCCAACCACACAAAAAAGCAGCCAAAAAACAAAGAAGATAAACTCCTTCACATAAACACAAACCTCCCCAACCCAAGTGCCTCCACATGCCAAATGCCCCATAACATAAACCTCTGGAACTACAAGAAAAAAAAGTAAAAGGAAGGGCAGAGCACACGACCCCCCTAGACGCTTTAAACACTGTCTACTTCTTTGACCTAGACGTTACACATAGCAATGCATGGAGGATATTCACAGCCAATAAGAGGGACAGAAGCAATAATTCCCCCTTACAGCAGACTCTATTGTTTTGGAAACAATACAGAACCCACTTTGCGCCCATGGTCGTAGAAAATTGGGCCTTGCCAATGTTGAAAAATGCTGGGTTCACGCCTGCAAGAATCAGCCCTGCTGCCCGTACAGACATAAAATGTGCCTGTTGTGAGATATGCAACTACCCTGGGGGCAAGGAGCCCTTAAACTCTGAACCTCCCTATCCTGATATGTATATCTGCGATGTCTGCCATCGAACCTATCACTGGACATCCATGAAAGAGCTCAGGCGCTACACTGACGAGCAAAGAAGTAGTATTGACAACGATGAATACTGGGCCTGCCCTGCCTGTGCCCATCTCAATGAAGGCGATAAACTCAGAAGAAAGTCCAATTCTTTCAGTAAAGAACTTGTGTGCATTGCCTGGGAGCCAAGCTGGGAGCCAGAAGACACTAAAGAAACGTGGCCCACTTTTCTCCAGCGAATCCTTGAATTTCAAATTGGAACCCGCAAGGATGAGCCGGACTTCTCCATACCTGCTGCTGACTCTGAACTAGGCAACCTTAAAAGACAAGGAATTGACAAAACAGATAGCATCAATACATGGAAACAAAAACTAGATACAAAACTCCGCAACAATGTCCTCTTTGATATCAACCCCACAAACCCACAAGTAGTCATTATAGGGACTGGAAGCTGCAAATTTTGGATCACAAAAGTTGACCTCGTTCGACCTAAGTCCAATCACACAGCGAACAAGGCTAAGTTATTCAACTATAAGGAATGGAAAAAGCAGGCTTGCTCAGGCTTGTCCGCAAAGAAACATAGGCATGCAAAACAAGGGCTGCAAAAAGAGGGATAGCGACACACCTGCCTCAAAATCACGATCATGACTAAAATAGTCCATTAAGCAGGAAATCAATCATGCAGAGAAAAGATTTAGCAGTCAGTGCTCATGTAACATGCTTGAGGCAAGGACCCAAAATTATAATAGGAATGTGCCATGTTAAGAAACAAGCCATGTTAGAAAAAAAACAAGCCTGCATTCTCATGCACTACTTTCCCCCTCTAAAGTAGAAATTCTGCAGTTGGGACTGAGAGAAATACTAATTCAAAAGCATATTTTTTGCCTATCAGTTGTAAGCAAAAGCAATCTTTTTCACAAACAACTTTTCGTCAAACCAAATCTTAATCTCTTTGGCTTGGGAAGACGTATATGGTTCCAGCTGGAATGTATGCAGGCCAAGTCCACATGTCATGAGGAATGTTAGCTGTTTCAGACTTAGGGTACACACACTGAAGGTGGAGACAGCGGCTTGGGATACTTGGAACGCTCTTTGTGTGATCGTTGTTCTTGTGATGAGATTCAAGATGAGGCTCATGCCCTTTTGGTGTGCAGAGACGCAGATGTTCTGCTTTAAGAAAAAAGTACGCTTACCTGTTCAACTGTTTCTCTGGTGATTTTTCAATGGAGCAACCATTTTTACAACAAGCCAGTGTCCAGGATGTTTCTGATTTACTCTTGCAACACAACAACAAGCTTTTTTCGTTTGTTTCTGAGCTTATGGACATTATGTTGACTGGCGAGGACCAGTTACAGGTCGATCAGCCGAACAGTCTGGCTGAAGGTCCCCCTGTGTAAATCTAAACCTAATTTAATGGAGCAACCTTTTTTTACAACAACACAGACTTTGTGGTTCCAGAGTGTTTTGAGTGTAGGCCGAAATGTACTTCATGGTTCTCCAGCTTGACCTTGCCCATTTCGTATTGGATTTGTGTGTGGAACGATACGTTGAGCACTTTGAATGAGCAAAGCCACACGTATCTTGCATGTGCAAAACACAGCACTTGAACAAAACATAAACAAGCACAGCATAGCATACGACAGTTTTCTTTTTAAACTTCTTGTAGAAGCTTACTTGTTAGTTTACTTGTTAACCTTGTGATAGCTGGTTGAGAATGTTTCACCAGCGACTGATCAGCCAGATATTAAGGCTGTAGGTTAACCAATGTAAAAACCTGTAAAAACCTGTTTACAACAAGCCAGTGTCCAGGATGTTTCTGATGTCCTCTTGCAACACAACAAGCTTTTCTCGTTTGTTTCTGAGCTTATGGACATCAGTTGACTGGCGAGGACCAGTCACAGGCCGATCAGCCGAACAGTCTGGCTGATTTACAGATCTATAAATGGACCGTTAGCCACAACGTTGGACTGGTGCTGGTACATTCCAGCACACGGAGGCGGAAACTGTAAACGAGGAAACCGAAGAGAAGGGGTATGTCCACAGGATGCAAAACCAATGTTTTACCACAGGAGTTAACAGGAGTTTACGATTGGCAGTGACACTCTTGCTCATAAGGACTCGTTTAAATATCTTGGCATGATGTTTTACAGGACCTTGATAATGGCTAAATCGGCAGAAAATGCAGCTCGTGCTATGCTTACATCTGCTTATAGGATTCGTCGTTTTGTACGTGAGCACACACTTGCAGATAGGCCGCATGCTTCCTTGTGGCTTGCAAAGACGTATGTTATTCCAGCTGGTATGTACGCGAGTCAGGCGTGGGGTACAGGTTTCATGCAGGCAGGCAAAGAGTTCTCTAGTGCTCTGCAAACTTTGCATCTGAATTTCTTGAAAGGTACCTTGGGTGTGAAGCGAACTACCACCAACTGGGCTGTTTTGAGAGAATGTGGGCATCAACCACTGCAGTTCTATTGGTTTAGAGCTGCAGTCAAGCTGTACAACAGCATGCTTGGTACAAATAGTAGTACTTTACGCCGTGTTATGCAAGCCGATTTGAAGTTACAACCTAAGGATGACAAGTGCTGGACAGCGCAGTTAATTCAAGCCTTCCAAGGTTTGTGTGGTTCTGAAATTTTTGAGCAGGCTGTGAGGTCAGGAGGTGCCATTTCCATGAATGATTTTAGTGCAGACTTGAGGTACAGATTGCAAGGAGTTTGGAGAGAAGCTGAGTCAGTGGATCCAAGGGGAAACAACAACAAACTAGCTACTTACCAAGCTTGGTTTGCTACTCCTTTTGCTTGCAACGCTCGCCAAACCTATGCACCCCTGCCTTGGTATCTTTTTTTGGATTTGCCTAAGCAAGTTATGCGTAATGTGAGCAGGTTCCGGCTTCGTGCTCATACTTTGAAAGTTGAATCGGCTGTTTGGCAGGATGATGGTACCTCTGTGTGTGACAGGTGTCCTTGCAACCAAACTCAAGATGAAGCACATGTCCTTTTTAACTGTACTGATGAACACGTTTGTTCTCTGCGCCGCAAGTATCAAGTGCTTTTTGAACCTTACTTCCAGGATTTTCTTGAGACGCAACCTTTTTTACTGCGTCAAGTGAGCTCCCAATTTGTTCATCAGTTCCTTCATCAGCGAAACGCAAAGCTTTTCTTTTTTGTGTCTGAGCTTATGGATTTATTTTTGGCTGGCAGAGACCAGCCAGAAGCCGATCAGCCAAACGACCTGGCTGAAGGTCACCCCCAATTGTAACCATTGTAACCATTACCACAGGAGCGCACAAAGAAAGGGGGGCATGGGCAACCTGGGATGTCTCTGGCCTACGCTCGGAAGAGTCTGAGTACCACCATCTACAAGCCTTTCACACCAAATGAGTTCGACCATAGGCCACTGCCCGGACAGCAATCCGTCCCATGTGTGCGCGCCGCTAACACAGCAGAGGAAACGAAGCAGCAATTCCTTGATACACACCACTTGAGAGGGAAGAAGCCGCAGATAGTAAACCTTCAGCTAATGCAGGCAATACAAGATCCAAATTCGGTGGTCAAAGCGTGCATACACGCAGAGACAGAGGGATGTGTTCCTAGGGAGGCTTTACAGTAAAGACCCTGATGTGCATGCAATGCTGAGGCGATCTAAACGTACTCAGACCACACCTGTGGCACAGTCTGTGTGGGGGAGGTATCTAAAAGCGCACTTTCAGCCCCGTGAGGCAGCTCAATTGGTTCGTGGGGGTGTGGCTTTGTCTGCAAGGGATATGGCTGTTCCTTTGGGTCGTGGGCGCGACGTTGAGGCTCTTTTGAGACAGGGCACTCAAAATAATTGGATGCCTAATTCAGCATGTGCTCCTGGACCTGCTGGGCCCAGCTCACCCCCTGCCCGCCACAGCAGCAGCAGCAGCAGCAGCAGCAGCAGCAGCAGCAGCAGCAGTCCCACACGCTGTTCCCCCTGGCCCAACCAACGAGTGCCCCTCCTCCCCACCAAAGGAATCCATGCTGCCCTCCCTCACTGGTGGGTCCAGGCAACGTGACCCAGGCTGCAGTAGCGGAGAGGGCCCAAAAGCCAAGCGCAACCAACCCACTGACCCACACCTCACCTCCTCGCCCACAAGAAGCGGCCCCCCTGCTGCTGCCCCGCCCATGCGCATGCCCCCCCCACCTCCATCTGCCCCCCCTCCCCCTCCGTCTGCCCCCCCTCCTCTTCTGTCGCTCTCTGAGCCCTCCAGCTCTGCTGGTCCCTCACTCCCCCCCAGCCCGGCTGCTGCCTCCCCCGCTCTCTCCCCTCGCCAGTCCAACCACTGCCCTTTACCTCAGCACGCTGTGGCTGCTGCTGCTGCTGCCCATGCCCGCTCTGGCCCTGCTGCGCGCGCTCCCCGCCCCTCTGGCCCCGCTGGTGCCTCCTCCTCCTCCACCCCCCCCTCACTCATGTGCACGCGCCCAACGTCTTGTGCGCCCCAGCTCACATACGCGGCTGCAGCCTCCTCTATGCCACACCCAGCTACGTCCTCGGCTGGAGCCCGCCCTCCTGGCGGTGCTGGTGCTGTGGATGCTGAGGACTGGCAGCCTTCACAGGCCATGGTCCAACAGAACCGGTGGGAGGAGAGGAGGGTACACCGGCACTCTTACGGCAACGGTGGTGCGTATGCTCGTAGGGGTGTGCGTTCCGGTGGTGGAAACAATAATAGATCTCAATAGGGGGCTGACCGTCAGCCAGATTGTGGGCAGCTCAAGCTGCTTGTGCTGAACGTCAATGGCATACCTGACCCTGACACTGCACCAGAGATTGCATTGAGCAAAACCATGGCGCTCCAGGAGCTCATTAGGAATCATGCCATTGTTGTTCTCACAGAAACCCGGACAAATACTATGGACAGACTCATGTCTGGTTTGCATGACACGCATCGGCTCATATATGCCACGCACATTGCAACGGGAGATGTTGGGAAACCAGGCTTTGGGGTGGCTGTGCTTGCAGCAGTTCAGTGTGCTGATTTCTTGCATGTACATCTGGACTCACAGCGCTTGCAATGCATTTGGGTGCGTTGTGATAAACGGTTGTTTGGGTTTCAGGAAGATGTCATACTAGGGGCGTTGTACATCAACCCAGTAAGTCAACATTTTCCTGTGCGAGCAGTGACTGACTCTTTCTCTTCTCTCCTTGATGAGGTTGCGCGTGTCACTCAGGTCTCCCCTCATGTGCTGCTTTGTGGCGATCTGAACGCCAAGATTGGCAGGATGAGAGAGGTCACGGACGTTCATGGTGGTCTTTTGATGGCGTACCCTGCCCTGCACCACGCCCGTAGATGTAAGTTTCCTGGTGTGAATGCCGCTGGCAGACTGTTGGTAGAGCTTGCAAGCATCTGTGAATTGGTGCTGGGCACGGGCAGGGTGTGCGGGGATAATGGGCAGCGTACTTGTTTGGGGCATGATGTTGGTGTTGCAGGGAGCAGACCTGACCATGTTTTGATGTCTGACAAGGTTTTTGGGATCGCTGACTGTGTGCACATTACTGAGGATCGCGCCATCAGTGATCACTGCCCTATAAGCATGACGTTTCGAGTGCCTGAATCTAGTTTAGAGGATGCAGACTGGGGAATGCAGTCTGAGCATGTGTGTAAGCCTGGGGGCTGTGGTAGCAGGTTGTCCATGAAATGGCGGCCTGAGCTTGCTGAGGTTTATGCGGAAGCGCTTGTGGGGAACAGTGAGATGCAAACTCAGTTTGAGCAGGCCATTGCAAAGAAGGACCCTGTGTCTGCCTGTGAGGCAGCATGTTTTTGCTTGCGTTCAATGATTGTACAAGCTGCTGGGGATGCGGGCATGACTGGGCTGGTCAGTGTGTGTGGGCCTTTGCGTGCCAGCCGGAGGGGCGCTCACAGCCCTCCCTGGTTTGATGCAGCTTGTAGAGAGAAGCGTCGTGTGTTCATGGAGGCTCTTCAAACTGGTCAGCCTCTGCATGCGCGTGAGTTTGTGCGGAGGCAATACAAGATCCAAATTCGGTGGTCGAAGCGTGCATACACGCAGAGACAGAGGGATGTGTTCCTAGGGAGGCTTTACAGTAAAGACCCTGATGTGCATGCAATGCTGAGGCGATCTAAGCGTACTCAGACCACACCTGTGGCACAGTCTGTGTGGGAGAGGTATCTAAAAGCGCACTTTCAGCCCCGTGAGGCAGCTCAATTGGTTCGTGGGGGTGTGGCTTTGTCTGCAAGGGATATGGCTGTTCCTTTGGGTCGTGGGCGCGACGTTGAGGCTCTTTTGAGACAGGGCACTCAAAATAATTGGATGCCTGAGCCGGATACAGTTGCTGTGCCTTCAGAGGAGGAGATGCAAGGGCTGGTAGCCAAGCAGATTGGCAAGATGAATGGGCGTGCTTCCCCTGGTTTTGACTGTGTGGCTGCTCCTTTTATCAAATATGCTGCTGTGGTACGCCCGCGGGTCAATGGCCGGGGCACTGAGCGGGTAAATGTGCTGGTGCCATACATTGCCCGGCTTTTCAAGTTGTTCTATGACAAGGCTCGTATTCCTGAATGTTGGAAGAAGGCCAAGCTGACCCCCTTGTACAAAAAGGGGCCCCTCATTGAACCAAATAGCTATCGCATGCTGGCTGTCAGTGGCACAATGTACCGCTTGTATGCTAATGTGATTCGTTCTCTTGTCACGGACTGGTGTGTGGCCTCAAACAAGATTCCAGACACACACAATTTGGCTTCTACCCTGGAAGGAACACCCTCCAGCCCATCTACATTTTAAGGCACCTACAGCATGCTGCACGCACAATCAAGCCTGGGCGATCTAGCCGGCTGCACACTGCATTCATTGACTTCAAGCAAGCATATGACACCATCCCTAGGCAGGCACTCTGGCAGCACCTGCAGCGCACACGCATGCCCACTTCCTTCTTGTCCGTCATTAAAAACATGTACGATGCTGATGAGTATATTTTGAAGGATGGAGAGAAGAATGCTCAGGTGCACCCTAACACAGGTGTGAAACAGGGCTGCCCTTTGTCCCCTCTGCTTTTCTCTCTGTATATTAATGACATTGATGAAATTGCGGAGGGGGTGCAAGGTGCTGTCACGGGTACGGCTGAATTCTATGTGACGCACATGTTATATGCTGATGACCTGACTCTGATGGCCAATGATCCTGTTGCGTTGCAGACCATGTTGAACCGCTTGCATGCGTATGCTCAGAGGAAGCACTTAGTCATCAACACAGTTAAATCTGAGGTGGTGCACTTCAATTCCTCTGGGTCGGACCTGCCTGTTTTTCATATTGGGGGGGTGCCACTGGCACACAAGGAGTCTTTTAGGTACCTTGGCATGATGTTCCACAAGTGCATGAGCATGGCCAAGTCCTCTGAGCATGCAACTGGCCCCTTCATGGCGTCTGCATTTCGGGTTCGTCAATTTGTTCGTGAGAATTTTCTGGCAAATAGGCCGTACGTGTCTCTGTGGCTTGGGAAGACGTATGTGGTTCCAGCTGGAATGTATGCAGGCCAAGTGTGGGGCACTGAATACATTAAAGCAGGCAAGGAATTTGCAAGTGATCTGCAAGTGCGGCACATGAGTTATCTTAAGAGCACGCTGGGTGTTAAGCGTACCACTACAAACTGGGCTGTCCTGAGGGAGTGTGGTCATGAGCCGCTTCAGTTTTACTGGTTTAGGTCTGTTGTCAAAATGTAGAATAGCATGCTGAGGTCTAACAGTGAGACGTTGAGAAGAGTGCTGAAAGCAGATTTGAATATTCATTCGCATTAGCCTGCCTGCTGGACTGCTCAAGTTTTAGCTGCTTTCCAAGGCTTACGGCGCTGTGATTCCTTTGTGCAAGCTCTGCGGCAGGGCACTCCTATCCCTATTAAAGAGTTTACTGATGACCTCAGACACAGGCTGCGGGCAGTGTGGAGAGATGTTGAGGGAGTGAACCCGCGGGACACATGTAGTAAGCTGGCAACTTACCAGTCTCTTTTTGCAGTGCCTTTTGACCATAACGTGCGTGCCCCTGCCCGTTTACCAAGGCACATGCATTTGGATTTGTCTCCACATGTCATGACGAATGTTAGCCGTTTCAGACTTAGGGCACACACACTGAAGGTGGAGACAGCAGCTTGGGATACTCGGAACACTCTTTTGTGTGATCGCTGTTTTTGTGATGAGATTCAAGATGAGGCTCATGCCCTTTTGGTGTGCAGAGACGCAGATGTTTGTGCTTTGAGAAGAAAGTACGCTTACCTGTTCAACTGTTTCTCTGGTGATTTTTCAATGGAGCAACCATTTTTACAACAAGCCAGTGTCCAGGATGCTTCTGATTTCCTCTTGCAACACAACAACAAGCTTTTTTTGTTTGTTTCTGAGCTTATGGACATTATGTTGGCTGGCGAGGACCAGTCACAGGCCGATCAGCCGAACAGTCTGGCTGAAGGTCCCCCTGTGTAAATCTAAATCTAAATCAATGGAGTAACCATTTTTACAACAAGCCAGTGCCCAGGATGTTTCTGATTTCCTCTTGCAACACAACAACAAGCTTTTTTTGTTTGTTTCTGAGCTTATGGACATTATGTTGACTGGCGAGGACCAGTCACAGGCCGATCAGCCGAACAGTCTGGCTGAAGGTCCCCCTGTGTAAATCTATATCTAAATCTGGCTGAAGGTCCCCCCATGTAAATCTCAGTAAATCTCAGCCTAGCAGTCATGCGTTTTGACTGATGGCTTCCCTCTTATAAATCCTGTAACCTATTATGAACCAGCAGTCAGTCATTTTGACTGGAGACCTTTTGCTATCGCAACCTTGTCACCAGCACCGTTGAACCAGAAACAAACATCTCTTACCCAGATATAGGATTCTTTTTTTGGCTGGCAGTCTTTTATCCACAGCCTGGCAGTCATGCGTATGGACTGCTGGCATCCAGAGAGCTTGAAGAACACCAATACTGCAAATCTGTCAAATCTGTCGAGAACACAAATGCGAAGCAAGAGACCAACCTTTTTCATTTCAGATGGTAGAAGAAAATAGCAAAAACAATGGGCAACAGAAAGGGCAGTAACAAACGAAAACAAATTATGCAAAGGGGACTACAAGAAGGCCTACAGCCCGGCCTGGCATCCTGGCTGATCAAGCGTTGGTGATACATATACATACAGCATGATCTGTGTCTGAACAGAACAGGGCAATTTTGCTCCATTACTGCTTCACTTGTTGCATATGCCATCAAGCCATTCGTAAGGCACCAATTTTAGGCCATGAGCGCAGAAGTCACGTTTCCAAAAACTTGCCTGTGCAACTCCATTAACAAATGCAACGGAGAAGGGAAAGAAGATCCACTGAAATTACCCTGCCTGTGCCAAATGAAGTCACACACTGGCATTCTAGGGCAAACATTGAAGTTCAAGGCATCCCCTCAAAGGCTTATTGGCACTGCAGACCAACATGATCAATTCTTTCCAAGTACAAACCGGTTTTTAAGACCCTAATCAGTTTTGTCATTGGATTACAGTACAGCTCATGTCCACACTCTCGGAGTACAGGCTTTTATCAAGCGGCGCTGCGTGTCACTCAAAGACCACGCCTTCAAAAGCATAGCAGACAATTTTGTAATTTGTAATTGACTCGTACATTCAGTGCCTCCCTGTAAGAAGGGGCTTCCCTTAATTTGGCATGCATACATACCAGCAGGAATACCATACAATTGGGCAGCCAAAGCAGAGCACACGTTCTGTCTGCAAGGTTGCGCGTGCGGACAAAATCTCTGGGCCTTTGTTGGGCTGCCATGTTTGGCTGCACAGCATGCTCCTTTGTTTCAATACAAACACATGAAATACTCTGGTCAATTTGAACAGTCAGAGAACCAAAACAGATGCCATTCCTCAACCATTTCAACAATCATTAACTTCCTTTTCCAAAATGTATAGACAATGTCTATGTACCATGCAGCTCTGATGCACAGCTGGGCCAGGTTCTGGTCCCAAGACAAAAACATTGCTACAAGTAGGGAGTCAAGTCAGTTTGTCAATTTCCAGCCAGGCCACTAACTGACCCCATCTCATTTCATTTAAAGCATCGCATGACCCCACAACTCCATGCCAAATTGGGGGGGCAACTTTGCAGCATGGGTGAGCTAACATGGGTCCTTCCTTCCGCACCCACATCCTTTCAGACGGGTGCCCCCAGCAGCACGCTCCCCCAGAGCAACCCCCCGCAAAGTGAATAACATTGCAGCATGATTAGGCAACCTAAGAGCAGCTGGAGCCCTGGAGCGCTGGTCATTTGCAGCAAGTTCAAAAGTCCATCAATTTTCAGCCAAAATGGGTGCAAAACAGCTTCCCGACTAAAGATAGCACCACCGCATGCCAATAACCCAATGAGTCTCAATACTTTGGACATAGAAACACACATTTTATATGCTCAGGGCTCGCGATGGTGCACGCATGAAGAATGAATAGCATAAGATGCTGTTGGGGGTCCAACTGCGAGGACAACCCAGCGGTCTCCCCCCATGAAACATGCAAAGGATGTCATGCAATGACGAACAAAAAAAAACGCAAAATTTAAGGAACACTTTCAATAAACTGCGTTGAGCAGCAAAAGAGGGACCATGGAGAAAAGGAGCCAGGATCAAGTGTTAAAATGCCAGAAAACACACTGCACTGTCAGGAGACCACAAGAGAAAGGGTTGACCACTCTTCGCAAGGAAGATCCGTGCAACAAGCAAGAAGAAAGACACGCCCAGGAAATGCAACCGTTTCTTGCCCATTCAGCCCTATTTCAAGGCATCAACACTGAAACTGAACCACTTGAATGTTCCAGGGCATCTCACTGGTAAAGAAGGGTCATTGGTGTGATAAAATAGATAAAAAAACTCGGCGCGGATTTATTTTTTCAGCGCCAAATTAGAAGCAAGTTCATCGCTGTAGAATCTCGCAGGAGGAATACAACACTGCTCTTACCCAATCAGTCCTAATGCATCAATGCTTCAATGCTGGACAGCTAGAACAACTCAGAGGCACGCCATGTGTCAGAAAGGGCAATGTTGTGATTAAGGACAAAAGCAAAAGCACTGTGCAAGAAGACTTGTCTTAGTCCCTGCTAGATTGACGAGTAGGTACCAATCAGAGCAATTCCTCCGTAGTGAATTTCTGAAAATTGCAACGTTGCTGTTGAACCCCATGCTGCAACATTTATAAGGACGAACAAGCGCAAACATTGTGTACGAGGAAAGCCGCACACATGGGCTGTAATCCAGCTATAGCATGCGCATCAGGAGAGCTTACTTGTACAGAGTTTTGTACAAGCTACATCAAAAGCATGGGGACCATTTGATCCCCAGTGCAACTACCTCACCGTGAGCAGGCTCAATAAACACTTTTGCTGTGAAGTTGTTGATCAGTAACAGTGGTAGAGCTCCACGTTTTGCTGCACGTGAGGGAGGAAGGAGAGGATAGCAGTGAACGAGGTGATACACATGAAGAAGGAAGAAGAGGAAGGCAACGGATAAGATGATGCTCCTGTGCAGCGTCAACGGTGGATGAGATGATGCTCACGTCAGCAGGGGATGATGTGACGCTCACAGGTCACGACATTATGCTTATATCAGTGGGAAATATGGTGATGCTCAGAGACCATGGGATGGTGCACTTGTGAACAGTGAATGGTGTGACGCTCAAAGATCATGAAATGATGCTTCTGTTAGTGGTAGAAAAGATGATGTGTGTATCAGGAGCCGATGAGACGCCAGGCCCACACTTCAAAGGTTGACATTGACTGATGTATAAACAAGGACGAGACCATACGGTAATGGCGACAGACTTGTAAGTCCTCCCACCAGATACTTTAGCCACCAACCAGATCAGTTCAGAGGCCCTAGTTTTATTCCACAAGAGGGAATGACATTGAGCAGCGCTCTCCTATTGACCGAGACGAAAAGGGGCCAATGGCTAATAAAGCCTATTGTCAAATACGCTTCAGCTCTCTAGTCATTGCTCATGAAGCCCATTTGTCAAATACACTTCAGCCATCTTGTCATTACTCATGAAGCCCATTTGTCAAATACACTTCAGCCCTCTAGTCATTGCTCATGAAGCCCATTTGTCAAGTACACTTCAGCCCTCTAGTCATTGCTCATGAAGCCTATTTGTCAAATACACTTCAGCCCTCTAGTCATTGCTCATGAAGCCCATTTGTCAAATACACTTCAGCCCTCTTGTCATTGCTCATGAAGCCCCATTGTCAAATACACTTCAGCCCTCTAGTCATTGCTCATGAAGCCCATTTGTCAAACGCTTCACATAGGGGGCAGTCTCCCAGCGTCATACCCACATCCTTGCACAAAAGCCTCTCAATACCTCGTAGTGAATCACTTCTTTCTTCTAATTAGCAAGGCATGTTCCTCGACTTTGCATGCACCCTCTGCAATGACCTTCCTTGTCTGTGTGAGTCTTGCTTAAGAGAGCGCGCTGTGGAGGTCATTCTGCCTCCATTGCACAATCTCATGCACATGCTCATGCATGTTTGGTGGTGCCTGTGCAACATTCCCATGCTCATACTAATGCACGCTTGTGCTGCGTGCACACCCACCACGTGCCTGTGGAAACACATGCCTGCACCCCGCAAGTGAGCCTGCGCATGCACACACTTTAAAAATCGAACTGCCTGCAGCAACAGTGCCTTGACTCCCCGCAACGTGCGCTCTTCCTGCAACGCTTGCACTCCTCAACGTGTGCGCTCCCTGCAACGTTTGAATCTCTCAACGTGTGCTCTCATGCAACGCTTGCATCTCTCAATGTGTGCTCTCCGTGATGTGCACTCGCCCTGCAATGCTTGCATCAACAAACACTGCTCACAGCAGCCCCTGCACTCACAGTATAATACCTTCCCTCCCCACAATGCTCACTTAAGCACTTCACTCCCTGCAGCACAGACGCTCTCCACACTGCCTGTGCATGCACTCACCGCGATGCCCTTCAGGTTGTACGGCCCCAAGTAAGTCGCATGCACACATTTGTCTGGGGCTTGCTACATCTTCACACACACAACCAAACTTCCCACACAGCCTGTGCATGCACTCACCGCAATGCCCTTCAGGTTGTACGGCCCCAAGTAAGTCGCATGCACACAATTGATCTTAGGGCCCGCCGGGTGTTCATCACCGCTCAATACTGTTCCAACACCAGCAGTGGTATCATCCTCCCCTTCCTCAATAATCTCATCGGGGAATGCCTCTGGGCTGTTGATGTCTTGGGCAGCCGCCTCCCACGTGCCCTCTGAGCACCACACCTGCAACATCGAAAGCAGGTTCAACAGGCATGGTGCACAACAAGGAGGTAATCACCATGGGAGGCTCTGCAACAGGTCCAGTCCTCTAGGAACATTGAAGTCTTGAATACGGGAGGGAGTTATAACAGGCGCGGTGAGCCCGTGTATCAGGCTCTTGGATGCAATTGGCTTATGGGAGCAAAGGCGCTACAAAATCGAGACATTGCTTCTATTCTTTGCCTCCATGTTGGCAAGCACCCACACCCGCAGGACTTTCGAACATCCAGGAGCACAAGCCTGCTCACACTTGAAGAGAGCAGACAGGACAGCATGCAGTCTGGAAGACAGTACACGTGCGGGCCCGATTAAAACCATGCAATTTAACATGTGTGCACCATGCACAGTACAGCGTACGAAGTGCAAAGGCGCCAAAAAAGGAGTGCAACCCAACATATGCAGCCCATTTACCTGACCACACTTGGCCACGCTGCTTATCCGCGCAGCCCGGTTCATGACCTGAGCAGGCATGTGCAAGCATGTGCAGGCATGTGTTGGTATGTGGTGTGTGTTGGTATGTGGTTGGTACAAATGGTGAAGGCGTTTGTAGGCATGTGAAGGCATGTGTAGGCGCGTGCATGCATGTGCAGGCATGTGTTGGTATGTGTAGGCATGTGTAGGCATGTGCAGGCATGTGTTGGTATGTGTAGGCATGTGTAGGCATGTGCAGGCGTGTGCAGGCATTTTTAGGCACGTGCAGGCATGTGCAGGCATGTGTAGGTATGTGAAGGCATGTGTAGGCGTGTGCAGGCACATGTGCATTAATTAATCGATTGCGTGGATTGTGACAAATTGATGCAGAGTATTGGCTTGCTTGACGTCCTTGGGCATTGCTGGCAGGAAATACACATTTGCTGACGACAACAACACCTGGACACTGTCAAGGGTCATATTAATTGAAAAGTACTAGACTCACATCCTGGAATTGCGAGTCATTATTGGTATGCACACAAGTCTCATCAAGAGAGGTGTGGGGCTTCTGGCCTTTTCGGGACAACAACACCCTCAGAATTTTCCGGCCCTTTCCACGGATTTCTGAACATGACATGGGAATCCTGGACTCAATTTCTGTTGCAATTAACATAATTTTGGGGTTAATTATAGGGGGGGGGGGGGGGCTCAGAATGAGTGCCCGCCTGTGCCAATAATTGCCCAATTTGGAACATTGCAGAGTGAGTGCCAAATCATACAAATGTGCGCCACAGGATGCATGGACGACAGAATTGTATCGCGTCACTCCGGACTAACTAGGTTGCATCTCAGCAACATATGCAAGGACACTGTGCAGCCAGGTTGACAGAGAATGATTCAGGTCACTTACAGGCACTCGGCTGGTGCCCTACGCATCAGCATGCCAAGATGGGTTTGCTTTGCAGCATGCTAGCAACCCCTTTCTTTGCAAGTCCTTAACACGCGTATCAATGGAGGATTTCACAGGACCTGATTGGTACCATTTCTGTCTGAGTGGGGGCATAAGTTGGGGGAAAGGGGGTGGGTGTTGGTCCAGGGGTTTCTACCCAAGAATATGTTTGAGCTGTGTGGGGCAGAGAAGGCATGACTCTGGAGCCACGGCAGGAAACCTCATGCTTAATACCTGTGGGCAGTACATCTATTTTCGAGCATGCGCATTCACTCACCCTGCCCCGGAATGTCACTCGAGCTGTGGCTGGATGGAGGTCTGCCTTCACAGCACCCCAGTCGACGCCCACCTGTGAAAGGCAAAGGCAAAGGCATGCCACATTCATCATGAAGGCACATTCACCATGAAGACACAGGGGTGAATACAGAGGGTGTCAGCATGAGGTCCTGAATCACAAAGTGAAGACACAGAGGCGACTAAAGGGTGTCGGCATGAGGTCCTGAAAAGCAAAGTGAAGACACTGGGGTAAATACAGGGTGTCAGCATGAGGTCCTGAATCGCAAAATTAAGACACAGAGGTGACTAACGGGTGTCAGCAAGAGGCCCAGAAACATGGAGCACCCGCACAAACTGAAAAGGAAGACAAGCGCAGTCAAGACACAGAGGTGATGCAGACGGAGGATCTAATGGTGCTCATGCAAAAAAAAAGTATTCGTGTTTTGGGAACTTGTGCAAAACATTTCCATGCACCGCTCTTCATGCACCTGACAAGAGAGCAGATAAACAACAAGCTCTGGATATGAAGGATCCATTCCATTAAAAAATGGAAAATGTACAACTGGGATACCAGGATTGCAAACAATCAGTTGGTATGTGATATGTCTGATCTGCAGAGGAGGGGGGGGGGGGCTGGACTTTTGGCTTCTGCCCCTCCACAATTCGTCTAAGGCATTTCTAATTCAAATTCAAAATCCTGGGCTCATGCCCTGAGAGTTGGCACCCATTGAGGGTGAATTGAATTGAAGGGCTGGAGGGGGGGCTGCTCAGATTGAACGCAAGCTTGCAAGGAAGTGGGCTGCGGCTTCATGAACAACAAACTTGCATCAGTTCACCTCAGAGTTACAGGGTGCTGTCGAATCAATATGACTAGAGACGCTATGAAGTCAGAATGGCAGGACAAAGGTGTTCAGATCACTTACAAGCAGGGATGGGTCATTCTCAAGCTAGGCAGTTTCCGTTCACATTCACATGCGTGTAAAATTCAAAAGTTCCATGCATATTCGGAGATTTTATGAGCCATTTTGGGGAGGAGGGTCTTGGGTGGGAGGGACCCCCAGGTGGGTCCTAACCAACCCCAAACCACCCCCCCGCACCTCATAACGCCATGACAAGGCAAAGAAGTTCCCTTGATTTTTTTTTCCGCATCACGATCTTCTTGTTCTTCTGCAAGCTTGTGCCCAAGCTAGGAAGGCTGTCTGAATTTTAAGGGTGCCCAAATTGACGAGAATGCAATGCAGGCGTGCGTGTGTTTGTGTGTATCTGTATTTGTGTGTATCTGTATTTGTATGTATCTGTATTTGTGCGTGTATGTGTGCGCGCATGTGCATGTGCTTGTGTGTGAGTGTGTGTGCACGTGCGTGTGTGATTGTGTGTGTATGTATGTGTGTGTATGCATAGCGCCCCTGTGCATGTCAGGAAAAGCCATTGCAATTCAGAAACTGGACATTTGTGAAAGAGGAAGGCTATAAAATTTTTAAAATAGCTGGGCCAGCATGCTGCATCCCGGAAACCCCTGCTCTGTTACGTGTTTCTACAAGTTCTTTAGGCCAATAACCTTGGAAGTTTCTTGTGGATGGAGGTTCCATTTTATGTCTGTGGTGTTCCTGGCAGCTGAAAAAATACATAAATAAATGTGGAGCTTTATTGCCAGGCAGCATAACTGCAGCATATTCATTAGCAGCAACAGAGTAGCGGCATATTCTTATCCAGCAGCAATGGGCTTTCAGATAAAAAATGTTCGAGGGACAGAGGCACAGCTAAGGGTCAGCAAAATGGTGGCTTGAAAAACAGGAGGCAGGGAGCCCTTCTCGAGGAAGAGAAGTGGGGCACAACTAAGGCTCAGCGAGCAGGGAAAAGCCTGCTCACTCGATCCTAGGGCATGGAAGAGCTTCAGATGGTTTTATAGAGGAACAGGTGGCACAGCTCGGGCTCAATAGGAGCAACCTTAGGACACAGTCTGCGTACCTTCATCCTCAAACCACGGAAGAGCAGCACCTTCATCCTCTTTTGCACCTCCATTGCACCTTAATTCGCTAAACAGCCTGCGCACCTTCATCCTCAAGCCACGGAAGAGCAGCACCCTATCAAAGTGCACGGGCGATATGGAGCCGGACCCCGCGAAGGGGTCGGTGCTGGGCACCTGCTGATCGCTTGACCTCGGTGAAGGTCTGCTGCAAGTGAAAAAGCAGCAATCAGCAGTTTAAATGTGAATAAATCTTCAATGCATCAAATGCTTGGTAGCCCTTTGCACACATCTTCAATGCATCAAATGCTTGGTAGCTCTGTACACAGAGGTATCTCTTTGGCTTCATGGCATGTGCAATCCAAGAGGGAGTGGAGGCGCACTGAGGAATTTGGGGCAAGGGTGAGCAGGGGCTGGGGTACGGATGAGCAAGGAGTGGGCTGGAAAGATGCGGAAGTTTCCGCATGGATGAATGCACAGACTGTGGATGAGTAATCCAAAAAATGAATGAACAAAAGGATGAATGTTGAGTGTGTGGAGCCGCACTGTGGGGGTTGGAGCAAGTGGGGGAAAACGGATGGACAAGGAGTGGCTTCAGAAGGCGCAGCAGGGAGGAATGGATGGATGCACAGCTGCTGAATGATTGCAATGCACAAGCGCACTGTGGGGGTGGGAGCAGGGGTGAGGGTGAGGATGGTCAAGAATGATCAGGTTGCACTCCAACATCATGACAATGTTAAAGAAAAAATGTCTGCACACTCGGAACATGAATTGGTGTGTCAATGAAAGAGCGAGTGAGATCAACCTGGATCACAGGTGCCTCATCAAGTTAAACCAGCCACTTGCTCCAAACAAGTAACCTTGTGGGTCACTCAGAAGTGGGTTTGAATGTGCCCGGCATAATATTGCCAATTTTAGCGTAGGTTGTGGCGCCCGACAGAGACGAAAAGTAAAGAAAGGGTCCTGGCTCCGGATGATGGACAGAGGTGCAGCTGAATTAGGGCTTTGTTGCAAGACTAATTAAAGCACACGCTTGCACACTTTTGCCAGATGGGGCAAAAACAAACTGCACCTGATGTTTCTCCTTTGAAGAGGTGTGTAATACTGCTCTTCACCCAGCTCCGTATCCAGAAGTTCAGGAGGCCAGTCCACATTGAGGCAAGCTTCGATGGACTCCAAAGCCCACCTTTCAAAATGCACAGAGGAATAAAAATCAGGGGCATTGTTGGGTATGAATAGGTTTACGTAATGGTGTTTGCCATTTTATTGGCTTGCAATTAGACTGGTGGCACGCTCTAAGAATGCAGATAAGCACAATTGTAACAATAGCCAGCTGAAGACACAGGCCACCACGACCCAGAACTCTGTTGTTTGCACCAGTGTACCTGACAGCAGAGGAGGGACGCGTGAAGGCTGCAAGGCACAGATCATAGCTGCACCACAAACAAAGAGCAGCAAAAACCCAGAACTTCACAAAAGAAGTTTTTTTATGTTTTTTTGGCGTACCTGATGGCAGAGGAGGGACGTGTGAAGGCTGCTAGGCACAGACCATCCGCAGCTTCCACCAAGTAACCCCCACGCCTGCAGATGAAAGCCAACGTTGAATCCTGTTGGAAGGCTGCAGGATTTTGACGCTCGCAGCTGCGAATGCATAAAAATTCTAGCAAGCGTGCAAGGCATACACCAAGCCTTGAAGGAGCCCCTGTGTCTGCAATACACGAAAAAGTATCCAACAGTAATACACAAAGAAAAAATCCACCAAGGAGCCCCTGTGTTTGCAACACACAAAATTAAAGGCATAGCCGATGCAGGAAGTGAGGGACAAACCATTGTGCACGGTCAGGTACAGACATCTACTGCCCAATTGGCAACAGCGCCTTTTCTTTCACAATTACAAGGAGTAATTTTGTTGCCTGCGTGGCTTCTCTTTTATTTCCTTTCTGTCTTTCTTTCTGGGACCAACCCTGCTTTAGGAGTAACAGGCTTGCAAATGGAATTGTGCCCTTTTCCTGGAAGGGCAACATTGGCATGGACATCACCGATCCATGTGACCAATTGCCGATCCATGTGATTAATCATCAAAAAGTTTTTTTTTTTATATACAAAAGTGTTCACAAGCAGCCTGTTTCACGCTCCCTCACAAAGAGTCCTAAATCCTCAAAAGCAAGAGAAAACTTTTGCTGCTTGACCACCTCGTTTTTGAATCCTTGCTTCAGACCTCTTCTTCAAGCATCCTTGCATTGAATGCGTGCTTTGAATGAGAGCAACAGCCAAGCATCCAATCGTTGTCAGCCACACTCAGGTCAGGCTGCTTTGCCCCACAGATTCCCCCCTTGTAACAGAGAAGGTAGTGCGCATCTGCCCTAGCTGGTGTATATCAACGCACTTGATCAAAATGCCCTGCACAGTGGTATGCCACAGCTTAAGCGCAGCTGCCGTCACATCAGGGTTCCACAGCTCCAGGGCCTGCATGTGCGTGTATGTGTGTATCAACATGCAGGGAGATGAGCAAGTTCCACGGTTCCAGGGCCTGAATGTGTGCGTATTGACGTGGAGATGTGGGGAGCAAAATGAAATTGCGTACACAATACTGTGACAGGTATCTGTGAAAGCTTGGACAAGGACACACACCTTGAGGAAGCTTGCATGAAACAGGTGGCTGTTGAGTATAAAGGCGCGTCTGGAAACCTGTGGGAGAGCTGGTGGATGGTGCACACTCACCTTCAGGTAGCTCACGGTCATGAAACAGATGGCTGCTGAGTTTGAAGGTGCCTCCAGAAATCCGTGGGAGAGCTGGTGGATGGAGCGCACGGGGCCTAACTGTGGGGCACGGTGCACAAGCTCGCGCGGCAGCACCTGTGTTGCGATCAAGTCCATGTGTGTGTCATGTTCAAGTCCTCATATGTGTTTAAAGTGTGTGTGTTTGGAACACGGCAAATGGACAACTGTGCACAAACTGGCATGGCATGAGCACCTGTGTATTCTAAAGCGCCTTACAAGAACGTGTGCATGTATGCAATAAAATTTGACAGCGAAGGACAGTACCCAACCCTTTCTGAAACCTCCACAAAATCATTTCACCACTTAGAGGGGAACAGCTGGCAACTGTCTCACCCTATAACTGTCCCAACTCATGCTGGCTAACGCAGCAGGCAACCATCCCAAATGATACTTTGTCCCTAGACCTGACGCAGCTGTCTCACCCCATACCACAGCCTTCAGCTGCAGGGGGAGTAGATGCAGGGTCCCCGGGCTTTCAGTGCATCTTACTTTGCTCCAGTTATACCTCACTTGTTTGCAGCCCCTCTGGCATGGCCGTGAAACTTGCCATGAGAGGTTCATAACACATTTTCTTCTGCTTTCACCTGTGAGCCCCTGGCACTCAATGCTTACGAGCCTCTGGACATCCCTGACCCAGCACCTGGTAAGGATCCCAAAGTGATTTGCACCGACTTGCACCCTACGCGCATACATACACATCCCTTCACACCCACCTGGTAGAGCTGCATGCAAACTTGCTCTTGACCCTTGCCCAGCATATGCTCGCCCATAGAAGCAACCAACAGCTTCTTCCGCAGCAGCTTGGCAGGGATCTGTGCAATAGGGTGAATGATCAATTGGTGCAAGGAAATGAGCGAAACATAAAATTCCAAAAACCAGTAAGAGGCTCTGCATAAATCAGCAAATGTCCGTGCAAGACATGAGTGAGACACCAAACCTTGAAAGTCATCAAGAGGCTCTGCATAAGTGAACTAGTGTCTTTGCTAGAATGTGCAAACCCTTGAGTGCCTCTATTCAAAGGTTTTCTCAAAGACTTGAGGGAAGGCGTGTGGGGTGGCATCAAGGAAGGTTCCATCGATCAAGAGTCTCGTCAACGGGTTTTTTCGTCAACAGGAAGTCTCTCACTACCAGAGGGTCTCATCAGCAGAGGGCCTCAAAAGAACCAAAGACTGCTTTGCCCTCCTAGGCCTGATTCAAGGGGAAGCAATCAGGCAGATTCAGCAACAATGCTTTGCCCTCATAGGCCTCAGTGAAGGGGAAGCAATCAGGAAGTATCAGCAACAATGCTTTGCCCTCATAGGCCTGATTCAAGGGGGAGCAAATAGGCAGGTTCAGCAACAATGCTTGCATGAAACATGCTCCACTCAATGCGCTCAAGGTGCTTCTGGTGTACCTGCTGGAAGGTCTCTGGAGAGATGAGCACCATGCCACCCTGAGCGGCATCCACCACAGCTTTGGCAGCAGCCATGGCTGGGCCAGAGTACTGCGCGCGGCCTGCAAGCAAATCCACAGGTGTGGTTCTTGAGCCACTGGCCAGGAAGTGGAACATGTTTAAAACGGAAGGCGCGTGTAAATTAAGGTCTGGGCCCCCTCGATTGATGACGATGAAACTTTATCAGACTACCTTGCTAGCGGTTGCCAGTCCTCTTGCTGCACTGTCCTCACGCTGCACACTGGCACAGTCCTCATACTGCACACACTGGCGCAGTCCTCACGCTGTACGCGGTCACAGTCCTCATTCTGCACACTATTGCAGTCCTCACACTGCACACTGGCACAGTCCACTAACGAGGCCCTTACACTGCACATTGGCACAGTCCACTGGCACAATCCTCACCCTCCACACTGGCACAATCCCCTGTATAGGTTGCTGCCCCGACGTGGCATGTACACTGGCATAGTCTCTCATATTGCCGCCTCTTATAGCAGCAGCCTAAGAGAGACTGCTGCCGCGACGTGACATCCTACCAAAAGGGGTGCAACGGCTGATATTGGAACAGCCAGTGATTTGATTCACTGGTAGCCTTGCCGCTTATGCCCTGCTTGTGCAAGTCCGCTCCTCCCCTGAAGCCGCACCACCCATGCACACTCTCATACCCTAAATGGCAACGCTACACACCTTGGGCCCCCTTCATTTGCACGTCCTCCTGGCGCTCCAGCCCTGACGCTGCGCCCATGCGCACACGCAGCCCACGCAACACCAACAGCCGGCAGGGCCCAGGCGTGTGAGTGCGCGGCATGGTCGCCAGGTACTGCTGGCCGACTGTGAGCTCTGCAGAGGTGCGTGGCAGCAAAACACAATGTTTGCAGCGGGAGGAGAGTGCAGGAAGCCTTTCGAAAAGGGGTACCAGCAAATTTGACATGTTTGGCGTTAACAGGGGCAAGAATGGCGCTAACAGAACCTCCCTGGGGGCAAGGGGCCTCATCTCAGAACCACATCAGAGGACTTCCAGAGCTAGCCTCAAATGCCCTTTCCCACAAGCTAAGAGTGCCCCCAGCAATATCCAGCGCGCATCGTTGCGTGTAACTTTTTTAGATGCAAATGAAACACGCACACACACACACACACACTTGTGTTGTCCGTGCCGCTGCCCTTGCTGCTCTCTGGGATGGCGTGGTGAGTGCCGGGGGTTTCGATGGCATAGTTATCGTCCTGTGTTGAGCACCCAGGCTCAAATGCGCTGAATTGCACGCGTCTGCTGCCGCTCTGCTCTGTGTTGGAGTTGTTTGAGGCGGGTACTCGGGGGGTGGAAGCGTCTGGCGATAAGGAGGAGCCGAGGCCAGACAAGCACGGTGGGGACATGGCCGGGTCAAAACGGAAAGAGTGTGAAGAATCGCCATGGAAGGGTGTGGGGAATGGGGTGACGGAGGACCGAGAGGGAAAGCGCTTGACAGGCTTTGTGCAGTCAAGCCCCATCTCCTCGTCGCTCTCTTTGCTCTGCTTCTTCAGAAGTCCATTGCTGATTGCGGTGCTGAACAGGGCAGCATCAAAAGCGAGGAGCCCGCTTGACCTTCCCTTCAACTGGTGAACCTGTGCAAGCAGTGTGTGCGAGTGGAAATGAACTTAACACTAGGGACACATGCATTCGGACATAGGTTTGGGTGTGTGTTTGGGTGGGCATGAGTTGGTTGCTCTTGAGTGAGAGCATGATCCTGGGATTGCGTGTGCGTGTGGACATGGGCGTGCATGCTTCGCTCATTGCGCATAAGAAATTGCAGAAAATTGTGAAACAAAGCTCCATGCCAAGCACTGAGTGCTGACTAAACCGATCCTAAGCATTAAAACAACAGTAATTGCCATGGCACTTCAATGCCCATGGCACAGCAATGTTTATGGAGCAAAACAAGCTGAGGGAGCCAGCTCCGCCACTCCCTAACCCACCTCAGGAGCGCCCTGGGGACTGGCGTCTGCTGCAGCGTATCTCTTGTATACAGAAGTATCTGCATCATCCGCCAGGCTGAGTTGGGGCGAGCTCAGTGGATGGGATTGCCTGGATCGCGCTTGCAACTTCTGCGTGTGTGTGTATGTGTGTGTGTTCTGCATGTGAATGCACTTACTGTAAAACAATAAACAGGGATACTGGCGTCAAGCTTGTACAAGCTGCGTGTATACAATGTACGCTGCATGATAAGCATGAAGGTATTCACCTTTTATTGGTGTTTGTGTGGGCACCAGTATGTGCCTAGCATGACTGAGACAGGGCGTTTGTGACAATGGGTGAGACAGGGAATTTGTGTCAGAGGGTGAGACAGGGTGCCAAGTACGGCTGAGACAGGGAGTATATGTCAGTGCTGTTTTTGGATTGGAAACCAGGCCCTGAAAGACGTCCCGGCAAATTCAAAACAGCAGCCGCCTGACAACGCAGAGGAGAAGCAAGGAAAACCGTTAAAGAGAAATTGTACATGACATTGCAAAATTCGCACTTGGGAGGGCTGTGTTGAAGCCAAAATGTAACGAGAACTGCCTGAATTCGATGGTTTGGGACCTGTGACAACCAGGAGCCACAATACCAAAGGAGGAGCACTGCAGCATGCTTACTATTTTCACACCTGCTGCAGATCACGGCACAGAAAACAAGCCTTCAGCTTGGACAGGAAGCCTTGCCCCATGTTCCTGACCGACACCTCTGATGCGAACTCCATGTGTGGGCTCTGCTGTTTGAACGACACTTGCGTAGTTGCAAATGTAGAGTCAAGGGCCACCTGGATTTGAGGGCGTAGTGACTTTGGATGTGTGTGTGTGTGTGTGTGTGTGTGTGTGTGTGTGTGTGTGTGTGTGTGTGTGTGTGTGTGAACCTTTTTGAGTCCAGTTTTTCCCCTCATTGATCTCCTCAATCCAATGAAAGAAAGAAACTGGTGCATTTGACTGGCTACTTTATCTACAGACACTGCTTCTAAATGGCATGTCACCAGCAGCAAAGCATGGGGGAATTCAAGAACAAGGGAGGGTTGTTACATCTTAATTGATGCAAAGCACAACTCTCCATCACTGTTTAAACAAGCAACAGAGTTGGTGGCCAGTACTCTGTGCTGTGCAACTTCATACTCCAGTCAAAGGTCACAGACTCGCATGCCCACATACTCCAGTCGCAGGTTGAAAACTCCAGTCATAGGTCGCACATAAGGACAAGGACAGCTTAAGTGATTGAAGGTTGCTATGCGCGTAAACACAAACATACATACATCAAACAATTCAGCATAGTCTGTGTTGTATGAGAGGGGACGAGCCAGCTGGCCATGTGCAACAGCATGCCAGACACCTGGAATGCTTTACCTGTGCTTTCCTGAAGCTTCATTTGTGCTGTACTTGCGCCTTAGTTTGCTTGAGCTTTGTTTGTGCAACAGCATGCCACACACCTGGAATGCTGTTCTTGTGCTTACTTGTGTACTACTCTGCTTGAGCGTTGCTTGCGCCTCCGCATGCCACACACCTTGCGTGCTGGCCTTCTGCTCAGATTTGTTAGTCGTTCACGTCCCTTTGCTTTACTCTACTTTGCTTGAGCGTTGCTTGCGCCTCAGCATGCCACATTCCTTGCGTGCTTGTCTTCTGCACAGATTTGTTCGTTGCTCGCGTCCCTTTGCTTTACGCTACTTTGCTTGAGCGTTGCTTGCGCCTCAGCATGCCACATACCTCTTGGCTAGACCAGTTCTGAAGCGCTAAGACGGAATCCTGGCGTCCAAATGACATTTGACTCCCACTCTTGCGCATGTGCTTCATAAAATCGCTTTGTTGACGATCTAGCGTCATTGGCAGTGACACGTACACTGGACGGCACACCTGTAGACAGAATGCACGAATACCAGTAGACAAAAGTGTGGCTTTTCAGCTTGCCAAGGAGAAGAGAAGGTAAATGATCTAAGGCACTTAAATCAGGGGGTAGGGAGAGATGGAGACCAGATGTTGAAGAGAAAGCAAGTCGCACCTTTGTGTTCCAGTGTATGTACAGGTATGTCAAGGGTTTGTTCGGGGCAGGCATTATTGATGCAAATATTTCAAGTTTGGTTCTAAGAGATGTTTTGAACATAAGGGAGGCTGCATTTCAAGCAAAGCAATGTGGGTGTGCACAAGGATAAAAAAGACCGACTTTGAAAGCGCTCCCTGCCCTTCTTCTGCCACAGCTACAGCAGATGGAAGCAAAAAGATGTGTGTAAAAGGAGCAGAAGTTTAGGGGAGGCTATCTATCTAAAAGCTGGAACAAGCTTTTGGTGCTTTAGCTCACTTTTTCTTCCCTCTGAGAAGGTTGCGACAATAATCTCAGTATCACAGTGCAAAATCCAAGAAACAGAGCCGTGTGCTGCTGTTTCCTGCTGCAGTGGGTGGGAAAGATCGCATACACCTGCATTCCAACATCTTTTGCACCCCAAACTGACCAAAACAGGTCTCACATTGGAAGATCCTTAACTGTATTGGTGCAACAAAACCTTGAGAGCTCTTCAGCACAACAGCAGGTAGGAGTGCATGAACCCAAGGACCGCAGCTACATCCGTACTAATCTGCATGCTGACAACCTAACCATGATAGAAACAGTGCATGCATCTCACGCAACACACTTTATGCCTTGGGCGCACAGAGCAGTGAGGATAGGAAGAGTGGCAACCACATCATCGTGCCAGTGGCAGTGCATGCACCTCACAACACCTAATGCCTTGGGTGCACAGAGCAGTGAGGATAGTATGAGCGCGCCTCCCTCAAGCTCCAGTACGTGAGCAGGCCAGTCTGTCAACAAGAGCTTGTGTGATGCAGAGAGGACAGACATAGCACAAAAATCAGAGGCAAACAGCTCAGCAAAAGCGTTTGGCCCCACTTCTGCAGAAGCAGCAAACAGCTCCAGTGCCTACCTCAAGCTCCAGCAGCTCAGCAGGCCAATCTGCCATCAAGAGCTCCACTTGCGCAGCTGCAGCAAACCGCAGGGCATCCGCGACGGCATGGAAGGCAAGCACAAATGCATCTCCCTGAAGGTCGCACACAAAATTAATGAAATGGTTAATGCTCAAACAGGCCATCCACGACGGCGTGAAAGACAAGCACAAACGCCCTGGAGGTTGCACACACAAAAGGAGTTCAGGCAAGCGTTGTGCACCACAGAAAAAGGAAGGGAGCCCCCTTCCCCAGGGGACCGCTCATGGGAGCACAAATGCTTTGCCCCCCATGGTTGCTCACAAAGGTTGAACAGCACTGCTGCTCAGTGTGGCAAGTGTGCCTCTCCCATCATGCACATGTGGTGCCTGGCTATCACTGCACAAGCATCCAGGCAGGATCTGCCCCCCAGGCCTGCACACCCATGCCTGCACATAGGCATGCGACACAGGCATCCAGGCAGCACCTGCATCCCAGGCCTGCATACCCATGCCTGCACATGGGCATGCGACGCAGGCCGCACACAAGCACGCGCCTGTACACAGGCACGCACAACTCTGGTGCCTATGCACAGGCACACACACACTTGTGGTGCATGTACCCTGTGATGTACACTGGCACGCACACTCCTGGTGCATGTACGCAGGCATGCACACTTTTGGTGCAAGTACACAGGCACACACACACACACGCACACACACGCACACACACGCACACACACACACACACACACACACACACACACACAAAGGCTTGTGCCATGTGACACACGTAATGCATACGCCACGTGGTGCACACCCAGCAACAGGAGCTGTGCTTGGTTTCAATCCTTGTAGCTGCATCATAACTGGTGATGCACACCCAGCAACAGGAGCTGTGCTTGGTTTCTATCCTTGTAGCTGCATCACAACCGGTGATGCACACCCAGAAACAGGAGCTGTGCTTGGTTTCTATTTATAGAGCTGCTTCATAACCGGTGATGCACACCCAGCAACAGGAACTGTGCTTGGTTGCAATCCTTGTAGCTGTATCATAACTGGTGATGCACACCCAGCAACAGGAGCTGTGCTTGGTTTCTATCCATGTAGATGCATCATAACCGGTGGTGCCACCCAGCAATAGGAACCTTGCTTGATGCATACGCCATGTGATGCACACCCAGCAACAGGAGCTGTGCTTGAGGCATACGCCACATGATGTACATCGAGCAACAGGAGCAGTACTTAATGCCTCTCCTAGAAGCTGCATCAAAGCTGTGGCGCAGGTCCAGCAGTGCATCAAGTGGTTGTGAACACCTCTGTGCCGTGCTTGCAGCCTCATCACCGAAACTTACCTCTGTGCCACACTCGTAGCCGTGGTGCGTGTGCAGCTGCCTGCGGATAACCTCGTGGTGCAAGCTGATCACCTCATCACACACATGCTCAGGCAGGGTCTCCCACATCTGGGTGCTGCTCTCAATGTCTGCGATCAAGGACCATCAGCGCAGCACAATAAGCAGGCAGCAATGTCACTGCATGCAAAGCGCAGCCCAAATACCGATATATATGAGAAGAATGCACAAAGCACACAACACTCTTTCTGCATTGTCAGATTGGCACGAGCAAAGACAGCAGTGGTGCGATGGTGTGCCTCCTCAAAAGAACATGGTCCCCAAAAGTTGCCTGGATACAGGCGACAATACCTTTTTTAACGCCCTTTTCCATGAAGCTAGCAGACTATGTTGAGTACATTTGCGCCAAATCAGGCAAGTCGATACAGGTTTCAACAAGTTAAAAAGCCTTGCTTCAAAGCAGACACACCTGTGAGTAGCAAGGTCGTCTGTGGCCCAGCCTGCAAGTGTTGGAGGCAGGTCAGTCATTCTTTTGGTGGCTGCTATAATGTAAATGCATTCTTATTCTGCAAACACTGCCTCTCTGCAAGCTGACATGGGCATGTGCACTCTGATCTGTGGATCTGCGCATGCTGATCTGTTCAAGTACACACTGATCTGCACATCTGTGCATGCTGATCTGTACATGAGCATGCTAATCTGCGCATCTGTGCATTTGCAGGCCAGGCAGTAACTTGGAATAAGAGGGATCCATCCCATATCTATGCACAAGCATTCCACCTAGGCTTACCACAGAACATCGGGATTTGATTTGCGCTATTGAATAATGCACCAAAAAGCCTCCAACTCAGCAAATGCCATATATCTCCCAGTATTCCACCTGCCGCAGCTTCAGCACCTATTCAATGCCGTCGTTTAATAATTCATTGACCTTCACCTTTATTTTTCCTAGAGACGATTAGGACAAGGCTGATGTAAAAGCCCTCAGCCCTCTCTGCGCATGCTTGCCCGAGCAAGTCACTAGGTCGCACAAACAACCTGAGGGATTGGGGCTCTGAGTGTTCTGAGGGTTCCTACATCAATGCAGCGTGCTGCAACTCACAGTCGCAAAGCCTATTGGAGGCCACTCTTAGCAACACACGAGGTTACAAGTGTCTTGCTTTTAAAGCGCGCATCCACTTGTGGCATGTATAAACAAAACTTCCAATCATCTCTGGGCACAATACTGCTGCCAAAGCATGGACACCTAGCATCCACAACAACAGGAGAGAAGCACATGAGGATGCAAAACAGAGCTGTGTCTACATATCTCCAGCCTTTCAAGCATTTTCAAGCATGATTGCCTGTGCTTACAAGTCAGGTCGACGCATGCCGAGCACATGTATTTGAGAAGCGTGCAGAATTTACCTTTGGGGGGAGAACCACGCCAAGCAGGTTCCGGTGGTCATGCCATCCTGGCCTCCTGATTGCAATGACTATGGCCAGGATGGCAACCAAAAAGACAAACAATACAGGGCCTGCATGTGCGTGTGCGTGTACATGCTCCTCCACGATTGGGCTTGTGCGCGGGAGTGGGTATGCACATATCAATGTGGATGCAATGAAAACAATTTCATTGAGTCAGGAGGCATTGCTTGGGATGAAGGCAGCATGAGCAATGCCAATGCACAGAACCCAAAATACTTTCTTTATATACAGACATGCAAATCTCTTTATGAACACACACATTCCTTTTATACACACACACGCACACACACATACTTCCAAAGCACTCACGCACACTTGCAAATGCGCAAGCGCGCGCGCGCACACAGACACACACACACACACACACGCACGCACGCACGCACACACACACGCACGCAGACACACACACTGCCACATCTATCACTTACCAACTATAGCACCCGCCATTTGCTGTCCACTCAGACTGCTGCCGCTGCCGCTGCTGCTTGACAGAGCATCAATCATTGAACTGTCAAAGCTTGTCGCCTTCCACACTGCCGCTTGAATGGCTTGCTTGCCATCAACTTCTGCACTTTGGGCATCCAAGCTCCTGCACACAATTGCGCACAGGCCCAAGCTTGTTTTAACCCATTTTGCACTTTGAATGCCTGCACCACTGGATGCCTCCTAACAATTGAGAGCATGTTTTTGTGCCTGCATTGTTGGCATCATGCCCTGGCACACAGCTGAAAAATGCTCAGGAATGGCCTATTGAGGTAGTTGGCAGAGGTTCTCTTAGTCTAGGGCATCTGAGCTCCTGCAATACGCTGCAAGCAGGCCTAAGCTCATCCAGCCCATTAAACAGGCTTGACCCCATCAAGTTTATTAAGCCAATTGATCAGGCTTGAGCTCATTCAGTCCATCAAGTCCACCCAGTAGGCTTGAGCTCATCCAGTCCATCAAGCCCATAAAGCAGGCTTGAGCTCATCCAACCCATCAAGTCCACCCAGTAGGCTTGAGCTCATCCAGTCCATCAAGCCCATAAAGCAGGCTTGAGCTCATCCAGCCCATCAAGCCAATAGAAAAGAGTGAAAGTGTGTGAGTGTGTTTGGGCCCCTGCCTGCACTTTCAGATTTGTATGCTTGTGTTGGTGGGCAAGGATGGGGGACGGGTATGAATGCAGGAGATCTTAGGCAATGCCCTTCTTGCTATGAGCCTCTTCATCAATAAGACAGCTCATTTCCTCTGCAGAACAGCACACACACTGCTTGTGTACAAGAAGCAAGGGCGCTTCTACCTCATATCGTATGGAACAAGATAATGATATGGGGTGTAGAACTGTCTGGGTTGAAGATCGGCAAGGACAGTCTTGGAGGAGGTTTGATTATATAGGGATCATTCAATATCGGTTGACACAGGCACCAATACTGGTTGACACAGGCGCCACTCACTACAGGTTGACACAGACACCGTTCACAACACCAGGCAGCATTCACTCAACCAGCCTGGCACATGCACCATTCACTACAATGAGGTTGACACGTGCACCTTCCACAACACCAGGCAGTATTCACTACACCAGGTTGACACATCCACCAGTGAAACACTACGACGAGGTTGACACAGGAGACATTCGCTTCAATACCTGGACAAATATTATTGATCCAGCTCGTCATATAAACAAATAGTACAGTAACACGAAAGTGCACGGACATGCACGGTGAGAACTGGCTGTCTTGATCAACCCTGAGTACGAACAGAGATCAACTACACTCGCTGGCTTCCCAAAGCTGACCTGTCTCTGAAACCCTGCACGGCTCTCTGTAAAGAGAAGGTTTGGGAGGATGCCGTGTAGAAGGCTACTTCCGCAGCAGCAAAGCGATACCCTTGGGTCAAAATAGGCGTCGCCAGGAACTCGGGGGCTTGGTTTTGGTATATGTACATTGCCTACAGTGGTGAGGGTGGTCACAATGGGTGCAGCAGAGTATTTAAGAGTTGGAAGAAGTCTGCCGCTGTCACTACCAACGCTGCTGCAGGTTCAACTCTGGTTTTTGAACCTAGGTTTTAGAATGCCAACCAAAAAAGCCACACAGCAATCCTTGTTCTTGCATGTTGGCAAAGACAGTAGTCTGTGTGATCACCCAGAAGTGCATGCTTTGCTACCCTGGTGCTACTGCTACTGAAAAAATGCAGTCACAACTCCTGTAGCTAGTCTGCTGTGTTGAGTCAAAGCAGACAGGATACCACGATTGCCTCTCTAGCCTGACAGTCCTCTATCTTACTAGCCCTTACAGCGTCCTCTCTAATAATTGCTCTTCCACAAGCTCATAGATAAGACTGACCTTCCACAGAGCCTGAAAAAGCGTCTGATGTCAGTATTGTAGATGAAAACATAGACACACACTGACCTTCCACAGAGCCTGGAGAAAGCGCCTGCTGTCGGTAACGTCAATAAACAGGTAGTTGTTGATGGTATCAACCTGCAGTAGGAACAAAAGTTCAAAGGTTTATCTTTCTGAAGATAAGTTTAGAAGTTATCAACTTCTTTGCTGGCAAACAACCCTGGAACATAAAGACTGGCACAAAAGAGCATACTTTTCAATTTAAATCCTTCCAGCTCAGTTGTGTTAGAATTGATAGACCAATTTAGCAATCAAACTGCAGTTGCAGACATCAACAAGGAACCTAAAACACTTGAGACCGCTGTGGCTGCTTCTTTCCTAGATGTTCAAGAGGTATTGCTGGCATCCTTCATGCACCGTCAACACAAAATGCAGGGAGTGACCCCACAAGCAAAGCCACCCAGGTTAGCTCCGCAACCAAAAGCTTGCAAAAAAGGTAATAATTTCACACGGTCACCCCTATGGTAGTTTCCATCATGAATCAAGCGCAGCCATCCTAATTTATGCAAGATGTGCTGCCAGTGAGAGCCGCCTTTACTCCTTTTTTCTCTGTAGCAACCAACTAGGTTGCAGGGAGCAGAGGGAAAGGCCCCAGTCAAAAAGACAGACGGCTAGCATATTTATAAAAAGGGAGCTCATGTGAAAATGAGCTCCAAAAAATTGAGGCCACCACTAGTGCAAGGATCATGCACATCTGTGCCCTTCTTCAACATAATGCCCACCGTTTGCCCCTTATGGTTTACATCATTGCGCCACATTGACTCAAGTTCCTGGTCAGAAAAGTCAGGGGGCTTCAGCAGCTCCTGTCTCCTTGCCGACTGCTCATCATCTGGTGATACCAAATTCCCTGCAAAAATGGTAAGTTATATACAAGCTTAATGCTGTATAGGCCATGGTGGGCCCAAGCGCCCTGCACAAGAGAGGTAGGCGGGCATATTACAAGCTTAACACTAATCATAACACGTCAAGTGTTTTTGCAAAAAAGCTAGGCGTCACAGGCATCACCCATGCTCCATGCTGTGAAGTTTAGCACGCAAGCTCCTGCTCTGACGTGCCACTTCAAAACATACAGAGTAGGACAGTGCCACCAGAAAGCGTAGCCATGACACACTACAGGCTACTCGTGCATTACAAATGATTAGCTTATTTTCTTCCTATGTACAGTTCCTAATGATAAGCTAACAAGCGTAGCCGTGACCAGTGCAGGCTAATCGGGTATTACCTTCCTTTTTTCTTTTCTCCCTTTTTTCCTTACTCTGCAATTGAGTGCAGCCCAGTCGAAGGCAGAAGTACTTCCAGGCAAAATTTAAAGAAGTTTGCAGGCTGAATTTCTTGTTCCCGGGTGCCAGAGGAGGGGCAAGCTTTTTTTAGTTTGGCGTAACAAGACGCAAACTTTCATGAAAGAGAGTTGCACAACTCTAACAGAAGTGAAAAAGCAAGCAAAAAGAGATAGTGCACAGGAGGATACAGTCGCTTGCATATGCATGTTAGTTTTATAGAGCTTCAGCTCATGATTTTTCATTGCTACACCAAAACATGTTTGGCTGCTTTATAAGGAGTCTTTGCTGGGGGAATGAGCCCATGCAGCAACGCCTGCAGGTTCTTTCCTTAATACTTGGCATGTGCTAAAACTGGAACAATAAGTCCAATTATTGAGCTTGAGATGGCACGCTGACTTCTCCTCTGGAAAGCAGCAAAAGTTCATGCTAACAACACATACAAATACTGCATTTCATGGCACAAGCCAACGCCTGCCGTGTATGGCAGCAACAGTCCATGCAACATGCTGCCAACAGCACATAGAGGAACTGCATGTCATGGCACATGCCAACGCCTGCCCTGTATGGCAGCAAGAGTCCATGCAACATGCTGCCAACAACACATAGAAACACTGAATATCATGGCACTTGCCAACGCCTGCCATGTATGGCAGCAAGAGTCCATGCAACATGCTGCCAAAAGCACATAGAGGAACTGCATGTCATGGCACATGCCAACGCCTGCCCTGTATGGCAGCAAGAGTCCAAAAACTGCTGATCAAGGCAACCTGTCCTCTGCCCTCACAAGATTTAGATGTGTCATGCTGCTGCGCGACATCCTGCAGCCACAGCATGCTCATACTTGTTCACATGCGTAAATGCTAGGACATTTTTGAAATCACCCACTTTCCGTTTTTCAACACCACACCCACCTTTGTGTACACGTGTGTAGGCCAGGATTGCTACCTCATCTCCAAGGGACGCCATTTTCCTTCCCAACAAAGTCAGCAAGCTTACTTCCACGGCCACCAAGGGTAGGACCATGTTGTTCAAGGCCCGGGATGCCGCAGCAATGAGATTGGTCTGGTACTCTGCAAAATAGAGTGCCAAAGAGTTTTTATAGGTGAGCAGCACGTAAAAACTACTTTTCTGCTGCCCTTGCATGCGTGGTCCTGGCTGGAGACTCCCATGTCTGGAGGTTTACACTTTCAGGCCCTGCATGCACCTTTTTGGTGGAAGCCTTGAGCTCGCAGGATTCATAGATACACACATTGGCAAATGATGTAACTTTGTAGCCTGCATTGTATGATGCCCAGCTTGTTAAGCAGCCAATTTTGCAATTTGGCAGGCAAATGGTGCATTTTGAGCATGCACCAGATAACCGCTGGTCCAGGGATTTAGCTGCTCTTAGGTTGTATGATGGTGGTGATGATGATGATGATGATGATGATGATGATGATGATGATGATGCAATGCCAGATTTAGCATGGAAACTCAAGGAGACCCTGCTGGTGGAGGGCTCCTTTATCAGAGGGTGTGCAAGCCGATGCAAGGAGTGGCGTTGCTTTGCCCATGCTGCATTCCTTCGCAACATATGCATGCTCCTGAGTGCTGTTTAGGATGATGCGCCAGCCAAAACCTACATGGGGCCAATTGGTGGCCTGTGTAAAAAAAACATTAATTTTGCAATGCGACACATTTTTGGAGCCACACGTCACACTTGCAACCACACTTGCAACCACTGTCGCTCCAACGCCACATTGACCAGCAAAGAGGCTGGCCAAAATCACACACTCTAGGGACATTTAGGAGTGGAATGGTTCACCATGTGCCAAATGGGAAGCACTTTGTCATTATACCAGAATTTCTCAGACCAGATCACCAATAACCACCAGCCGACCAACCTCAGCCGCAGGCTGGTTAGATTGGGTTCTGGCCAGTCATAAGAAAAAGCACTCCCTTCTTGACCCTTTTACTGCATTTAAAAACCGCTAATTCATATTTTAAAGGTGGGTGATGGGTCCATTTTTGCACGGCAGGGCTGGGTCATACGCGGGATCGAGAGAAGCTGTACGCATGTTAACGTGTGAAACACGCAAAGGCTGCGTTTACACGCGCTTTTGGGGAGCAAGTTTTGGGAGGGATGGTCTAGGGTAGCTGGGGCCCCCAAGGGTTCCAACCACCCCCCAAAACACCCCCCCCCTGCATCCCCAAAGGTCATGGAAGACATGAAACATGCTTAAAGATAATCGCCCTGAGCGGGACTATGTTGCAGTGGCAGGGCTTGGTCCCCCAACACCCCCCCCCTGCATCCCCAAAGGTCATGGAAAACATGAAACATATGCTTAAAGATAAGGGCCCTGAGCGGGACTATGTTGCAGTGGCAGGGCTTGGTGAAGCAGAGGGATAGCGCAAAGCAACAGCAACAGGAACCGCCTCTCAACCAGCAATGCCACTGACAAGCCTAACCTTCATGATGCCCTGAGGACGCACATGCATTTAAAACATAGACAGGATGCTACTTTTGTTACCAATATCTACTTCCCACAGTCCATACAAAGGTTAGCACACTGCCACTGACAAGGCTGGAAGCTACAGCAACAGGAACCGCCTCACAACCAGCAATGCCACTGACATGGCTGGAAGCTACAGCAACAGGAACCGCCTCACAACCAGCAATGCCACTGACATGGCTGGAGGCTACAGCAACTTGCGCTTGCCGAAGCACCCAGGGCCTGCAGCATCTGGGGCAGGCTCAGCCTTGGATGAGGATGAGGAGGGGGAGGAGGAGATGGGGCAGCATGCTCGAGGAGGGGTCCATTGGGGGGGAGCATTGTGTCACAGCAGTTGAGGACTATGCAGAGTAGAGTTTGGGGCACAAAATGTTCAAATTGTCGAAGGGGAGCAGAAAAACTTGAAACAAGGCCCAAGTTGGGATTAACGGGAAATATCTATCTGACACGGTCAAGCGCACTCCTGCAAGCTTTAACTTACTTTTTTTGGGGGAGCCCGCAGTCACCCGGCAGCCCTCAATACAATGTCTTTGCGGGATGGTGAATTGTTATACACAGCATTAGCTCACTTTCAATGGTAGCAATGCACGAAAAGAAGAGCAGGGCCTGCCAAAGGAACCCTAAAGATGGTCACTTGCGAATGGAATACTGGCTTTAACTTGCAAAACGCTCAAGTATTCTGTTGGACAAACAAGCATTGCGCAAACCAGGTACACGTATTACAACCCGGTGTTAAAAGTTCTTTGACCATAGCTGCATCGAATTCTTGGCTCACGAAACAAGCTTGCCGCTTTGCTCACAGCACAGATGTTTCCCATTAGGCATGTGCACCTACATCTGTTGATACATGTGAGCCATGGTACGCCTTGCATCCATGGAACCAAGCTGTTCAATGGTGATTTGCAGTGCGCAGCATCTCATGTTTGCCCATGCCAGGTACCCACGTACGATCTGAGCTCTACAGCAGTGTGCAGCAAACCATGTTTGCCAGGCACCCACTTACTTCCTGAGCTGTACCGCACAAGCACACACACTTCCCACCCATATCTTCACTGCACAAGCACATGCAACCCCTGTACTTTGCGTACCGCACAAGCACACGCACCTCCCGTCTCTCGCCCTTGAGAGTCTAAGGAAGGGTTGCAAAGCGTTTTAATGCCAGGAGCGTACACAGAGTAAGGTGCGCGATTCACCCATGCAGCCCTCAGCCCATCCACCACAAGCTGCTTGCTACCCATGGCTGGGTTGCTCTTTTGCTCCTGTTGGCTCCCCTCTTCATTGCTTTGCTTGCCTTGGCTGGTAGTGCTGCTGCTCCTCTCACTTCCACTCCCACCCTCACTACTGCCATGATTGCTTTGGGCACCTTGGCTGCTGCTGCTGCTGCTGCTGCCACTGGCTTTGGTTGCATTTGCAGGCAATTCTGAAAAGTTCCTTGAGTAAGTAACAATCTCGTCCTGGGTGGCAAGGGGGCATGTTGAGGGGTTGCACTCCTTGACCACCTGCTCTGCTCGGTCATACATGCGGCTGGACCCTGGTAGCGGCGACACCCCAATATTTCCAACGAGTGACTCGGCTGCAGGATGAGGTTTAGAGGAGTTGCTGCCACCTGTGGTCCTGGTTCCATCTAGGCGTGGACTGTTGTACACTGCATTGCAGGGGCAGCAACAGCATTTTACACAAGTGACTCTGCTGCAGGATGAGGTTTGGTGGAGTTGCTGCCCCCTGCGGTCCTGGTTCCATCTAGGCGCGGACTGTTGTACACTGCATTGCCAGGAGCAGCAACAGTAGGAACATCAGCATCAGCACCAGCATTGGCAGCACAAGAAGTGGAGTTAGCAACAACTGAGAAGGAAACAGGAGCGGAAGGAGCAGCTGCAACAAAACCGTGTACATTATGTGCCTCTCTCTCAATGACATGGCCCTAATAGGCATGAGCTCACTGCCCTGCAATGCAAGGGTGATGGCGTGGATGATTGAGAAGTGCACAATACAAAGCTGAATTAAAACCCTCTGCATTTTCAACGGCATGGCACAAAAGATCGGGAGACTACATGCTCAATACAAAGCTGATTTAAAGTCACCTGATTTCCACCTTGATTGAGCTTGGGAAATCAAGATGCGTATTCAATGGTGTGGCTTCATAGGAACATCGGGTATCTTTATGTTGCAATAAAGGCATGTACAGCAAGGCGTCATGAGGACCTCTTGCATGTTAGGACTCCAATCGGTGCTCAAATGCCTCACAAATGCGAAATTCAGCAACAGCAAATGCATCTAAGACAGCAGCTTGTTTAGCAGCAGCAGCAGCAGGAGCAGGAGCAGCAGCACAAAAGACTAAGGAAACAAAAAGGAAATAAGAAGTTTGGGCTCCAACAGTGAATCTGCCAGCTTCTGTTGCGGCACAAGACAATCAAAGTATGAGGCAAACAACTCACTGTACACGAAGGCGTACTCCCAGTTGATCGTCATTGCACAGCGCCCAGTGGCAAACAGGTGGTTCACGGCAGAGCAGCTATGCAGGGACCTACAATTGGAGGGCAGGAGAAGCGAAAGTCAAGGGTGTAGGTGCATACACACCACAACTGACACACGCCCCCACAGACACCCACAGATGCAAACACACATGCTTTGTGGTAGATTAGCTAAGGGGAAAAGCTACAGGTGCAAGCACAAAAAACAGCCATGCGGTGGAGAGAGACAGCAGCGGACCAAGTGTAACGTGTAAGAGTTAACAGCTGGACACCTACGTGGGCAAGTGGCTAGCTTGGGCGAGGTCGCGGTACACCCGCAGCGCTTCCTTCATCAGCTCAGGGTGCTTGATGGACAGCAGCTCCAACTCCACGGGATCCATGAAGGCATTCTGTGGCAATTATTGATGCAGGCAAATTTAGCCTGACTTCTGCAAGCGTTCTTGCGCTCCCTGTTGCACACTAGTGCTGCCTAAGAGAGAATGCGCTGCCAGGAAATGAAGGATCAAAATATCGTTTTCTGACCTTCCCACCCTGCTCATCAGCAACCTCAAGCAATGCAGGTTCTACTTAACATCCAAAAGATGCCACTGCCTCAATCCAAAAGACAGCAGTAGAGTGCAAGGGTAGAGTGCAAGTGCTGTGCAAATGAACCACATGCATCTGACAGGTCTATCCATTGCCCTACATTTAGGAAAATGCAGAACTTCCAAAATACATGCGCTACTGCATGTTTTTCAGGCAAGTACCTGCCACGTGCCCTGTGTCTGGGAAATCGATGCCAAGATGGCGTTCAGCATGTAACCCCCTTGGCAGTACGGAGCCAAGTCCAGGCATAGAGCAAAGCGCGTGTTGTTGCCTCCCATATCCTTTTCGGGTGGTATGGCTGTGTGAGATGAGAGTAAGGTGGACAAGAGTGTTGTGTGTTGAATTTATGTTTTGGCGTGTTCACAAATAATACGCATGAATGATACGGGACCTTGTGGAACCAAAGAGTTGAGAGTTACAAAACCTGTATATATGTGCTCTCTTGACAGGAATCCACACACAAATCCTGCAATAGTGAATACATTCAGGCCACTTAATGCAAGGTATCGGACAGATGCTTGCGCTGCTTCAAAGTCGGCTTGTCATTTTGCCAAACAGGTGACGGATGCACGGCTTTGTGGAATACCGGAACCATCGCATGTGATTTTCACGGCAACTTTACAAAAGTCTAATGACAAGCAGGAATTGAAATTTTGCAAAATTCAATTCAGCCTTATGCAACTGGCAAATGGCGCACAAGACGCCCATGTCCTAGCCTTTATGCCTTTCCTAGCTTTCCAGATGACCTTCAGACTGCATACCTTGGTGCAACTCAATGAGTGTGGAGGGCATTGAATCGGGGTTGGGCCAGCTCTCGATGTCCTCATACCCAGGGACTTTATTGGGCCTGCACCAAAAGAAATTGATAAATGATTACACACAACAACTGCAGCAGAAGCCAAAGGAAGTCAGGAATGAAGGGAGGAAGCATTACATACCCGGACTTGCTTGCATTTGGAAAGCCCCTGAATGGGCAACTAAGAACAGCCACCTTGTTAATCTGAAGAGTACTGCTTTGGTGTGTGGGATTAGTTTATATTTTGAGGCCCTCTGTACCCTCTTGATCCTGCTTGATCTTGTGAAATAGCAGATACCACCATTCCAACACCTTGGTTTTACCTTTGCCCGGTGTCGCAATTTTTATGCTAGGTGTAAATATACAGGTGGGTGACAAACCATGCACGCTCTTGCATTGTATGAGCGGCCTGGTACAAAGGTAAGACATACCACTACTCTACACAATTTTCCTGTAACCTCAATGTGTTCATGCATCCCAGTCATTCTTTTGTGGGCCTGATGGCAATCATTTGCTTTTCTTACACTTGATCAGTGCCAGGCTTAGTTTCCACTTGTTAAAAAAAAACTCTTGGCTCCCACACAAAGTTGAGTGGCTTTGAGGTGATACGCACATCTGGTCAGAGGCATAAGGAGTAAAGGCACAAGAGAGAGAGAGAGAGAGAGAGAGAGAGAGAGAGAGAGAGAGAGAGAGAGAGCTCCTGCCGGCAGGGGTTGAGGCAAGGGGCACACAGTAGCAGAATGCAGAGGTAGATGAAAAAAATTGAAGATGGGAGAGAGGCCCTGCTGGAGTAGCAGCTGCCAAAACCTCCCACCCCCCCCATCAATTTGTACCATCCAAACCTACAGCCTTCCCAGTGTAGGAGCCCGCCAAAGCAAACCATGTCCACTAAACTTACCCGACTCCTTCTGTGCTAACAAATCCCTCCAGGCCTGACATGGTGCGTGCAAGTGCAATGAGCTCATCCCTGCAGTAGGTACAGGCAGCAGTGTTGTTACTAGAGGCAATGCATTGATTTGTTTTATGCACTGAGGTACCCAGGGATCAACAAGCCATCACTGCTACAATGATGGTTGGAAATGAGCACTTCATTTGTGTGAGGACATGCAAGCAACTGTGTTTGAGAAGCACTCCTTTAACTGTGAGTACATGCAAGCAACTGTGTCAGGGCAAGCAAGCATGACGTGAGGACACACAAGCAAGCACATATGTGAAGTGCTCCTGAACCATGTGAGGACATGCAAGCTGATGGTAAGAAAGGGTCGCTTCAACCAGGTAAGGATACGTAAGTATTTGTGTATGATTCACCAGGCCATATCACATGCCAGCACAAGCACAAACCAAAAGCAGGTAAGGACATGTAAGCATTAGTATATGAGTTCACCAAGCCATATCACATGTCAGCAGAAGCGCGAACTAAAGCAGGTAAGGACACGTAAGCATTAGTATATGGGTTCACCAGGCCATGTCACATGCCAGCACAAGCACAAATCAAAGCATTGTAGCTGGTAAACTGGAGGTGAGCAACCAAGGAGCTCGCTGGCATGGCACACCATGTATTGGGCACAGACACTCCCAGCTCCTCAAACCAGTCGATCCGGTAGTACAGAAGCATGTATGAGCGGGCATACATAAGGCCCTGGGAGCTCAAGCCTGCAGCAGCATTAGATTGGTTTTGTAGCTTTCATTCAACGTCACTTGCTACTTCCAAAAACAGCGACCAAAAATAGCATGGACATGGTAAGCAGAGGACATAGGGAGCAAAAGCCTGCAGCTGGCAAACTTTAAGCTGCCATTGGCAAAAAATGTGTCGCATCATTTGATTTCATTTTCAGCAACTGAACAGTAGGACAAAGCACGAGTTGCTGTTGGCTGGCGTGCAGGTGCTTCTGTTTGCGTTGCATGAAATCTGCTGTGGGACAGGATTGAGGCACGAGGGAAGGAAAAAAGACTTAACGTAGAGAGCATGGCAGTCCAAGGAAGGAGGGAGACCAGCAATTGTGAGCATGGTGGTGACGCCCTCATTCTTTCTGGGCTGCAGTAAGCAAATTGACGCTAATATGTCTGTTTGGGCGTGCGGAGCAGGGCATAACACGTACAGCATTTTTACAGGCTTGCCTGTAAGATTTTGCACACACAAAAATACAGCATTTTCACACGCTTGCCTGTAAGATTTTGCATACACAAAATTACAGCATTTTCACAGGCTTGCCTGTAAAATTTTGCATAGAAACACAGCTAATTGCTGACTTTGATGCTTTTCTCCCTTGCAAAGAATGTAGAACAAAAGTCAGCCTTGGCAGGACCCATTGAAGCGCTATGCGCAGAGCTGCTGATTACCCCAAGCTTCAAATTTGGAGAAATTGAGAATGAAACATTACAGTGGAAAAATGAAGTATCGGCTTAGAATGGTACCATGTATGCTTCAACGACTTTGCTCTAACCAAGGTTCAATCCAGAACCATGCATCTTATCATTATTTCATTGTCACTTTTATCATAATTATTATTATCATTACCGTAATATCTATTGACTAATCAAGCAGAGGGGGTCATCATTGTATGGGGCTTCCTGATGCTATGAAAAGCATGAATGATCCTGGATCAACGTTTGTTAGTGCAAAGAGGCAACACTCTTAGTGAACGCTGATCGCTGATGATCCGGGATCATCCATACGTTTCTGAGATATGGCCAGGTCAAGAACAGGTGGATTTTTTTAAAAACTTTGAGTGCCAAATTTATTTATGCGGAAGAATATATTTTTCTACATCTAAAACAATGTCCTGCATATTCAGAATGTGCAGAAACCTTTTAAATTCCTGGAGTGCCTGTAAAGAAGGAGCAGTCCATTTTTGAAGTGCAAGCTAGGTGCCGGTTTTGGCCGAGATCCATTTTATATTTTATGAGTATTGAACCTGTAATGTTAGGTGCGTGCAGGAAGGCCGCCAAGGACCAGAGCGCATTTCCAGCCATTTTTGGCACACCCCGTTGCAGCATGAGCTCCAATTGACTCCATTCCTTCACCGATGTTGTTCAATAATTCAGTTCGACAGCCCTTAGGGTCAGATAATCACGATAGGAGAGCATATTTGACCCCATTTTTGCCTGAGACGGAAGAACCCTAGTCTTTCTCCTGGCCATTGTATGGTGCAGGACGCACTTATGTGATGCCTTAGTCGTGCATGCTCAGGCCTCATGATGGAAGCCAGCTGACCTCATTCCCACACCTCAGCATGCAGTGCTCTCTTTTCCCCTCACCGCCACACGCACATGGGGGCACCTTCCCCCAGACTTTTGATGGGGATTGTCCCAAAGGCACTCCAAGAAAAAAACTGCATAAAAAGATTGTGCCCAGAAAGCTCCAGCAGGCTCAGAAAGGTTTGGCGGACACTTCATCAGTGATGACCCCTGTCTGCTAATCAAGTAATTAACCAGAGGTGACCAACAAACAAAGAATCAAGCAATAAATTGTGGTTCAGTTTACCGCCCTTAGCTGTGCGCATGACAAAGAAAAGCGCCATGGCACCAGGCAATTTCAGACAGGCACTCACCTTGGATTTTTGCAGCAGCTGCAGCAAGCCTGTTCTCCCACAAGTCCTCATCGAGCCCTGCCCCTGCGTCAGCAGAGCACAAAGGGTTGCAAAATGTCCGCCCATGTTAACATTGGCATACGTATTTATGCAGGTGCGCCCCCGTGTCAGCCAAGTGCAAACCTTCCGCTAAGCTGCCCTCATAGGCAGGTACAGCTATGCAACCCTTTCCAAGTAAGAGGTTGCAGCAGACCTGATCTGTTAAAATTTGTTAAGCCCTCACATCAAACTCTGCATTGGAACACTGCATTGATAGTGAAAAGCATTGGCCGCGCGAGTTGTCCCCTGTAGCTCAAGCTCAGGGGATAAGGTGTTTTGGGCTAGCCTAGCTGGGAGATATGATCGCAAGGCAAGTCTCAGATATGCAAGGCAGATATGCAAGGCACGTCTCAGATATGCAAGGCAGATACGCAAGGCAAGTCTCAGATATGCAAGGCAAGTCTCAGACATGCAAGGCAAGTCTCAGATATGAATAACTCCCAGTGTACCATGTTTGTTTCTCAAGGCATGCCAGTCAGACTCTTGCACGTGCTTCAATTCAATTGTGTCATACTGGCGAGATGCCATCATCAGCGCACACACATGGCTGGAACTCATGTTAGAACAGACCGCTGCACAGGTGCCTCACCCACAGGGTTGCTCCAACAAATCACACCAGCAAGATGCCATCGCCATCGCACACACAATGGCTGGCATCCACATGTAATACGACTGCTGCACAGGTGCCCCATGCACGGGGGTGCTACTACAAATGATGTTGCAATCGGTCAACCCAGCAAGACATGCCTGGTTCTTTAAACTAAGGATTGCCTGCTCTCCAGGCATCCGCACATGCAAAACCAATAGTGAGGCAAGTACACACGTCCATTTACATTCACTCACACCCATTTACGCAAATCAGCTCGACCACACATTCACACACGCACCTGTGATTGCCAGTGCTCCACTATCAGAGATACGAGCTGTTGTCACAACGATCGAGGCATTGGACTCTTGGGCCTTCAGTTTCCGTGTTTGTAAAGAGGAGCCAATCTTCTGACTGAGTGATCCATCCAAGCACGATTCGCCTATAATCAATTCCTTTTCTCGCTCGTCCGTGAGGCGTGGAGGGGCGGCTGTAACATACAGTAGTGCGGGCACAACTTTCACAGGTTCCATGCATTAGCAACCTGTTTCTCAATTTCATCTCATACACACACATACACACACTTATACACACACGCTCACACCCACTATTTCACACACCCATATACACACTCATACACACTCATATACACACACTCACACACACTCATACACACATACACACACTCACATACCAACAAGACCCCCCAAAACAAAGAAAAACCTCCAACAGAAAGCCGTTTCCTTGTCTGCTTGACTCCAGCCCATGCATGTTGGCATGGGCTGGAGTCAAGCAGTTTCTTTAAGGCTAAAAAAAGAGGGGGGAAAATAATCTGGCCGATGTGCAAGTATTTAATGGAGAGGAACGTTCTTGCACCTCTCAAAGGAGCAAGCACACACACACACACACGCACACACACACACACACACACACACACACACACACACACACACAAGAAAAGACAAGTCTACACCAGCCAAACGGCCGCGACGCCTTGCCTGACGCACACACATGCAATGTATATATACACACACATGCATTGTACACACACACATGCATTGTACACACACATGCTTTGCACGCACACACACAGGTCTTTCTTTTCGTTGAAATTTTGGTAAATAATTGAAATTGGAGGCACGATTCAAAGCAGTTCATTGTTCAAGTCCCAACAAAGGCTTTCCAGGGCAAGGATCCAGAGGCCATAATCTACAAACCAGGGCAACGGGCTCAGAGGCAGGGATCCAAGGGCAAGACCTCCATCGGAACAAAACAATGCTTCCAAGGGCAAAGCTTACAAGGGCACACATGCCAGTCTGATTGTCCAGACAATGCTTAGAAAGGGATGAGCATCAATGGCTAGAATGACACAAAAGACACTAATTTCATTGCCATGGCAAAGCTCAAAAAGGGATGAGCTTTGATGGCTGGAATGACAATATTTTCCGGCCGCTCATTTGATTGGCCTGGCAGGGCCCAGAAACAGGTGAGCAGTAGTGGCTGGAATGACACAAAAACTAAAGACACTAGTTTGCGCACTTGTCAAATCAGGAGCGCTCTAAATGGGGGTAACAGCAAGAGATGACAAGCAGCAAATAAGTAAAGCCCTTCGAAATATTAATTCTGCAGAGACAGATGTATCTTCTTGCTCATTACCACAACCTGGTATTTGGTGCCCTGGCTTGTCTTGTGCTTCATATTAAAGCAAAGCGCTTCTCAGTTTTTTGTTTGGTTGAGGAGGGAAAAATCCTAACAACTTATGCATGCATGTGTGTGTGTGCGTGTGTGTGTGTATGTGTGCGTGTGTGTGTATGTGTATGTGTAGAGTGGGGGGGGAGGGGTGCAAAGCATAACCAGCTGCAATAGAGTACATCAGAGCTGTAGCCCTTTTGCTACTGCGTAAGTGCCCTCTTATTCACTGACATTACAATAGCTGTAGCTTGATTAGGCGGTGCAAACACTTTTGTCTGCGTTGAAACATTTCACAGGCAATTCAGTGCATCCAACTTTGATCACGAGCACACGACTATGTTTAGTAATCACATAAGGAGCTCACCCTCCAACTGAGGATCGCTTGCCTGCTGCACCTATCTCTCACTCCCTCATTGTAGCTACTACTGTTTGCCTCACACAAGTGTATGCATGCATGAACAGGATGGGCACAAGTTTGACCAGTTCAAATTGCATTCAATTAAATTCAAATTGCGAAGTTTGACCAAATCCAAATGCACGCATGAACAGATTGGGCACAATTTTGACCAATTCAATTGAGGCAACAGCTTGCGTTTATTTTTCTTGGATCTAGCTTTGTTCCCGCACCTATAGGGCTTGGCATCTGCCAAACAATAAGCTTGAGAGTTTGAGCCCTCTGCTCATCGCGCCCAAACTGGTTGTAGCCATTAAACATCTGCAGGCGAGTTTGATTTATAGTGATGACAACTGACAAGCTTTATTCATCTATAACGCAAAGGGCAACCATGCAAAATAGCACAGCATAAATGCAATTACATGGTTGAGCAGGAGGTATGATATGACGGGCAGGAACGGAGGAAGCAAGGAATTGGGTACATGAGTAAGATGTATAACAAGACACATATTCTGCACCATAGAGTGCATGATGTGAAGGTTGAAGAGGTGGAATGGAAAAAAAGCAAGCTATCCATTCCTGGTAAGTGTGCACATGCCATGACTGGTATAGGGCAGCATGTATCGCTCATTAGCTCCGTGGGGACACGTTTAAATGAAATACATTAGACCTGGCCCTGCTCCCTGATCCTACCCTTTAAGATAGTTTCCACGGCAACCCAAACCAGGAGTGTGCAGCGAAAGCAGCCTGCCTTGAAGTAACCTTAGTACTCCTCAGGAATGGGTTTTGAAGTTGCCAATCGTGTATATTTGTGTTGAAAATGTGTTTGTTGCATATATGCATCATGCCATTTTAGCGGAGGAGGGTCTCAGGTGGGAGGGACCCCGGGGGGGGCAGTCTTGAGCGGCTCCTAACCACCTCCCCTGCACCCCCCATGGCCAGAAACATTAAACCATGCCAAAGGAGAAGGGTCTTCAGAGGGAATGTGTTACATCTTACCAGCCTGGAGGCACAGATGGGCTGAAACAGGAGGAAAACAAGTGCAATCTGCACAAGCATGTGTCCCTTGGAGGTTTTAAACATATGAAGCAGCACTTCTTGAAAGTCCCTGGCTCTGGGGTGGCCAAGTGTGCAGCAGCTAAGGACAAGAAAGAAGAGGAGGAGGCCTGATGGTACAGATGCCATCACAAACGCTCAAGCGCGGGACCTGGTGCAAGAAGGACTCAGCCAACAAGGAGGAAAAGGTTGAGCAGCAGCAGCAGCAACAGGACTGGGGGCAAAGAAAACATTAAAATGCTGGGAGCTGCAGGCCCAAAACATACACGATTGGGCCTACGAGGCACTGCTCTGCAGCAAGCTTCATCATGCACTCAAAACAGCCAATTTTGCAAAATAGCAAAATTTTGGCCAAATTTTGCAATCCTTGCCATGCAAATGACTCATCCCTGGTTCCTCTTCTGTACCCAAGGGGCCCCTCATTCTTCCCCCCTGTAGGAAAGGAAGCTGCCTTCATATTTCCCTTCCCATGGATGGTCTTCCTCAAACAAAGGACTGTTGCTTACCATATGGCCCCTGAAATCCTTAAATCAGCTTTAGGACCAATGTTTGACAAAATTTGGAGCCACCACAAATCCATTATCCCCCATACAAAACAGGCAGGGTATCCAAAGCCAGCAAAGGAAACCCAAGCCTTTTTTGGACCTACTGGTGCTCTCAGGGCACAACATTTTATGCAAGCTTGCTCATTTCGCCTAATATGGCTATTCTGCGTACCTAGTTTGGAAAGGTGCCCCGCTGTGCATTTAGCATTAAGATAAAGAGAGGACTGAATACGTACTGAGGTATCCTGTTCAAGGGCCAAGTGGCTCCTATTTTGAGACCCGAGCATGCAGAAGTACTGATCAGTACTGCATGAAGGCATGGCATGAGTTTTTGCACCATCAGAAGGCTGGGAGAGGGGGTTCGGTATCCCCATTCAAAGCGAAAAACAGACTCATGACCCTCCTCCATTGCAACCATTTGAACCCCAAACCTTCAGAAATCAATAATTTTAAACACCATGAGCAAAAGGATGGATTTGACCAAAGGTCAGACCGTAATGGAGTGCGCTAATAATGGCTTTGAATTTCAAAGGGTCCCCGGCAATCTTGCACCCTTCTCACCATGTAGCATTGTAATGTTTTCCAAACAAAGAATTTATTTTGATCAAAATTGGCAACTCGCTTGCCACTTCTATAATTGATTGCACCTTCAGCAGCGGCACCCTCCTGGGAGCTTCCTAAACATTTGGGATCATAAACACTGTCAAAGGCAGAGCTATGACTTTTTAAAGCACAACCTCAACTTTGGCCTGACCACATAATGAAAGTATATGGGTGCTCCTGAATTAATCTTAAAACTTGAAATGACACCTAAGCACTGACAAACTCTGTCTCAGGACCTACCATTCGTTTTTGCGAGTGGAACTCACATACAAACGCACGCACATGCACGCACATGCACACACACATATACACACCTACATACACACACACCCATACACACACACACACAGACACACACACACACACACGCACGCACACAACTGGTCCCCTCTGGTCAGAATAGTTCTGCAATTTTTGTGAGCTTCTGCCTCCCTGGTCATCAGTGCCCATTATCAATGCTCCAAGGAGCACACAATCACGCCCTGCCTTAATACCTCAGATAGCGTGCGCAGGAGGCCGTTGGCATAGAAGTACTCAACAACAACGTTGGGCCTTCCACCAGCCTGCGTTTTGAATCAGAGGACATTAAGGTATGGATGAGGGTTGGCTTTGCTTCTGTAAAATAGAGGGAAGCGGGAAAGGAGGAACCTGCTGCACCAGGCAGCACTGGCGAGGCAAGCAAGATGGGTGGTGAGGCCACAACTTCCGTTGCATGAACTTTGCTGTTGCACCACACACACACACACACACACACACACTGTAACGTGACGGAAGCGCTAGGCCAAAAGGACCAGGCCAGTTTCAGTGGCCGGATGCCACTATGGCACCTTCCTATTCCTATATTGCGGAACGGGTGGACTTGCACCACATCCTTTTGGCTTCCAGCACAATCCGCCCGCTACAATGTTATGTTTGTTGTCACACACACACGCGCGCACACACAAACACACACACACACACACACACTTACACAAACACACACTCAACACACGCACTCACCGCAGAGATGCGATTCAGCTCCTCCAGGGCAATGAGACTATTCACAAGCGTTTCGCCCAGTTGCTCAGTAAGCTCAGAGACAACCCCTGGCTTGAGCAGGCACTGGGACTCAGGGAGAGAGGGGCCATCCAGCTGTTGAAAGGAGGTGCTGTTTGGGCAGCATGCACGGATAGACTCCAAGAAAGTGGCACTGCGTCACAGGAGTGAATTTGGCAAGATACGATGGGCCATGAAGTAAGCATCAGAAAGACCTTGGTCAGTGCTGCGCGTTTGCTTGGTGTGGAAGGGCGTGCTCAGGTTCAATCTAAGAGCTGGTTGGGCATTTATGTGCAGGCAGTGCACAAGCAGGTGCAACATGTATGAATGCGTGGATACCTGCATGAGCAACAGCGCTTGCGCGTGCTTGCGTATGTGGGTGCATGCGTGTGTGCGTGTGTATTTTGGTGTGTGTCTCGGTGTGGGTGCATGCGTGCATGCGCATGTGTGTGTATGTGTGTGTATGTGCGTGTGTGTGCGCGTGTGCATGTGCGTGTGCGTGGGTGCGTGCGTGTGTGTATGTGTGTGTGTGTGTGTGTGTGTGTGTGTGTGTGTGTGTGTGTGTGTGTGTGTGTGTGTGTGTGTGTGTGTGAGTGCATGCGTGCGTGTGTGTGCGCGAATGTGCGTGTGTGTGTATGTGTGTGTGTGCGTGTGTGTGTATGTGTGTGTGTATGTGTGTGTGTGTGTGTGTGTGTGTGTGTGTGTGTGTGTGTGTGTGTGTGTGTGTGTGTGTGTGTGTGTGTGTTCAAACACATCTTCATTGCTTGTGCGTGTCCTGCAGGGTTTGCTTCAGAGCAGGGGGTTTCTTCTATGAGGAGGTGGGAGCACGTACCTTTCAAAGTACTCCGTCACAGACTGTGTGAAGGTGGGGGCCTCCACTGTGATGGCCCCTCCCTCAGCAAGGTCGCAAGTGCAAAGCACGGGCAGCAAGCACACCAACAAAGGGAGCAGGCACCGAGGCCCCATCTGACGTTGCTTTGCTCCTCCGTTAAGTCGGGTCGTTACACAAGTATTTTACACCTGAACAGCGTGGGCGCATGAGACGGGCGATTCCACGTCGCAATTCATTCCCAAGGAAGTCTTTACAATAAAGCGATACTTTGTTAACATCTGCTCTCGCTTCGCCATTCTTGCATGGCTGGTGGTTAGCTTGTCTCTAAGTTTCTCGGCTAAGACAGGTCTGAGCGAGGCGACTACCTAAAAGAACACAATAGTGCGTGTCCTGGCGAACTTCCCCTTTACTAGTGGCACTAGCACCACATGTGGCCTAGGCTGAGTGGTCTGACATATTTTCAGGTGCCTCTTTTTTATTTTTGCTTCTGCTGCAGCTGCAGATGCAGCGGTGCCAGCCTCTGTAGGCCCCTGAGAGCCTGGTCAAGGATTAAGACGCGCCTGGAGGCAAGGCCAGGGCAATACTTCCCCTCCCTCCAGAGCATCCGCACTGGGATCCCATTTTTGAAATGTCACATTTCCTGCCATTGCGGACCACTTTTGCTGGTCTTCCGCTGCATTTTAAGGGCTTCACATATGAGATTGTTGGTTGCATGCCATAAAATTGAAAGGATCTTTCATTGAGCAGCTTCCTAGCTAGCTAGCCAGTATCTAGCTGCTCCGTCCTCACAGGTTAAAATTTTCTAGAGCACAAACATGCGTGCAAACCAACCCCCATGTGTTCATACAGTGAAAACACTCCCAGTGTTGCACGCTACTGCTACGCTACAGCGTCCTCATTTTTCCGGGATGAAGGTTTACAAGGTTTACAAGGATAAGGCCTTCAGTCAAGAAGTGCGACTGCTAGCCTGCTCATAAAAGGCAATCAATTCATGAAGGAAATAAGGAAGTTTGTTGTTGTTCTGGTTCATAAAAGCAGACACATCATGAGATTCTGCCTGTGAGGACAAGGGAGCATATTTCCTGCGGAGAGAGACCACCTGGGGATGTGTGCAATGGAAGAGGACATGTTGTTCATCCTGGACATCATCATCAGCCTCACAAAGGTCACAGTTTGGGGAAGAGCTGTGATTCCAAGTTGCTGTCTCGTAGCGAAGGGTGTGAATGCGGAGTCTAAACCTAGCCACGCTGCGAATGACATCGTGGGGGAGGTCAAGGAACATGTATTTGGGGAGACTACAAGGAGAATGCATAACCAAGGCTCTTTTAGTAGGAGGAGCGCACCACTGGTGATAGGTCAAGCGTTTACTGTTGCGCTCTCTAGGGTGTGTGTTGGAAAAAGGCTCCCAATATTGTAGATGCCTGGTCCTGAGATCTACAACAAAACGACTAAGATTAATGGGCTCACAATTCAGCAGCTTCTGTTTAAAAATATGGGAGTGCGCCAAACCATCCATGGCTGATAGAATATGGGAAGACCAACAATCATCCGATCTCGAGCTCAGCCGCATGTCAGCCTGCAAAATCTTTTTCATTGTGGAGCTGTTGCATCGGGTCAAGGAGTTGTAAAGACGCATTGCTGCTCGGAACCAATTGAATTGTAAGGGCTCCAGACCACATTCCCGCATGATGCACCAAGAGGGAGTAGTGTCCCTGACCCCCAAAGTTCTTTTAAGCACTGTTAGTAGCCACTTCTGTATGGGATTGTCCATCTCTTTGCCTTGCCGAAGGTAAGGGGTAGCACAGATCTGATTTGCATACATGCCAGCAGGGATTGCATATGTCTTGAGGAGGAGTCTTCCGGGATGAAGAAAGATGCACCTGCCTGCTGCGTATTCCTATTTGCAGACTCTGAGAGCATCCCGAAATGGGGTTCATTCTGAAAGTTTTCTTTTTGGTCAAGCAGCACACTGTTGGATACCTTGTGACATGAGGATAGCTTAAAAACAAGCAATGCCCAAATAATGTTGCATGGTTGGTCGGGGTGGGCTAAAATGTGCATTTTTAGCATCTTTTAACCATATTTATGGCAAGCAATGCATTACTTGCCATAAATGGCCCTGAAGGCAACATATTCATCCTAAGAAAAAAAAAGAAAAAGCTACGTAGGCAGAGAACCCTACATCAATTAAGGAAAGAGAGACACTTTGGCTCGAAGAGCCGTGAGTCTCTCTCATCAGAAGATTAGAGGGAAATTAATGTGGATCAGGTGGGTTTCTGGCAGCACGCTGCTCCAGGGCACCAGTGTTGTGATGCGTGTTTTTTTTATTTTCAATGGCACGTCTGGTAGAGGTAATCCTACTTTTCTCCTGCTACCTTTTTTATAATATGACAAGCAGCCATGCCAATTCTGGCACTAAAGATTTTGTTTGCCTGTCTTTTTATGGGGCTTCTTGTGAGTTGCCATGGTCAAAAATGGCAAAAAATGGCAATTTCAGGTGCAGAATGCCTACTTGACAACAGTCTTCCCTAAATAGCACATTTATGGAGAGGTTAAGACTTCACCCATCCGCCTATCCACCTATGCAAAAGCTGTCAACCTTTGACCAGGTCCAGGCCAGGAAATGCAGGGTTAGTGTGATCTGAGGTGTGACATCAATTTCTGGGGCGCCCAGATCATCCACTGGGCCAATTTTCGAAACTCCAAGTATGCAGCCCTCAATATTTACAAATGTACACCTAATGTCAAATTTTGAACTCGTTTGGTGAAAGTCACCTTGGGGGGGTGAACAGCCCTACGTGTATACAGAGGTTATGACACTGCCATCTGTATATGTCAGGTGTCGCCAGTCTGGGATTTTGGATTATAGGGGTTGCATGTAGGATTTTTTGTTAGGTTTGCCACTTTTTGTTGAACGCAGACTTCGAAAAGGTTGTATGTGTCCTGATGCAAAAGTGCAAATCTCTTCCTCCATGTGCTTGGTGCTTTAAAGGAGAGGAGTGTGTTCTGCCTGTCTGCAAGCTGTCGACTGCTTCTGTGGCACCATATTCCTTGAGGGATTTCATGTTGTAGGCCCTTAAGCCAGTTTGGGTCATTTCGGAAGAGTCTCTGTTTTCCTTCATTGTTCCAGGTGGTAATGAATTGCATGTGTTTCATTTTTTTTCTGGAGGAGTGAGAGGAAGATGAACTTGAGGTAGTTGGAAGGTCAGACGTTCTGAGGGAAAATTTGCAAAGACTGTGGCTTGGTCAGGGTAGCATGAGAGCCAGCGCATGTAGCCTTTCTTGGTCCATCCCATCTGACTGGGGAGGAGCATGAAAGCTACAGTCGGGATATATATGTGTTTGCAACAGAGGACAGGGCATGCATAACTAGGTAGTATATGAATTCATGCCAAACCATGGGCAGAGTGGCAAAAGGAGAAACCTGTGAATTTGGTTACAAACATATTAGTGTTGGCCCAAAATACTCTGTCTCGAGCATGAGGGCTCCAGTATGCTGTGAAATGAGTGCCATAGTCAAGAGGGCTTGCAAGCTTTTCTTGCGTAACCAGTGCATGTCACGTGAGGGCTCTGAAGATACGTGCTGGCGTGCGCAATGAGTCGGACTCTTTTGTTTTCTGATTGCCTTTTCCGAGGTGGAATGTGTACCTATGTAGGAGGCCCATAATTTCTGTTGCTTCATTTTGGACAGGGGGCTGTATGGAGGTGTGGCCAGCTTTTGGATAAACAAAATATGGGGAATGTGAGCAGGTTTAGGCTTCGTGTCCACTGCTTAAAGGTTGAATCCTGTAAATGGCTGGGTGGTTCGAATCTTTGTGATGAGTGTGAGTGTGCTGAAGTCCAAGACGAGAAACAGCTCTCTTTTATTGCAATTGCTTTGAGGTGTGTGAGCTGCGCAAAAAATTACAGAAGTATATGTATTGATCTTTTTGAGCTTTTTGAGCTTTTACATTCTTTTGCCCGGCTTCCAAACACTGACTTGATTTCTTTCTTGGCGAGCTTTCACAATATAACTGAACCTGAGATCAATGCTTTCCTGAATCAAGACTCGTATAGGTTTTAAAGTTATTGTAAGAGTTGTTTTAACTTTGATACAGGTTGAGACTGTTTCGCCAGCAGCCGATCAGCCAAAGTCTTGGGCTGTAGGCCAACCCCTTGTAACAGCTCTAGATTAGCACAAAGTCACCATGGAGAGCTTCAGCACAAAAAACCTTTAAGGCACACACCGCAAAAAAAGTCACTTTTCAAACTATCCTAATTAATATTGGTCTAGACCATGTAGATCTACAATCAATACACAATTCATCCTCTATGCCAACTTGAACTGGACTGAACTGAAAATCCAATGAAATAGCACCCAAACTATGACTAAAACTTTCCTTGCCTCGCTGCAAAGGCCTTCACAATAATTAACAACACTGAACATGCCATCCAATTCAGCAATCCAAACAATGAGGGATTGGGGGGGGGGGGGCGGGCTACAGGACGGGTTGCATACAGGCGGGCGAGGCGCACGCCTGGACGGATGGCCGACACCCCACCGGATTTACATTACCTTGGCTACTCCCAGCTTGCCTTTTGTTGGTGAGACTCACTGCTAGAATCAGTGCTTACTGTTGGGTCTTTTCTTAATGCACGCTGGTTGGTCCAGCAGAGACTTTTACTTCTACTTAAAACTTTAACCACCACTCCTGCATAATGACAGAAAATGTTTTGGTGCGCACTTTCAACTTGTTGAGCATGCATGGTCTGCAGACGATGATGGGTGTTGGTAGCAAGGCATGGGACCTGGACCGCCTTGTTGCCACTGTAATACATGGAAAAGACGTTGCCCGGGATCTGAAGGAAGGCAATCAAAGGCCTCACTTGATTGTTTCAAATTGACAATTTGAAATTGTCATCACAGTTGATCCCTAGGTATTGAGTCATAGGCTTGTCTAAAGTCAATGAAAGCGGCATGCAAAAGACAGCTGTTTTTGGCTCCTGCAGGAGCCATGAGGCTGGTGAGTTTAAACTTGCAAATTTGCAAGTCGTTCAGCATGCTTCAAATGCCTCAAATGAACAGTGGCTGACAAATAATGTGCCCTGGGAATATCAACTTTCTGGTAATCTCAGGCGAGGTCCACATCCTTCACCTCATGCCACACCCGTTTTCCAAAGCATTCGAATGCTTCACAGCTATGAAAACGTTTTAGTTAACTGCAGTCTCTCGAACGCCTGCTGAGAGTCTAAGCTTCAACACGATCTTGCAGAGCTCAAGTACCTAGAACTTATGTTAGAAGGCTCAAGGTAAACAGGAAAAGTGTGTGATTGCATAAACAATGAGCCTACTGCAGCAGCAGCAACAGCACCTCCTGCGCAGCCAGCCCTTCCTTTTCACCAGAAAGCAACAATGGAGCACCTTTCTTGCTGGTGCATTGAGACTGCAGTTTTCAGGATACCCATGTACCCATTTAGTTCATCCAATTCTTGTAGCTTGCAGCTTCGGCAAGATGCAAGCAAGCGAGGCGACATGCTACCCACATGGAGCATAATTACTGGTTAACCAGCTCACATGGTTTTCTTCTGATAGATTCTGCTTACAAGGATTTGCAGCGCTGCCTACATTGGAAGCAGAGTCTCTCTTTGACAAGAGAGGCTCCTGTGGTCTAGCCAAGGCAAGAGTGGGGAAACGAACAAGTGTTTTACAAGTGTTTACACGAGTGTGAGCGCTATAGAGATATTTAAATAACAAATGGATTTTGAAGAGGAAACGCTCAATTTATGTACCCATTTCATGCGCCTCTGGAGGGTGTAATACCCTCAGGTGGATGTAAATCCTCGCACGAAGTGACGCTAGATGAGGCCTCGGTGTCTGCTCCAATTGCTGGCGTGCTTGCTGCCCGTGCTTTGCACTAGCGACTTTGATGGGGCCATTACAGAGGAGGCCCCCAGCTTCACACAGTCTGTGACGGAGTACTTTGAAAGGTGCGTGCTCTTAAACAAGAAGGCTGTGAAGCAGATACTTCAAGGCAGAGGCACAAGCATGCTCATGTTCTGCGCAGAACACACACACACACACACACACACACACACACACACACACACACAAACACACAGACACACACAGTGTGTCACACACGCACGCACACACACACACACACACAGTGTGTCACACACGCACGCACACACACACACACGCATGCACACACATATGCACACACACACACACACATGCTCGCGCACACACAAACACACACACGCACGCACGCACGCATGCACGCGCACACACACATACACACACACACACACACACACACACACACACACACACACGCGCGCACGCGCACGCATTCACGCACGCATTCACGCACGCACACCTGCACATTTGCGCACACACAAACGCATGCAAGCACACACACGCACATTCGCGCACACACGCACATTCGCGCACACACGCACGCATGCACTCACACACATACACATGCTCACGCACACACACACACACACACATGCACGCACTGGCACGCGCACTCACGCACACGCGCACACACACGCACGTACACACACGCGCACGTACACGTACACACACACACACGCACACACACACACACACACACACACACACACACACACACACACACATACACACACGTACACACACGCGCGCGCACACACACACACACACGCGCGCGCACACACACACATACACACACACATACACACACGTACGCATAGACGCGCGAGCGCTGTCACTCATGCAGCATCCATGCATTTAAACATGTTGCATCTGCTTGCGCATTGTCTACGAAAGATGCACAGCCATGCGCACTCAGGTAGCAATCAGCATATCTTTCCACGTCAAGCAGAAGCGCAGGCCAAGTTCTGTCTGACGCTCGCTTCCTAGCCCATTCTGACTTATATACCCACTCTTGTGACGCAGCGCCACATACTTGGAGTCTGTCCGTGCATGCTTCCCTAACAGCACCTCCCCCTTTCCACAGCTGGATGGCCCCTCTCTCCCTCAGTCACGTTGCGTGCTTGCGCCAGGGGTTGTATCTGAGCTTGTTGAGCAACTGGGCGAAACACTTGTGCATAGTATCGTTGCCCTGGAGGAGCTCAACCGTATCTCTGCGGTGCGTGCGTGTGTAGGGAAATGGGGGGGGGGGGCATTAAACAAACGCTCATACGCATTGAAACCAGGTATGACAAGTTGCTTTGAGTGTTCATGCAATTCACAAGTTCCAGCATGCTATACAATTCCTCAACAGCCATTTTCTTGGGAAACCGGGTGTCTGGGCTCGCTGAGCGGCTTGCCCCTTACGTGTGCAACAGCACCTGATTTGCAATGTATGCTGTGTCCAGCCTCTTGCCCAGCCTCTTGCCCAGCCTCCAGTAGCGCCTAAGCTGCCTGTCTTGCCACCTCCCAGTGCTGCCTGTACTACCTGTGCTGCAGCCAGCCTGGTTTTCCTTTCCCTTTTCTCCTCTATTTTGCTGAGACAGTGCCCACCCTGAGCCATACCCTTGGTGTCCGCTCATTTGGATTGCAGTCTGGTGTGAGTCCCAACCTGATGTTATGTCAACCCCTGATGTCCTCCCATTCAAATTGTCATACCCTGATGTCAGGCCTCACCCTTGATATCCTCTCATTGCAGTCTGGTGTGAGTCCCAACCTTGTTTTGGAGGCCACCTGGGTCAACGGCCTCCTGCGCACACTGTCTGAGGTAACAGGGCTGCGCGTGATCGTGTGCTTCTTGTATGGAACAGTGATAACCGGCACTGGTGATCAGAGGGGGGGAAGCACACAGAAGTTGTAGGGTTCACCTGGCCAGAGGGTACCGGTTGTGTGTGTGTGTGTGTGTGTGTGTGTGTGTGTGTGTGTGTGTGTGTGTGTGTGTGTGTGTGTGTGTGGCTTTCAGGTGCAAAGATGAATCAAGGTTCCCAAGCCAGAGTTTGTCAATGCAAACAAGACACTTCATGGTTGAAACACTGGTGGCCAGGGAGGCAGAAGCACACAAAAGTGGCAGAGTTCACCTGGCCAGAGGGGACCCCGTGTGTGTGTGTGTGTGTGTGTGTGTGTGTGTGTGTGTGTGTGTGTGTGTGTGTGTGTGTGTGTGTGTGTTAGCAGCCCAGCTCTGCTAATTTTGAACTCTGCGGCCGGGCCAAGCTTTCAGGTCTGCCATTTCAATAAAAGATGATTAAACTTATAACAATAAAAAAGTTGTCTTCATGACCAAAATACGGAGACGCTCCCAGGAGAGTGCCACTGGTGAAGGTGCAATCCAAAGTCACAGAGCAAGCAAGGTGCCTCTTTTGGCCAAATTCAGTTCTCTTCTAGGCAAATTAAGTAATGTCACATGACAATCAGAAGCGTGCGGGTGTTTTGTAAGAAGCCATTATAAAGTTTTAGCCAACTTTGGCGCATGTCATTCAATGATTGCAGTCTGACCTGGTTTGACCCCATTTCTTTCCTGATGGTGTGTTTGAACCATGTGTCTCTACAGGCCTGGTGTGTCAGATGGTAATTAATGGAGGAGGAACATGTTTTGTTTTTGCTCGGGGACACAAACCCCCTCGCCCATGTGATGGTGCAGGACATCGTATCTTTTAAATGATGCATTCAGTACTCACTCACAATGTATGCTCGGGTTTCAAAATAGGAGCATTTTGGCCCATGAACAGGACACCTGAGCATTTGTTCAGTATTCTCTCTTTCCTTCACCGCTAAATGCACACCGGGGCACCTTTCCTAAAACTAGGTTTGCTGAATGACCAAATTACCGTGCAAAAATATATCACTGCGCAAAAATGACGTTTTCTGCCGTGCACGGTGACTGCATGATGATAAACAGATGTTTTATTTTGCGGGTACAGAGATATGCGCTGTTGTGTAAATTGAAATCTGTGGGTGAGCGAGAGGCATGAAAGGTATGAGAGGCCCCCCTTCCCCCCCCCCCCCCACCCGACCCTCAGAGCAAGCCAGCACAAGCAAGGCCAGCTTGGGCAGCCACACAGGCAGCAAGAGCTGCATGGGCAGCAGCAGCAGCAGCAGCAGCAGCAGCAGTGAGGAAGAGAGCAGTGAGGGAGCTTCCAATGGCAGCAGGGGAGCATGGAGAGGGAAGCATGGAGAGGGTGGCGGTGATGAGGATAAAGGAAGGAAGCAGGGGGGTGAGCAAGTGGGAATAAGCACGGGGTTGATTAGACTATTGAAGGGTGACCTGGACTGGATTGTTGGAAAAGCTGAAATGGACTAACGTTATACTGGAATAGACCCTGTTGTCTTGTATTCATGGACCTTGCTGACAGGTTAAGCAATGCCCAATTTTATTTTCTGGGCAGGAGGGGGCAAACTGCGTGGTTGATGCACAGTTGTTGAAATTTTTAAATTTTAGGGGTGCGTGATGAGTACGTCTCTGTATGGTAGGTGAAAACCTTTCAGAAAAGGGCTAACTTGCATCAGAATGTTGTACCCTGATACCTCCAGTAAGCCCAGAAAAGTTTTGGGGGAAATTCTCCATTGGTGCCCCCTGGCTGGCGCTGCTCTTTCTGCCTGTTTGTAAAGGGAATACAGGGGTTACGGGTTAGGACATTCAACAGGCGTTGGTCCCAAAGCTGGCCCGAAGGAAGACAGGCTTTCCATAGAGAGGGGGAACATGAGAGTGGCTTCCCTTCCTGATGGGGATTGAAAGTGAGGCCCCTTAGGTACAGAGTGCCAGGCATGGGTCATTCGTGGATTGCGGAATTCGAAGAGCGGCACAGTTTAGCCTGAATTTGCTATTGTGCAAAATTGGCTGTTTTGAGTGCATGATGAAGCTTGCTGCAGAGCAGTGCCTCGTAGGCCCAATCCTGTATGAATTGGGCCTGCAGCTCCCAGCATTTTAATGCTCCCTTTGCCCCCAGTCCTGTTGCTGCTGCTGCTCCTGCTCCTTTTGCTCAACCTTTTCCTCCTTGTTGGCTGAGTCCTTCTTGCACCAGGTCCCGCGCTTGAGTGTTTGTGACGGCATCTGTACCATCAGGCCTCCTCCTCTTCTTTCTTGTCCTTAGCTGCTGCACACTTGGCCACCCTAGAGCCAGGGACTTACAAAGTGCTGCTTCATATGGTTGCACCTCCAAGAAACGCATGCTTGCACTTCTTTTTCACCTGTTTGAAGCCATCTGTGCCTTTAGCTTGAACTAATGTAACACAAGTCCCATACAAGACCCTCATCTTTTGGCGTGGTTGGACATTTCTGGCCTTGGGGGGGGCAGGTGGGGGGGAGGTAGTTGTGACTGCCCCCAGAAGATCAGAGACCCTCCCTCACAATTTTGGCATGCTAAACCTGTGTTCATACGCAAAATTGCGCTTTTCATGCGCAAATGCATGACAAGCAACTTCTTGACCATCGAAAGAGCTATCTCTAAGGAGTACATTGCAGAATTTGAGAATGGCAGGCCGCGGCCACTGCATGCTTATAATTTTGGTAGCTGGAACATATTTCTTAACAAGGGTAGGATCAGGGACCAGAGTCAGGTCCCATCCTTTTTGATCACTCCATAGTGCACCGATGTGTGTTATTAAATAAGTCTCGCTGTACCCAGTCCTTCCTTTTCCTTGCTGTTTTCTTGCTGCCCTTCATGTCAACGTCAGTGCTCAACCCTGTGGTTGCAGGCATGCCTGACTTTCTTGCATGGTTTGCCTGCAGGTGCATTATGGCAGGGACCACTTTGGGCGCGATCAGCAGAAGACTGACTCTCTCAAGCCAACGCTTTGGCAAATGCCAAGCCCTATAGGTGCGGGAATAAAGGTCCCAGAAACAACAGTTTCGCCTCAACTGATTTTGTCAAACTGTTGCCCATGCTGCTCATCCATACATGGACTTGTGAGAGGCAAAGGAAAAAGCTTGAAAAAGGAGGTAGTAAGGGGAAGGTACAGGAGACAAGTTCCTCTGGAGGAGGATGAGCTGCTGATGCAACTGCCAAGCATTGTCACGCTCTTGACCAAAGTCGGTTGGCATCGAATGCATTGCGTTGCCTGTTAACTGTTTTGACACAGGCAAAAGTGTGTCCGCACCGCTTGATCGAGCTGCAGCTATTGTGATGTCTGTGAATAAGAGGGCAATTTTGTGGTAGCAAAAAGGCTACAGCTCAGGAGTGCTTCATTGCAGCTGATTATGCTTTGCAACACACACACACACGTCTCTCTCTCTCTCTCTCTCTCTCTCTCTCTCTCTCACACTCACACACACATAGACACTTAAAGCCCCTGGCCCTGGCTTAGAGCCTTACGCCTTTGGAGCTTTGCCCTTGGGAGCCTTGCATGTGTAACTTTGAATGCTCCGCCGTTGGAGCCCTCAGCCTCAAAGCCTTGCCCTTGGAAGCCTTGCATATGTTTGCCCTAGGGAGCCTCTGCTGGGACTTGAATGATGTGTTGCATAGAAGCATGCCTTCAAGCTTCGTGATCCAAATATACGCCACTCCAAGTTCAGAAGAAATAAGCAGGGTTTAATGAGAAACAGGCCGTCTGTGCACTGCAACACAAGGGAACAGGCTGTTTATGCGCTTCATCCATGAGAAAAGTCGTGCCCATGCTCCTGTGTGTTACAGCTACCCCCTTGCGCCTCGATGATGGGCATGGAAAGCAATTGATCCTAGGCGAGTCATGTTTGGACGGGACACTCAGTGTGACAGTGGGCTCCTCTGAACAGTTCCGGTCGCTGGCCCGAGAGCCTAACCTCTCACTCGTTGTGGCAACAGCTCGCATCGCTGACAGTGGATCACTGGCAATCTCTGGTGCGTGTGCGGATGTGTGGGTGTGTAGATGTGGGTGCGCAGGTGTGGGTGAATGGGTGTGTATCTGTGCTCATGAGAGCGCGTGTATACTTTCCTCAATGTTGGTTTTGCATGCACAAATGCCTTATGGGCAGGCTGTTCTTACTTTTCAGAACTAGGCGATCTTGTCAAACCGACCGATCGCAACAGCATTAGTTGGAGCAACCCCGTGCATGGGGCACCTGTGCAGCAGTCTTATTGAATATGAGTGCCAGCCATTGTGTGTGCGATGGCAATGGCATCTTGCTGGCATGATGCAATTGAGTTGAAGCACGTGCAAGTCAGTCTGACAGGCATGCCTTGAAACAATCATTAAACACTGGGAGTTAATTCCTATCTGAGACTTGTCTTGCGATCGAAACTCCCAGTCAGGCTTGCCAAGGGCCTCTTCTCCCCTGAGCCCAAGCTACAAATAAAGGACTTGCTGGGCCGATTCCCTTCATTATCAATGCGTTGTCCAACATAAGCGCTTCACAAGCTCAACATGCCAGACCATTTGCAACCTTTCTTGCTTGGATCACGCAGGGGCGGAGTATGATGAGGAACTATGGGAGAACCAGCTTGCAGCAGCTGCTGCTAAAATCCAAGGTGAGTGCTTGCTTGTGTTTTGTTTAGTATCGTTGCTTTCGTTTTGTCTGATGCAAGTGTTGTAAAGGATTCAAATACCGAATATGAATTCTTGAAATTCCTTTCTTGTCCTGTGGCATTTTAAGCACTTTTGCATTTCTTGTGGCAATTAAGCACTTCTTGCTTGCGGCATTAAAGCGTGAAAGCATACCGTAGCGACTCTAATGTTTTACGACGCTGATTGACTACGAAATACCAATTTAATATCATAATAAATCTGCGAGCTTCAAGGGTTTACGAGGTCCGCCAAACAAACTCCAAATTTGCGAACTTATGCGTTTTCGCGTCTCCCTTGCACTCTGACTGGCTCACTATTTCTATTCACCCTCTCCCTCCATCGTTTCATCTGCGGTGGTCCCTAGACACCTCCATCGCCTTCCTGGCATTGTGCAGCAGCTGCAGCAAGCTCCCTTGTGCCTTTCATCTGCCTCTGGACCCCCCTTGTCTGGGAGCTGTGGCTGCAGGGTCCATCAACTCTTCCTGGGCCCAATGGATGGCTGAATATAAATATGGACTCTTGAAGAGGCCTTGGAAAAAGTAATTTCTAAAGACACTCCATATTGCAAACGACCCCAACAGTTATTTTTTATTAAATCACAAAACTCGAGTGTCGCTACGGTATTCAAGCGCATTTTCAAAAAAGCTGCATGGTCTGTGGTCAGCACTCCCGATGAATGAAACAAAGTTGGATTCTTTTTCGTCGCTGTTTTCAGTCGCAGCAAATGGCTTGGAATGCTATTTCCAGTACCAAATTTCTGCTTGCACGCTTGAGCTCCCAGGGTCCTGTGCACCCATGTCCATGCTCCTATCTTTAGTCTCTGTTTTAAGAAGTAAGAAATGATTGAGATTTTCAATTACCAATCTACTGCTTGCAGGCTTGAGCTCCCAGGGTCCTGTGTACCCCCGCGCATACTTGCTTCTGTACTACCGGACCGACTGGTTTGAAGAGCTGGGGGTGTCTGTGCCCAATACATGGTGCGCCATGCTAGTGAGCATCCTGGTTGCTTACCTCTGGTGTTCTGGCCGTGGTAACTTGTTTTGTGCATGTGCTGGCATGCAATATGGCTTGGTGGACTCGTGCATATTTACTTGTACATGTGCACATCCTCACATGGTTAAACCCTTTCCAACCATTGTTTTATTGGTGGCTTTAATTCCCTTGATATTTACGTTTATTCAGCTATGTCCTTGTTTGTTGCACAAGCTTCTGGTTTCGCATGAATACCGGTAACCCTTTCCAACATTCCTTGTGATTTCTCCACTGGTTTTTCAACCACTGTGCATGTTTTTGTGTTTTTAAAGCCAAGTGTTGCCTGACAAGGCATCACTGGGTAGCCCCTCAATGCATGAAAAGTGCTACCCGAAGCAATGCGTCACCTCCAGTAACAACACTGCTGCTTGTGCCTGTTGCAGGGATGAGCTCATTGCACTTGCACGCACCATGTCAGGCCTGGACGGTTTTGTCAGCACTGAAGGAGTCGGGTGAGTCTCGTGGAGATTGAGGGGTTCATTTTGGCGGGCTCTTTCACAGGGAAATAAGACTACAGATTTGGATAGATGAAGATGGAGGGGGTGGGGTGGGGGGCGGTTTGGCAGCTGCTACTCCAGCAGTGCCTCTCTCCCCTCTCCATCCTCGTCAACTGCCTTTGCTCCCTGCTGCATGTGGAGAGGCCAAAGAATACTGCCGTCAAGGGGTGAGGCCTAAGGGCACACAGCAGCACCAACCACCTGCCGCAGCACCTACGGCACATATCCTTGTCATCACACCCTGCTGGCAGGCGTTTGCCCCGAACTGGTCGTTTCTGTGCCATATGCTGCTATGTATATGCCTTTCTGTGCCATACCTTCTCAGCATTCTGTTGCTGTGTGCCCTTTGGCCCCGCCCCATGACGGCAGAAACCCGCTCCCTTGTGCCCTTTCCCCTTGTGCCTCTGACCAGATGTATGTGTGAAAGCCTCTGAAGCTTGCGTGTGCAGGGACCAAATTTTTAATTTGTCGCAAACCAACTCTGGCACTATCAGAAGGCATGGGAAAAACAGTAGATGGCCATAAAACCAAAGAAATAAATGACTAAACACGTGACCACACTGAGGTTGCAGAAACTGTGTTGGGTAGTAGTGTAATTTGGCTTTGAATTGGGCTGCTTGCAGGGACAGAAAGAAAAGGAAAAAGAACACTACTTGGGCAGTGTAAGTACTCCCTACATCAATAGAGGAAAAGGAGACACAGTGGCTCAAAAGCTGTGTGCTCCTCCACCAGACGAAGAGAAGGAAGAAAACCAGCAAGGGTCAGGAGGGATGCAAAGAACATGACTGCTGCTTGAAACCTGTGGGAAGTTTGCATTGCAGAGCATGCTGGGAACTCTAGGCCAAGGCACATGAGAGCGCACAATGGCATATCTGCTGGGAGACTGCTTGGAAGCTGCTTTCCAAGCAGTCCAATCCCTATTAGACATGCGCTGCTTCGTTGCTTGGAAAATGACGCAGAAGCTTGCATGGTTTGTCGCACACCTGTGTATTTACGCTACAGAAGTGGAGGATCTGACCACCCGCAATGGCCTTACGCATTTTAACCTGTTCTTTGGTGTTTAGGGCACTGAAACTGCAAATCTCATTGCTCACTGCTAGAAAACTTGGGAAAATTGGGCAGAGACAAAACAGGAAACTTGCATTTGCTGCTTCATAGGATTGAGCAGGATCCTGAGGGTGCATAAGGCTTCAAAAGGAAAAGTATTCACACACGTTCAAGGCAATGCTCTTTGATTTAAGCATCCGGCTTTTTCTTGTTTTGTCCATTCAGAGGCATTTCAAAGGCAAGCAAGGCTGGTGAATTATACTTGCTCCCTTCATTCCTCTCTCGTTCCCCCCTTCAACCCTCCCTACATTCCTCCCTTCGTTTCCTGGCTTCCTTTGGCTTCTGATGCAGTTCTTGTCTGCGTTAATTTTTTTATGCAGGCCCAACAAAGTTGCTGGGTATGAGAACATTGAGAGCTGGCCCAATCCTGATTCAATGTCCTCTGAACCCATTGAGCTGCAACAAGGTGTGCTGCTGATGGTCATTTGGAAAGCTAGGAAAAGCATATAGCCTAGGCCATGGGTGTCCTGCGCACGATTTGCCACTTGCACAAGGCTGAATTGGTTCTGCAAAATTTCAATTCCTGCTTGTCATTAGATTTCTGTGAAGTTGGCCGTGAAGATCACATGAGATGGTTCCACAAAGCCATGCATATGTCACCTGTTTGGCAAAATGGCGAGCCGACTTTGAAGCAGCGCAAGCATCTGTCCGATACCTTGCATTAAGTGGCCTAAATGTATACATATTTGCAGGATTTGTGTCTGGATTCCTGTCAAGAGAGCACATATCCAAAGGTTTTGTACCTCTCAACTCTTTGGTTCCACAAGGTCCCGTATCATTCATGCGTATTATTTGTGAACACGCCAAAACATAAATTCAACACACAACACTCTTGTCCACCTTACTCTCATCTCACACAGCCATACCACCCGAAAAGGATATGGGAGGCAACAACACGCGCTTTGCTCTATGCCTGGACTTGGCTCCGTACTGCCAAGGGGGTTACATGCTGAACGCCATCTTGGCATCGATTTCCCAGACACAGGGCACGTGGCAGGTACTTGCCTGAAAAACATGCAGTAGCGCATGTATTTTGGAAGTTCTGCATTTTCCTAAATGTAGGGCAATGGATAGACCTGTCAGATGCATGTGGTTCATTTGCACAGCACTTGCACTCTACCCTTGCACTCTACTGCTGTCTTTTGGATTGAGGCAGTGGCATCTTTTGGATGTTAAGTAGAACCTGCATTGCTTGAGGTTGCTGATGAGCAGGGTGGGAAGGTCAGAAAACGATATTTTGATCCTTCATTTCCTGGCATGTGTTTTCTCTCTTAGGCAGCACTAGTGTGCAACAGGGAGCGCAAGAATGCTTGCAGAAGTCAGGCTAAAGTTGCCTGCATCGAAAATTGCCTCAGAACGCCTTCATGGATCCCGTGGAGTTGGAGCTGCTGTCCATCAAGCACCCTGAGCTGATGAAGGAAGCGCTGCGGGTGTACCGCGACCTCGCCCAAGCCAGCCACTTGCCCACGTAGGTGTCCAGCTGTTAACTCTTACACGTTACACTTGGTCCGCTGCTGTCTCTCTCCACCGCATGGCTGTTTTTTGTGCTTGCACCTGTAGCTTTTCCCCTTAGCTAATCTACCACAAAGCATGTGTGTTTGCATCTGTGGGTGTCTGTGGGGGCGTGTGTCAGTTGTGGTGTGTATGCACCTACACCCTTGACTTTCGCCTCTCCTGCCCTCCAATTGTAGGTCCCTGCATAGCTGCTCTGTCGTGAACCACCTGTTTGCAACTGGGCGCTGTGCAATGACGATCAACTGGGAGTACGCCTTCGTGTACAGTGAGTTGTTTGCCTCATACTTTGATTGTCTTGTGCCGCAACAGAAGCCGGCTGGTCCTGTGTTGGAGCCCAGGGAGCAAACCTAATACTTATGTTTCTTTAGCCTTTGGGGCTGCTGCTGCTGCTGTTGAAGAAGCTGCTGTCTTGGATACTTTTGCTGTTGGTAAATCTCACATGTGTGAGGCACTTGAGCACCGATTGGAGTCGTAACATGCAAGAGGTCCTCATGACGCCTTGCTGTACATGCCTTTATTGCAACATAAAGATACCCGATGTTCCTATGAAGCCACACCATTGAATACGCATCTTGATTTCCCAAGCTCAATCAAGGTGGAAATCAGGTGACTTTAAATCAGCTCTGTACTGAGCATGTTGTCCCTCGATCCTTTGCGACATGCCATCGAAAAACAGGAGGGTTTAAACAGAGGGGGTCAGCTAAGGTCGTCCCCGCGGCCAGACCCCCCCTTACAGTATTGTTAAGCCATTTTTGCTTTGTATTGCGAATGCATGAACCATTTGGGTACCCTGAGCATACCGAACCTCTTTTTATGTCTCAAGCCAGGATGGCAAAAAAAAGTAGTGGACGTCGTGCCAAATTTCTGGGTGGGACCCCCCTGACCCACCCACCACCCCAAAACCCTATTTCCAGTGCCCCAATCCAACAATTAAATTACCAATCTGCTCCTCTTCAAATTCCCCATCTATCTGCATTCACCACACTGAACAATTGAGTTGCAGCAGAGTTCTGGGGCAAAAACTGAGCAGCGGACGTTGATGCATACCTGCCCTTCCAGGCACTCACAACTGGCCCTGCAAGTCCACAAACTGCCCTCCTGAATTCACAATGCAAGAGTACATCATACATTGTCATTATCCTGGAAGTTTGGATTGGTTTGCAGCACATTCGCCTCCACACCCCCTGCTGCCAACACCCTTGCGCGCATGGCACTGACTCCCAGCCATGTACCCAGACCCCCCCTTTTACCCAATTTGCACTGAGAGGGTGCCAATCGACAGTTCTTGAGCTCAGAAATCCGATGATATACTTAAAATCCTGTAGAAGTGACCCAGAAAAATTCTGGAGGGGAGGTCCCAAAAAAGTTGAACCTCCCCCAACCACCCACTGCCCCCCACCACCTCTGATTGGACTCATATATATACCAATCGATAACTCTTGATTTGATGATTCTGAATATATAGTTTTTATTCAGATTTGTGTCCACAAGTTATGCTTTCTGACGCATCCTGCTCAAGCATTAAGTTTTGATGAAAAGTTGGCATGTGGAGCTGTTGTATGAGGCCCAGGGGCTGTTTTGCACCTATTTTGGCAAGAAAAGGTGGATTTCCAAACCGGCACCAAATGACCAGCGCTCCTGGACTGAAGCTGCTCTTAGGTCGTCTCATCATGCTGCGGTGTCAGATTTAGCGTGGGGGACATGAAGGGGGCATGCTGGTGGGGGGACCCATCGGGAAGGCTATGCAAGCCGATGCAGGAGGTGACATCGCTTCGCAACCGCTGCATCACCTGGCGACCTGAGTACATTCCCGGGTGCTGCCCAGCATAAAGCGTCTATTGAAATATAAACGAGGCCAAGCGGTGGCCTGTGTGAAAAACAGTGTGCTTTTGACCAAATCAGCGGACATCTCATTTTGTGCGAGCATGCTATGTGAATAGGCTTTCCTACGTCCCATTGCACATCAAAGGTGCTGCCTAACATGATGGATTTTAAGGGACTTTGAGGGCGCAGATCGGCTCACCGTGCTGTCAATGGAAAACATTGAATTTCCCTGCCGGCCACCCCACCTTCTCTACACCTCCTTGTAGAGAAAACAATTAGCTACTTGACACACTTTTCAGGACCTTGATTGGTGCAGGAATGGGCAATCAATGCGGTTGCAAAATTATGGACACTCATTTGCCTAGGCAGGGGGGGGTCCAGCCATGGGGACGACCCTAAGCATGTGCCCAAATATGCTCTTTTTTTGCATTCTAAGTGCTCCCACTTGCAGGCACTCCATTCGATTGGGACAATTAAAGCTCTTAGTTGTAGCTGACGTTACAAGCTGCCAGAGCATATGCTCAGATTTGTGTGAGTCACCTTGTGTGCTTAGATAGACTGGGTTAAAGCTCAAATTGGCACGCAAACCCTACTTTGGTGTTACCGTAGGTTCACGACCAGTTCGAAAATTAATTAATTCGGAGTCAAAATTCGAAAAGTTTTTATTGATTCTTGCCAAGCGTTTGAACCCATTCAAATTGAAAAATTATTGAATTCTGGGGCTGAAAAGAGCTTTTGCTGAAAATGGCCTCTCAGGCCCCCAGCTCAAGCTCCCACCCCTTAGCTAGGTGGCTCAAGCCTGTAAAATCCACCCAGCACCTCTTGGCAGACTGTGTCAGGCAGGCAAACGCCAAGGCAGTTAGGAAAGGGAAGCCAGCATGCGCAGGAAAGGGAAGCTAGCATGCGCAGAAGAGGGAAGCCAGCAGCGCAACATAGAAGAACCCGGTGGGGCGTCCTCCAGGTGACAGGTTGGTTGCCGCTGCATTAGCTTCCAATTGTACCACAGTGATAGCTTGCGTTGCATTGGAATTGCATGCTGATGATGAGGTGTGCTCTCCCCAGGGAGCAAAAGCGCCCAAGCCTCTCCAGCCCCCTGCCCCTGAGCAGCAGCAAGCCAGGTAGCAACACAGTCAGCAGCAGATTCAAACTGAGCTTTTGAAATAAGAAATTGATGCCAGTCAAAGACCATTCGAAGTACAATCGAATTTATAAATTAATCTGGAGAGCACCATTCGAACTAAAATCGATTTTCTTATTAATTTTTAAGTGAACACCATTTGAACTGGTCGTGAACGTACAGTATGTGGTGATTTTTTTATGGGGAAATGGCTGAAATCACCACATAACACCAACCACTGGGTCTTTCACTCCTTTTTTTTCAATGGTGTCCTTTTGTAACAAGGACCCAAAATCACAGAAAACCACCCAACTTGGTGCAGTGGGTAATCAGATGTGGAGTTTTGGTGAACACTAGCGTTCACGCCATTGCAAATTAGGTACGTAGCCTGCGTGTCGGGCACCCTCCAAACAACCTTTAGCAACCAGGTTTGAAAGGTGCCTGTCACGAGCATCATACGCAAAGAGCATGCAAAAAAATGGCTGGTTTTGGGCCTCAGCTGACCCCCTCTGTTTTTTTTTAACTTTGTATTGAGCCAGAGGGGGCTATCTGAGGCCCAAAACACCTGCTTTTTGCATGCTCCCTTGTGTGCCCCAACTGGCACCTTACAAGCATGGATCCCATTGGTAGCCTGTTTTGCTTTCTGTAGCACTAGAGTTTAGGAGGTGCCAGTTGGGGCACGCCTGCCAAATTAGCCGTGGCGTGAACCCTAGTTTTCACCACCAAAAGTCCATATCCGACCACCCACTGCACCAGATTGGGTACGTTTTAGTGATGTAGGGTCCTTGTAGAAAACGAAATATCGTTGCCAAGAACATGGAGTGAAAAGATCCAGTGGTTGGTGTTATGTGGCCATTTCAGCAATTTCCCCCAAAGTAGAGTTTACATGCCCAATGTGAGCGTTAGCCCTGTCTACCTAAGCACACAGGGCGATTTACACAAATCTGAGCATACGCTCTGTTAGCTTGAAACGCCAGCTACACTTGAGAGCAAACATGGTCCCAATCAGATGAATCGGCTTTGAATGGGCTCACACAAAAAGCAAAAAAGGAGCATATTTGGGCACATGCTCAGATAGCCCCCTCTGGTATTGAGCGTGCACTTCTCAAGCATCCACGCCATCACTCTTGCGTATCGTAGGGGAGTGAGCTTGTGCCTGGTAGGGCCATGTCATTGAGAGAGAGGCACATAATGTGCACGGTCTTGTTGCAGCTGTTCCTTCCGCGCTTGTTGCCTTCTCTATTGTTGCTAACTCCACTTGTTGTGCTGCTGCTGCTGCTGCTGATTATGCTGATGTTCCTACTGTTGCTGTTCCTGCAATGCAGTGTACAACAGTCCACACCAAGATGGAATCAGGACCGCAGGTGGCAGCAACTCCTCTAAACCTCATCCTGCAGCCGAGTCACTCGTGGGACATATTGGGGTGTCGCCGCTTCCAGGGTCCAGCCGCATTTACGACCGAGCAGGGCGCACTGTCAAGGAGTGCAACCCCTCAACGTGCCCTCTTGCCACCCAGGACGAGATTGTTACTTATTCGAGGAACTTTTCAGAATTGCCTGCAAATGCAACCAAAGCCAGTGGCAGCAGCAGCAGCAGCAGCAGCAGCAGCAGCAGCAGCCAAGGTGCCCAAAGCAATCATGGCAGTAGTGAGGGTGGGAGTGGAAGTGAGAGGAGCAGCAGCACTACCAGCCAAGGCAAGCAAAGCAATGAAGAGGGGAGCCTACAGGAGCAAAAGAGCAACCCAGCCATGGGTAGCAAGCAGCTTGTGGTGGATGGGCAGAGGGCTGCATGGGTGAATCGCGCACCTTACTCTGTGTACCCTCCCGCCATTTTGACACTATGCAACCCTTCATTGGACGATCAAGGGAAAGACACGGGAGGTGCGTGTGCTTGTGCGGTGAAGATACACGTGCGTGTGCTTGTGCTTTTGCTGTGGAAAAGTTCAGGCAGTGAGTGGGTACCTGGCAAGCATCAATGCTGTGTAGCTCAGGAAGCAAGTGGGTGTGCCTGGCAAGGATTGCTTGCTGCTTGCTGTGGAAAAGCTCAGGCAGTGAGTGGGTACCTGGCAAGCATCAATGCTGTGTAGCTCAGGAAGTAAGTGGGTGTGCCTGGCAGACCAAATGCTGCACACAGCGGTAGTGCTGCATGAGTTGCTGCACACCGCTGTGTAGCTCAGATCGTACATGGGTACCTGGCACGGGCAAGCATGGGTGGCTGCGCACTGCAAGTCATCATTGAACAGTTTGGTTCCATGAATGAAAGCCGTATCATGGCACACATGTAGCAACAGATGTAGGTGCACATGCCAAATGGGAAGCATCTGTGCGAGAGGAGCTGTGAGCAGAGTGGCAAGCTTGTCCAGTGAACCAAGGACTTGTTGCAGCTATGGTGAAAGGGTTTGCAAAGGTTGTGTAATGTGTGTGCCTGGTTTACGGAGTGCTGGTCCACCCAACAGATGACCCAAGTGCTGGAGTGTTGGTCCACCCAACAGATGACCCAAGTGCTGGAGTGCTGGTCCACCCAACAGATGACCCAAGTGCTGGAGTGCTGGTCCACCCAACAGATGAATCCTTGACAGTGTCGCATGCTGAAGCCATTGGAATTTGTAATACCTGTACCTGGTTTGCAAAATGCTTGTCATCCAACAGATGAACACTTGAGCGTTTTGCAAATTGAAGCCAGTCTTCCATTCGCAAGTGACCATGTTTGGGGGGTTCCTTTGGCATGCCATGCTCTTCTTTAGAAACACAGATATGTAGGAGGTGATCAACCAAGTGCATATTCTCCAGGCTGCTTCATTCCTGCACAAGTGACCATGTTTGGGGGGTTCCTTTGGCATGCCATGCTCTTCTTTAGAAACACAGATATGTAGGAGGTGATCAACCAAGTGCATATCCTCCAGGCTGCTTCATTCCTGCACAAGTGACCATGTTTGGGGGGTTCCTTTGGCATGCCATGCTCTTCTTTAGAAAAACAGATATGTAGGAGGTGATCAACCAAGTGTATATCCTCCAGGCTGCTTCATTCCTGCACAAGTGACCATTTTTGGGGGTTCCTTGGCATGCCCAGCTCTTCTTTTCATGTGTGATAAAGGAGTCAGGCTGCCTTTTGCACTACTGCCATACCCATGCTACACACTCATGCCATCTCAGTCCATCGAAGAAGCCCAATCTGGCTTTTGCTTGAGCGCCAGGAAAACACGGTATGATCTGATTGCCATCCCAAGAGCATGTTCCACCCTTTCTGAGGCAAAAAGCAGCCAAGTTATTGCAACTGGCATACCTCAGCCTCCCCCTTCCCCCGCACCCTTACATACGAGAGACTGTATTGAGCTCCTGTAGTAATGGGTGCTGCAGGCAGTTGGCAACACAGCGATCTGTACACTGGAGGTTGTGTGTGGAAGGCTTCTAAGTGCAGTGAAAGGGTCAAGAAGGGGATGATTATTTTCATGCCTGGCCAATGGCCAGCACCCAATCTATCCAGCCTGTGTCCGAGGTTGGTCGGCTGGTGGTTATTGGTGATCTGAGAAACTCTGGTATATTGACTAAGTGCTTCCCGTTTGGCGCATGGTGAACCAACTTATTCATTGGCTGTCCCTAAAGTCTGTGGTTTTGGGCAGCCTCTTTGCTGGCCAATGTGGTGTGGGAGCGACAGTGGTTGCAAGTGTAATTGCAAGTGTGGCGTGTGGCCCCAAAGATGGGTCGCATTGCAAAATTAATGCTTTTTTTTACACGCGCCACCGATTGGCCCCATGTAGGTATTGGCAGGCGCATTGTGCTGGACAGCACTCAGGAGCATGCATAGTTCATCAGGGGATGCAGCATTGGCAAAGCAATGCCACTTCTTGCATCGGCTTGCACACCCGCTGATAAAGGAGCCCTCCACCAGCAGGGTCCCCTATAGGCCCCCTGCAAAATATGGCATTGCATCATCATCACCGTCGTCATCATCATCATCATCATCATCATCATAATATGACTAAAGAGCAGCTTATGCCCTTGAACAGCGGTTATCTGGTGCATGCTCAAAATGCACCATTAGCCTGCCAAATTGCAAAATTGGCTGCTTAACAAACTGGGCATCATATGATGCAGGCTACAAAGTTACATCATTTGCCAATGTGTGTATCTATGAGTTCTGCGAGCTCAAAGCTTCCACCAAAAGGGTGCATGCAGGGCCTGAAAGTGTAAATCCTCCGCACATGGGAGTCTCCAGCCAGGACCACGCATGCAAGGGCAGCAGAAGAGTAGTTTTCACATGCTGCTCACCTATGGAAGTTCTTCGGCACTCTATTTTGCAGAATACCAGACCAATCTCATTGCTGCGGCATCCCGGGCCTTGAACAACATGGTCCTCCCCTTGGTGGCCGTGGAAATAAGCATATCAACTCTTATGGGTTTAAAAGTGGAGTCCCTTGGAGATGAGAAAGCGACCCTGGCCTACACTCTTGCTCACCAAGGTGGGTGTATTGCTGGATAATGGATTGCATGATCTCCCAAAAACGTCCTAGCATGCACGCGTGTGAACAAGTATGAGCATGCTATGGCTAAGGCGGTTCACAACTGTATGACACGTCTAAATTTCAGATCACACACCCTGTGAGAGCAGAGTTCAGATTGCCTTGATAAGCAGTGTTTGCATGTATCGCTGGCAGCATGTTGCATGGACTCTTGCTGCCATACAGGGCAGGCGTTGGCATGTGCCATGATTTTCAATTCCTCTACGTGTTGTTGGCAGCATGTTGCATAGACTCTTGCTGCTTTCCAGGGAGAGGTAAGCGTGCAATTTCAAGCTCAACAATGGGACTTATAACAATAAGAACAAGTTTCAATTTTAGCAAATGCCAAATATTAAGGAAAGAAACTGCAGGCGTTGCTGCATGGGCTCGTTCCCCCAGCAAACACTCCTTGTACAGCAGCCAAACATGTTTTGCTGTAGCAATGAAAAATTATGAGCTGAAGCGATAAATGTAATATGCATCTGCAAGTGACTGTATCCTCCTTTGCACTATCCCTTTGTTCCTAAGTTTTGCACAAAAATGACAAAAATGCGCAAAAATGTGTAATTTTCTTTTTTCTTCCTCATAGTTGCTCGCTCACTTTTTCCCTTTTGTCACATTTGAGCAACCCTTTGTCATAAAAGTTTGCATCTTGTTAAGCCGACCTATAAAAAGCTTGCCACTCCTCTAGCACCCAGGATCAACAAACTCAGCCCACGAGCTTCTTGAAGATCTTGCCTGAAAGTACTTTTGCCTTCGACTGGGCTGAAAAAGAAAAGAAAAAGAAAAAAACTATGTAGGCAGTAAGAACACTCCCTACATCAATTATGGAAAAGGAGACACATTAGCTCAAAGAGCCGTGGGTCTCCCTCACTGGGCTTGCCTTTAATTGCAAAGTTAAGGAAGAAAAAAGAAAGAAAGGAGGCTAATGCATGATTAGCCTGCAGTTGTGTCATTGCTATGCTTTCTGGCGACACTGTGCTGCTCTGTATGTTCTAGTGGCATGTCAGTAGAGGAGCTTGGGTGCTAAACTTCACAGCATGGAGCAGGGTGAAGCCTGTTACGCCTACTTTTTTTGCAGGAAGTATGACTCGTCATAATCAGTGTAGAGCTTGTAGTATGCCTGCCTACCTTTCCTGTGCAAGGAGTTTAGGTCCACCATAGTCTATGCAGCATAATCAGTGTAGTGCTTGTAGTGTGCTTACTTTATTCACATGGAATTTTGTGCTTGCTTTTTTTGCAGGGAATTTGGGCTCACCAGGTGATATGCAGCCGGTAATGAGGCAGGAGCTGCTGCAGCCCCCAGACTTTTCTGATGAAGAGTTGAAGTCATGGTGGCGCAATCAAGTAAATGCCAGGGGGCAAACGGTGGGTATTTTGTTGAAGAAGGGTACAGATGCGCATGATTCTCGCACAAAAGGCAGCCCTGCTTAATCGCGGCTCATTTTCACATTTGTTTTGGACAGGCTAGCATCTAGTTGGTTTGTCTGGGGATCGTTTGCTTCTGTACCCTGTAACCTAGATGCTTGGAATAGAGAAAAGAGAAGAAAAGGCAGCTCTAATTTTTGGCAGCACGTCTTGCATTATCAAGGATGGTTGCGCTAGAAATTTCATGATGTTTCATGATTAAAGAGGGATACATGCGCATAAAATTCACACAGAAGGCGGCTCAATTTGTGGCAGCATAGCCTGCATGATCAAGGATGGTTGTGCTTGTTTTATCATGGATATAACCATAAGCATAGGGGTGATTTTTGAAGTTCCGTCTATATGCAAGCTCTCGCGTGAGGAGCTAACTTGGGTGGCATTACTTGCAGGGCCAACCCCTTCATTGTATGTTGATGGTGCATGCAAGATGAATGTCAGGAAAACTTGAAAAAAAAACAGGAAAGAGTTTACACAGGGCCTCAGGGTTGTTTGATTTATTTTTGAAGTCTGCCACTGAAGCTTGGTTGCTGTCTTGGCTGATCACTTAAATGCTAATGCGAGTGTGCTTGGACAAATTTTGTGAGACAGAAAGTATGCTCTTTTGAGCCAATTTGTATGTTCCAGGCTGTCTTCTAGTAACGAAGTTCATAAGTTTACGATCCACAGTTTGACGCAACTTTGCTCTGTTTGCAGGTTCATGTTGTTAACGACTACGTGTATATTAACACTGCCGACAGCAGGCGCTTTTTCCAGGCTCTGTGGAAGGTCAGTCTCTCTCTCTCTCTCTCTCTCTCTCTCTCTCTCTGTGTGTGTGTGTTTGTCTACTTTGACTCAACGCAGCAGACTAGCTACAGGAGTTGTGACTGCATTTGTTTAGCAGTAGCACCAGGGTAGCAAAGCATGCACTTATGGATGATCACACTGACTACTGTCTGTGTCAACATGCGAGAACAAGGATTGCTGTGTACCTTTCTTGGTTGGCACCCTGAAACCTAGGTTCAAACACCAGAGTTGAACCTGCAGCAGCGTTGGTAGTCACAGCAGCAGACCTCTTCCAACTCTTGAATACTCTGCTGCACCCTGTGTGACCACCCTCACCACTGTAGGCATCGTACGTATACCAAAACCAAGCCCCCGAGTTCCTGGCGATGCCAACTTTGACAGAGGGCTACCGCTTTGCTGCTGCAGAAGTAGCCTTCTACACGGCATCCTCCTCAACCTTTTCTTTACAGAGAGCCGTGCAGGGTTTCAGAAACAGGTCAGCTTTGGGAAGCCAAGGGGTGTAGATGCTCTCTGTGCGTCTCAGGGTTCTCTAAGACACCCACTTCTCACCGTGCATGTCTGTGTCCTTGTGTCTGTGATGGCGTCCTGTTGTTTAGAGCCAAGATTTTAGCACACACGATCAATGATTTGTGTCCAGGTACTGAAGCAGATGGTGCCTGTTTCACCCTCTAACAGTGCCTGTGTTCACCTATATGTGATGCCTGTGTTAACATGTAGCAAATGGCGCCTATGCCGACCTGTAACGGATGGTGCATGTGCCAATCTCCTCCAAGACTGCTTTTGCCAATTTTGAACCCAGACGGTTCTGTATCCCACCTTGTTTTTTCTGCTGCCATACCCTTCAGATAGAAGCTTTGAGTTGCTCATCTCAGATGTCCACCTGCGCATCATGTGGTTTTTTTTTGTGCATTTAAACTTCTGTCTGCATCAAACTTGTCTGCTGGCATGCAGAGGAGGTCAGCAATGTAATTGATGGAATGATTCAGCAACGAGGGCCTAGAAACTCCTGTGCTAAGACCCTTCCCCCATCCCTGCCTACCAACACAGGCATTTACACTGAGTTGCATGCATGGGGCCTTAACACGCGTACACACTTACACTCATATGTGCATACCCACAAGCACATTGGCTCTTTCACTGCACCACCTGCTTAGCCGAGATTATTATTGCTTAATCAGGTTAAGCAATGGGATCAAGCCTGCTTAATGGGCTTGAAGGGCTTAGCCAGCCCAAGCCTGCTTGCAACGAATTGCAGGAGCCCAGATTCCCCAGACCCAGGGAAACTCAGCCAAACCAAATCAGTAGGCCATTCCTGAGTGTGCTCCACTTGTGAGCTAGCTAGGGCATGGTGCCAACAACGCAGGTACAATTAACATGCTCTCAACAGTTGAAAGGCATCCAGGTGCACACCCGCCCAAAGCGTAAGATCAATTACCGACAAGCTTGAGCCTGATTGCAATCGTGTGCAGGAGCATGGATGCCCAAAAGGCAGAGATTGCTGACAAGCAAGCCACCCAAGCGGCAGTGTGGCGCGCCACGGGCTTTGACAGCACAATGATCAATGCCCTTTCAAGCAGCAGCAGCAGCAGCAGCAGCAGCAGTCTGAGCAAACAGGAAATAACTGGTGCTGTAGTTGGTAAGAATGGAGATAGGTGTGGCAGTGTGTGTGTGTGTGCGCGTGTGTGTGCGTGCCTGTGCGTGTGTTTGCGTGCGTGTGTTATGTGTGTGTATTGTGTAAAAAAAAAAACTTCCTGGATTCTGTGCTTTGGCATTTCTCATGCCTTTATCCAAAAACGCCTCCTGACTCCATCAACCACTTTGATATATGTAGGGACCGGCGTATAGCGCTCCCTAAGCCAAACCGGTAGTGCTACATAGCTTATATCGCAATATAGCGCTATATGGCGCTATATAAAATGCTATGATTTGCCAGAATCCCCCTTCGCAAACCTAATTTTGGCGTCAGACTCGGCGGGCCGGTGGGATACCGTGCACAATGCTCCCTTGTAAAACGCAAAAATTAGAAAGCAATGCTGTTGAGCTTTGGCCGTCATCTGGCAATGATGTGGCGCTATATCTGCTCAGGCCAAGTGACCTACTGCACCGTAGGTGTGCCCTTGGTTGCCCTCTCCCTCATGCAAAGGCTTTCCCCATTGGCCCTTTCCGTATCTATACAAAGCGGCTCATGCTAGCTTGTGTGTGTTGTATGTGCACACACGTGTGCACGCACGTGTTTGGGCACACCTGGGTGTGGGCGCGCCTGTGTGTGCACGCCTATGTGTGCCTGCCTATGTGTGGGTGTATGTGTGCACTCCTGCATTTTTTTATGCACTTGCATGTACATATGTGCATTTGCGCAAGGGTGTGCATGCGTGCTTTAAAATCCTGCTTGAGCTCGCTCTTGTGCATGTGCATGCTACCGTGCGCATGTGTGTGTGTATTCGTGTTATGAAAAATAAGTACGCAATTGTGCATTCTGCTGTGCACGTGCACTGGTATGCTCATATATACTGGCATGCTCATGCAAGAATGAGCGCGTGTGCGCACGCACAGCCACACATAAGCATGCGTGCTTGTGTGTGTCTGTGGCTGTGTGTGTGTCTGTGGCTGTGTGTGTGTGTCTGTGCGTGTGTGTGGCTATGTGGCTGTGTGTGTTTGGTTGTGGCTGTGGTCTCTTCTTCAAATCCAGGGCTTTGCAAGGCTCACTGCATCTCCCTCGCCGGCTCTCCTTTGTGCATGTTAACCTTTTATGAGAGTCAGGCAGTCATTTTCCTGGGGTATGCAACAAAAATTGAAGTGCTGAGGGCAGGCTAATGATGACTTAGGCTGTTTTCGGTTTTGGCACACACTATGTTTAAAGAAATGCAAAGCGCTATATGAAGCTATGTAGCGCTATAGGCCAATGCTGATCCCTAGATATATGCACATGCACTTGTGAATACACGCTCACAAACATGCAACCCTACTCACGCGCACATACTCACATGTGGAGGAGCATAAGCACAAATATACACACATGCACACGCAGGCCCTGTGTTGTTTGTCTTTCTGGCTGCCATCCTTGCTATAATCATTGCGATCAGGAGGCCAAGATGGCATGATCATAGGAGTGTGCTTGGCGTTGTCCTCCCCCCAAAGGTGACTAAATTTGCATGCTTTTCAATTGTGTCTGCTCAGCATGCGTTGACCTAACTTTGTAAACGCTGGCAATCATGCTTGTAAGGCTGAAGACGTGTAGGTGCAGCTTTGTGTTGCATTCGCATGAGCTTTCTTCTGCTGATGCGGATGCTAGGTGTCCGTGCTTCGGCAGCAGTAACGTGCCCAGAGATAATTGGAAATTTGATTTGTACATGCCGCAAGTGGACTTGCCCGTTATTTACAAGGCACTTGTAATCTCCTGTGTTGCAAAAAGTGGGCCTCCAGCAGCCTTTGCAACTGTGATTAGCAGCATGCTGCACTGATGTAGGAACCCACGGAACATTCAAAACCCCAATCCCTCAGGTGGTTTGTGTGACCTAGCGACTTTTGCTGCGGCAAGCATGCACAAATGGTCTGTTGCATATTGTTTGTTGCACAAATGGTTTGTGCAACCTAGTGACTTGCTGCGGCCGGTATGCGCAAGAAGATCTGAAGATATTTACATTAGCCTTGTCCTGATGTTGGCGAGGAAGTACAAAGGTTAAGGGCAATGAGTTAGTAACCTATACAGCGGCATTAAATGGGGTGCTGAAGCTGCGGCAGGTGGAAAGAAAATGGCAATCAAATACTGGGAGAGCGCTTATGGCTGTTGCTGAGGTCAAAGCTTATGTAAATATTTTAACGGTGCAAACATCCACTGTCCTGTGGTATGCTCAGCTGAAATGCTTTCCACAGACATCGAGAATGGGTCCTGCTTATTTTTAGATGCTGCCCTGCACATGCAGCAATGCACATGCACATATCAGCATGCACAGATGCGCAGATCAACGTGCACATGCACGGGTCGGCTCGCAGAGAAGCAACACTTGCAGAATGAGTGTGCATGTGCACAACAGCAGTCACCAAAAAGAATGAATGTCCTGCCTCCCAAAACTTGCAGGCTGGGCCACAGACGACCTTGCTGCTCACAGGTATATCTGCATTGAAGCAAGGCTTTCTAACCAATAAGCCTGAATCAGTGATTATGATTTGACTCATTTTTTTGTAACACTAGTATGCTAGCTTCATGGTCAAATATGTATGTTTGCTTCAGGATCTGCTACTTCCCAAAACCTGATTGGGCTCGTGTTAATTTACACACAGTCTGCGGGTTTCCAAGAAATGGTCAAGACCGTAGACCTTGGAAATGGTTTTTAAGAAGTGGTCAAGACCGTAGACCTTAGAAATGGTTTTTAAGAGATGGTCAAGACCGTAGACCTAAGAAATGGTCAAGACCGTGGACCCTCGCCTGTATTTATGCAAATGTTTTGGACCATGTTTTTTCAAGGAAAACCCATCATTGCTGCCTTTGCTTGTGCTAATCTGACAATGCTAAAGAAAGGCTGTATACTTTGTGCCTTTCCCTGACCTCATGTTTTGTAACGATTTTGGCTGTGCTTTGCATTGAGCAACATTGCAGCATGGGTTGTCGTGCTGTGTTGATGGTGCTTGATCGCAGACATTGAGAGCAGCACCCAGATGTGGGAGACCCTGCCTGAGCATGTGTGTGATGAGGTGATCAGCTTGCACCACGAAATCATCCGCAAGCAGCTGCAGATCCACTACGGCTACGAGTGTGGCACTGAGGTGAGCTCCAGCCTGCAAGCACGGCGCAGTTGTCTTGAGAATCACTCAATGCACTGCCGGACCTGGAGCACGGCTATGGTGCAGCTCAGCAGATTGAAACCAATCCAAGGATTTTGTTGCTGGGTGTGCATCACCGGTTATAATTAAGCTCCATGGATAGAAACCAAGCACAATTCCTGTTGCCCAAGGGTGTGCATCACGTGGTGTATGCATTGAGCACAGCTCCTGCTGCTAGGTGTGCATCACGTGGTGTATGCTTTTGTGGTTCTTTTGTGTGTCAGGCACCAGGAGTGTGCGTGCCTATGTACAAGCACCATTAGTGTTTGTGCCTGTGTACATGCACCAAGAGTGCGCGTGCCTGTGCATAGGCACCAGAGTGGTGCATGCCTGCATACACGCACTAAAAGTGTGCGTGCCTGTGTACATGCACCAAAAGTGCGCGTTCCTGTCCATAGGCACCAGAGTGGTGCATGCCTGCATACACGCACCAAAAGTGTGCGTGCCTGTGTACATGCACCAAGAGTGTGTGTGCCTGTGTACATGCACCAAAAGTGTGCGTTCCTGTGCATAGGCACCAGAGTGGTGCATGCCTGCGTACATGCACCAAAAGTGTGCGTGCCTGTGTATACGCACCAAAAGTGTGCGTGCCTGTGTACATGCACCAAAAGTGTGCGTGCCTGTGTACATGCACCAAAAGTGTGTGTGCCTGTGTACATCACAGGGGGTTCCAAACTTATGTGTGCAACTTTGAACAGCTGTAACTTTGCGCCCGACTCTGGTGCCAGGATGAAAGGTAGTGTGTTAGGGGGCTACTTTCAGCAGGCGTCGGAGACCGATCTAGGCCTGGTCAAAGGTTGGCTGGAAATCCAGGACGACCTTAGAGTTTCGGCCCAAAATATTGAATCTAGGCCTAATTATGATACAAAAGATGTTGTTTATAAAGAAATGTGGGGGGAAAAGCTTCTGGAAACTTGTCCCTGAGTGAAAACAGAGATGAGGGCACAGAGGTCCACCTACCCCCCCAGACGTTCTTGCCCACCCTGACCCAGCCAGACCACCAATTGAGCCCATTTCTTTTGCAATGGTGTCTGCTATATTACTGCTACACACCTGAGGGTAAATTTGACAAAAGGGGTTAGGATGGAAATTCCCATTTTTCACCACGATGCCCCCTTTTTCCTGTTTTGAGCGACCAAGCACGCACACACCAAGCCATGTTTTCCAATATTTTTATGCAACATTGTGTCTGTGTAATCATTGAATATAACTGCATGAAATAGTTTGGGTAAGGCCATGGAGGCTCAGAAAAGTTTCCTGTGGCAGAACCCCCCAAAATGGCCAAGTTAGAACACTCTGTGTGTACATGCACCAAAAGTGTGTGCGGCCTGTGCATAGGCACCAAAAGTGCGCGTGCCTGCGTACATGCACCAAAAGTGTTTTCGGCCTGTGTCGCATGCCCATGTACAGGCAAGGGTGTGCAGGCTTGGGTGCAGGTACTACTCGGGTGCCCATGCAGTGATGACAGGCACCATGTGTGCATGATGCGAGAGGCACACTTTGCCACATTGAGGAGCGGTGCTGCTCCCATGAGCATTCCTCTGGGGGCTCCCTTTCTTTTTCCTGCAGTGCACAATGCTTGCCTTGATTCCTTCTTTGTGTGTGCAACCTTTAGGCCGTTTGTGCTTGTCTTCCACGCCCTCGTGGATGCCTTGCTGTTTGAGCACTAACCATTTCATTCATTTTGTGTGCGAACCTCAGAGAGGTGTGTTTGTGCTTGCCTTCCACTGTACTGCAGATGCCCTGCTGTTTGAATTTTCAATTGTCATCCATTTTATGTGTTGCCTTCAGGGTGATGCATTTGTGCTTGCCTTCCACGCCGTCCCGGACGCCATGCTGTTTGCTGCATCTTCACAAGTGGAGCTTCTGCAGGCAAATTGGCCCTCTGGGCTGCTGGAGCTTGAGGTAAGGTTGCTGCCTTTCCACTGACAAGTCTGCACAAGTCATCTGCACATCTGTGGACGACTTGTGACCCTTCTGACCAACATCTGCACAAGTCATCTGCACAAGTTCAGGCAAACCCTGTTTGCTGATCTGTATGCCTCTATTTGTTAGCTGTGAGCTACTTTTTGGAGTCAAGCACTGTTCGAACTGTTTGCTAGTTTAGTGAGGTATTTGCCACCGTCACAGACTTGCCTGCTCAGCTACTGGACGTGCTCTCACTGTCCTCACTTGGTCGTGCGCTAAAGGAAGTAGATGTTGCTTGAGGTGTTCATGCACTGTAACTGGCAAGGTGGTATGACGTGTTTTGATGGCATAGTGTGTACATGCACCATAGTTGGCATGGTGTCATTGCCACTCTTGCTATCTTCACTATTTTGTGCGCCCGAGTGAGTAGGTGTTACCCGAGGTGCATACACTCTGTTTTGGCCTCATCCCCTGTTCAGACTGCTCCAGATCATTCTCCTTCTCTTCTCCTTGACAAGCTGGAAAACCTCATTTTGATCCGCCAGCACTCATGCCCTGCTTCGACAGGCATGGCGTCCAGTGTATTTGCCGCTGCCAATGACGCCAGATCGTCAAAAGAGTCCTTTCATGAAGCACGTGCGCAAGAATGAGGGCCACATGCCCTTTGATCATCATGAAGTTGGCTCGGAGCTTCAGAACTGGTCAAGCCAAGAGGTGTGTGGCATGCTGAGGCATGAGTGAAGTTCAAGCACAGTGAAGCACACATGAAGCACAAGCAAAGCACAAGCAAAGCATCCCAGGTGTGTGGCATGCTGAGGCATGAATGAAGCTCAAGCATAGTAGTGCACAAGTAAGCACAAGTAAAGCTTCAGGAGGTAGTGCACAAGAAAGTGCAAGTTGGGCATTCCAGGTGTGCGGCATGCTGAGGCACAAACAAAGCTCAAGCAAAGTAATGCACAAGTTGGGTGGAAAAAAAAAGCACAAGCATTTCAGCTGTGTGACATGCTGTTGCAGGAGTTACCCGGCTCCATCCCTCTGTCATGCTGTTGTCCATGTCCAGCTGACTCGCTCACTCTCATGCAACACAGACTGCACTGGCATATGCGTGTGTATGTGGATACCTACCTTCAATCACTTAAGCTATCTCTGTTTAATTGTGCGACCTATGACTAGTGTTTTCAACCTGTGACTGGAGTGTGTGGGCATGTGAGTGTGTGACCTTTGATTGGAGTATAATTTTGCACAGTGCAGAGTGCTGGCCACCAACTTTGTTGCTTGTAAAAACAGTGATGGAGAGTTTGTGCTTTGCATCAATTAAGATGTAACACACACACGCACGCGCGCACACACACACACACACACACACACACACACACACACACACACACACACGCACGCACGCACGCGCACACGCACACGCACGCGCACACACACACACACACACACACACACACACACACACACACACACACACACACACACACACACACACACACACACACGTCCAAAGTCACTACGCCCTTAAATCCAGGTGGCCCTTGACTCTACATCAGCAAGGACGCAAGCGTCGTCCAAACTGCACAGCCCACACATGCAGTCCACCTCAGAGGTGTCAGTCAGGAGCACGGGACAAGGCTTCCTGTTGAGGATGAAAGCTTGTTTGTTGTGCCGTACTCTGCAGCAGGTGTGAAAAGAGTGGGTATGCTACTGTGCTCTTTTAGTAACACGACTCCTGATTGTTACGGGTCTTGAATCATTGAATTGAATTTGAGCACAGTTCCTTTGCACAGCATTTTACTTTGGCACGACCCTTTATGTGCAAATTTTCCGATGCCTGCTGTAACTTTCTTGTAAAACAGGTCAGGAAGGAAGAAAAATCAATGAATGTCATGCCCTCTAAATGGGCGGGGACCCCCTGACCCACTACCCATTCCCCTTACCCCTCTTTCATTGCCCCTAACCCAACAAATGGGCACCAATCTACTTTTCTTTGAATCCTTATTCCATCTGCTTATAACCACACCCGACAAGCTAACTGCCGCAGAGTTATAGGTTAAGAATTTGTGGACAAGTTTGCGCACCTTTCCTATCAAGCACCCATTACTGGCTGGCTGGCAAGTCCACAAACTGCCATCCACATTTCACCATGCATTTATACATATTACATTGTCCCTATCTTAAGTCTGGACTGGTGCGCTGCACCTTGACCTCCACATCCCTGGAATCCCACAAATTTGCGCACGTGACACTGACTTCTAGTCATGCATGCCCCCTCCCTGCCTTTCATCCAATTTTTTTTATCAAAATAACGCATGACAGGGAAGGAGCTTAAGGATTCTTTGCTACGATTAAAATTCTGCCTGAATAGCCCAGAAATCTGCAGAGGGGGTTAACTGCCAAAACATGGTGAATATTGGGTGACCCAAGACCTTTCTCCTGTCCTTAGGTGAAATTATTGCGATCTTGGCACCTGTTATGCTGGGTTTACTCTATGGGAAATGGGAAATCATGTGCCTCATCAACTGCTGGGACTTTTATTTCATTTCTTTTGTAATGATATTCTCTTGGAACAAAGATTTCAAAACACCAAAAATGCCCTAATTTTGTGCTGTAGGCGATCAGGAATGGGGGTCTGGTGAAAACAATAGGGTTTCCACTGCGGTTAATGTGGCACCTGTACCCCGACTGGCAGGTTTCAAATCGTAGTGCGTCATGCAAATGACACCTGCAGTGAGCATGCTAAAAAACCCCGGGGTACACCTTGCCAGTGAGCAAGAAAAAAATTACCAACCCTCCCATCGGACACATGTGTGGATATGTATGCTGCGAGTCCACAGACGCACGCAAACACACGCGTACACACACAGGCACATGTGCATGAACACACCTGCTGCTTCTGTCGCTGAGAGGCGCTCGCCTGCAGTGCGCGCCACTCCTGAGCCGCCACAGATGCTGACACGCTGCCAGTCTGGCTCAATGCGCCCTTATAAGCAGGAGTGATATAATGTGCAGCATTGGGGTTACATGGGGCAGCTGCAGCGATGTGTGCAGCTGAGCCGGGATGGACAGGAGTGGCTGCATGGCTGAAGCCACTTTTGTGTGGTGGGCCTGCCTTGCTGGATTTTCTCCACCGTGTGGTGGCACTCCCATGGTCTTGACTGCGATTGTGGGAGAACTGATCTAGGCTGTGTGGGAGCTGCCTGGTGCTGCTGTTGGGACTCCCCATGCCGCTGTTACCCTGCAGCAGGCCTGGCTGGAGCTCCCTTTGGCTTGCTGTGCTATGCCTGGTGTGGTGGTGGGGGTCATTGTCACAATCAGCATGGCTGTTTGCAGTGGTGGGGGGGTCCTTGTGGGGGCCTTGGGGTGACTTGCCATGGGTAGTGCTCCTGCTGCTGCTGTGATGCTCATCATGGCTTCCATGCTCCTGCCCTCTGCAATTGCTGCTGACCCCATCACCCTGACCACCGCCACCTCCGTCGCTGCTGAACCCTTCACCTTGACCAACCCCCTGACCATCGCCATCGGGTTCCTGAGCTCAAGAACTCTCGATAAGCACCCTTTTAGTGCAAATTGGTTTTGAAGGGGGGTTTTGTCTGCATGGCTGGGAGTCAGTGCCGTGCGAGCAAGGGTGTGGGTAGCAGGGGGTTTAAATGCAAAGGTGCAGCAAACCACTCTAAACTTCCAGGATAGTGACAGCCTACGATGTATTATTGCTCGATGAAGCCAGGAGGACAGTTTATGGAATTGCAAGGCAGTTGGGGGTGCCCGGAAAGGCATTAATGTATGGGCATCCGCTGCTTAGTTTTCGCCCCATAACTCTGCTGCAACTCAATTTTTCATTATCTGATTATGCAGATGGATGCAGGTTTTGAAATGGAGTAGATTGGTACCCTTCTTGGGACACTGGAAGGGGGGTTTGGGGGGGGGGGTCTGACCCAAAATGCATACGTGCCTGTCGGGAAAGTTTTTTTCTGGCCCCTCCTGTGACCAAGCAGAGTTATCCATTAAGCATGCACACATGCACATGCCATAGGACAAAAGCAGTTTTCTGCATGGGCACATCAAAATGTGTCCTCTGTCGGTGGATGGCAATGCACGATGCACATGAACACACAAAGCGCAAAACATTTCATTGTAAGGCACTACAATTCATGATGGTTCCAATCATCAATGATGTGCTCGGCCGTAAATCCCGATCTCAGCCACGCTAGGCATCCTATCACCCATAGACACAAATCCTTGTATCGACCATGTCAGGCGCATAACGAGGCCCACATGAGCACCAGCAAAAGGTGAATGCCTGTTTAGTTGTAGATGTAAGATCCACGCAGCTGGTATAAGCGCAGTGTTTACCTTTCACGGTATATGCAATCACATACAACACACACACATACACATACAGGAGCTGCAAACGCAATCCAGGCAACCCTGTCCACTAGACACGCCACAACTTAGACTGACAGATGATGCAGAAGCCTGTCCATCCAAGGTTGCTCACCAGGTGGGTGTGGGAGTGGTAACAGACGAGCCTTTGAAGGCCTGCAGGCTTTGGCTGATAGAGGCCTATCCTTGGCAAACAACTTGCACTGGCCTCTGGCGACCGACCTGGGTGCACTGGCGTGGCAGATTTATCAAGTATTAAACAAGTAGTAAGTATGTTGACTTCATCCAAAACCGCCACCTTGCTTGTACTAGGAAAGTAAAATACCAGGTAAAATACATCCTTTCCAGTGGCAGTCTCTGCGCATTTTGACCATGCAGGACAGAGTTATTTACTTGAACACAATGTTCTGCATCATTGTTCCTACCAAATCTGGAGATTCCCCTATCTTAATCTGCCCTCAACTCAGGAATGGCTGGGTGTTCTGGTCTAGAACAAAATATCCAGCTTTTACAGTGTTTAGTCCCTTGCTTTTAACAACATACTGTGGTCCATGAAGACACAGCCAGTTTTCAGGTGTTAACTCTGATGGGGAAGACGCACTGCTGTAGGGAAAGGCATTTGCCTGTAGTGCTATGTAGCGAACCTCATGAAACTCACACAGCTTTTTGTGACGATCTATAGGGAACGGTTTTGGTAACCACCGCTATTATAATATTACGCCATATAATGCTAACAATTAATTGTCAGAGCTGGACAACTCCCTCCCCAAAACAGGCATGTTTTGAAATGCTCCCAGCATAGGTGGGCCCCTTACTGGCACACGAAAGCTTGGTTGCTAAATATATATAGCCTGTTTTCCTGTCTACTGCACTAGAGTTTGTTTTCCTGTCTATTGCACTATAGAGTTTTTCTGTCCCAACTTAGAGCCCACCTGCCAAATTAGCAGTGGCGTGAACCCTACCTTTTGACCACCAAATCTCCATACCTGGCCACCCACCGCACCAAAAATCGGGTGATTTCTGGTGGTTTGGAGTCTTACACCAATAGAATATCAGTGCAAAAAATCAGGAGTGGAAAAACCCAGTGGTTGGTGATATACAGAATTTCAGCCAATTCTTTTGGAGAAAATCCAGCACAGGGAGTGCCGAAAAGGTCATGTGTCGACTTTCTTCTTTTTAAAATATGCAGGATGTTAATCATGTATATCACAAACACAAAAATAGTCCCAGAATGGAGCTGTTGGTCCTTTTGGGGTGATCTGAGGCTGGGAGAGTGACCTGGGGTCTCCCAATTTTCATCATTCGTTGGTGAACACGGTTTTTTATGGAATATGATTCCATACCAATAATAATGGTTAGCATGGTTGGATTTGAGAAAATATCTGGAAAGAGCGTATCCAGCAATATAGGGGAGTTGTCCAGCTCTGCTACGTTGCGCTGGAAAATGTGACATATAGCTATATGCCTTGCAAGGAGAGCATCAAAGAAAAGCCAAATGCCGCTCAGACAATAGGCTCATCAGGCTTGGTTCATCTTGCTATTCCTGGGGGCATAGAATGTGAGCCTTTAAATTGTGTATGCATCTCAGATAGCTGCCAATGCTTGGGGCATATAGCTTGTGAACACATGGCGCAAGAATATGCAACTGTTTTCTGGCGCATGATAACCAAGGCAAACAATTGGTATGCAGGGTAAGCAGGTCAGATGTGCGGAGCAGCATCACTTGTATGACTCTGCTGTATCACAGGCATTTGCTGCATCTTAGCATTTGTGCTGCAGTAATGAGCATTTGCTGTAACAATAGCATCTGTGCTGCACCATGAGCACTCCTGCTGCATTTTTTTTGCATCAGCTGCACTATTAATAGGGTAGATCGATTCTATAGAGCTACGCCATATCTTGCATTTCCCTTGCCAAAAAATTGAGGTATCAGCATGTGCATACAAGGAATTGGCCAACCCTTATCATTCACATGGTCATGCTTAAACAAATATTTACAATTATTTGTAACTTAATTGTCACTTACTTACCAGCATGGCCATGCTAGCGCGCCAAAGCGCATTTGCTGCATCATTCGCATACCCATGCTAGGGTGCCATTCAGCTTCATCCATATATGGCCATGCTGGGGCGCCAAAGCATCACATAAACTGTTCTCAGAGCGTCCTGTGAGGTGATGATGAACTGCCGTGGTGGGGCCATTGTGTCGTACAAACCTATGCAGGTGCTGCATGAAGATTGCAATTGTGTTGTGCAAACCTAAGCAGGCGCTGCATGGGGATCGCATTTGTGTGTCGTGCAAACCCATGAAGATGCCGCACCAAAGAGAAGTGCTTTTTGCAATTGTGGCTTACCAACAGGTTTGATGAATATCTAGTGTGCCTTCTTCTATGGATTCATATGGACAGCGCAAATGTTCTTGCTCCAACCGACATTGTGCATTGACATTTTAAGTGCCATGGCAGAAACCTAGTGCCTAAGATATTGTTTTACGCAGTGCTTTGGTTGAGCTTTCTGTTCCATTTCTTTGCACCTACTCTTGCGCACCTGTGCAAAGCTAGTACGCACATGCTCATATGCACATGGTTCCAGGTTCGGTGCTCTCACACATGAGCGCCCGAAACCAGGCCCACCCAAACATGCACCCAAACCCACGTCTGTATGCGTGCACGCCTGTGGTTGACTTCATCCTCACTTACACACACTGCATACACAGGTCCAACAGCTCAAGGGAAAGTCGAGCGGGCTCCTCGCTTTTGATGCCGCCTTGCTAAGCACCGCAATCAACAATGGGATCCTGTGCAAAGAGAGCGACGAGGAGACAGGGCTCGACAGCACGCAGCTTCCCTTGCGGTCCTCCATCCAGTATGACCCCAACATGTCGCCACTGCGCATGTCTGGCCTCACGACAGTGAATGAGTCCCCAACAGCAAACAATTGCTCCTCCAAAGCGCCCGCTTCAAACAATGCCAAAACAGAGCACAGCAGCAGCAGACATGTGCAATTCGGCATATTTGAGCCTGGGAGCTCGAGACAAGACAGCAGCTGCGTCATTGACATCCCCAGCACTCTCCACTCTTTCCCAGAGAGCAGCAGGGGCAGCAGCATGGATAACACAAGTATGTGTATGTGTGTGTGAGTGTGAGTTGTGTTGCGTGTTTACACCTATAAGAACAATGCGCACCGGGGATTTGCTTGGGGCACTCTTAGCTTGTGGGAAAGGGCAGGTGAGGCTGGCCCTATAAATCCTGAGCTGTGTGTTTGAGATAGGCCCCCTCGCCCCCAGGGAGGCTCTGTTTGTGTCGTTCTTGTCACCGCCAAACATGTCGAGCTTGCTGGTACCCCATCCTTCAGGCTTCCTGCACACCCTGCATGCTACTTTGTGTTTTGCTGCCATGCGCCTCTGCAGGGCTCACAGTCGGTCAGCATTTCCTGGCGACCATGCCGCGCACCCACACGCCTGGGCCCGGCCGGCTGCTGGTGTTGCGTGGGCTGCGTGTGCGCATGGGTGCGGCATCAGGGGTGGAGCATCAGGAGGACGTGCATTTGAATGGTGCCCAAGGTGAGTGCCATTGCCATCTAGTGTATATTGATAGAATCCGCATAGGTGTGATAGAGAGCACAGAGTGTTGGATGTGACATGGCATAGCATGCCATGTGGGGTGGAGTCTCAGGAGGACGTGCAAACGAAGGGCGCCCAAGGTGAGTGCCATTGTCCTCTAGGGTATTAGGGTGCACATGGGTGGTGTGGCTTTCGGGAAGAAGCGTGCCATCAAAGGGCGCTCAAGGTGTGTGTCGCATTGCCATCTAGTGTTTCAGAGTGCGCATGGGTTTGGCATGGCATTTGGGGTGGAGTGTCAGGAGGACGTGCAATTAATAAGTATTGATGAATGGCGCTAAAGGTGTGCGCAATGTTATCTATCTGGGTTCGGTGTGCGCAAGGGTGCAGATGCGGTGGCATTGGAGTGTCGGGGGGACGTGCATTTGAAAGGCGCCAAAGGTGAGTGCCATTGCCATCTAGTGTACCAGGGGGTGCATGGATGCGGAGTGGCATCGGGTTGGAGTGTCGGGGGCACGTGCATCTGAAAGGCGCCAAAGGTGAGTGCCATTGCCATCTAGTGTACCAGGGGGTGCATGGATGCGGAGTGGCATGGGGTTGGAGCATCGGGGGCACGTGCATCTGAAAGGCGCTGAGGGTGTGTGCCTTTGCCATCTCATGTATCAGAGTGTGTATGGGTGTGATATCAAGGGTGTACTCAATTTATCGGCTCATCCGTCGCTGCACACCTTTGGTAGGATGATTCATTGCATCAGCAGCATATAAAAAGTGGCAACCACAACTTGAAGTGCCATTTGGTTTGATCAAATGCCTCTAAACTACTACCGTAGCTGCACGACCAGTTCGAAAATTAATTAAATATGGAGCGTTCGAACTCCAAAATTCGAACTTTTTAATTTAATTTTTGCCTGAGCTTTCGAACTCCGTTGGAATTGGAAATCAATTTCGGGGCTGAAATGGGCAAGTGCTGAAAATGGCCTTCCAGGCCCCCAGCTCAAGCTCCAACCCCTAGCTAAGTGGCTGAAGCCTGTATCCCCCACCCAGCAGCTCCTAGCGACCCGAACCAAGCTTGCCATGGCCCAAGCAGCCAAGAAGGGGCAGCCAGTACAGCAGAAGAACCCCGGGCGTCCTCCTGGTGACAGCTCGGTTGATGTTGCACGCATGGGCCCCAATGTTAGTGCATGGGCTCACTGTACAGCAGTGAGAGCTTGTGGATTGCTGAGGGTTGGATGCTGATGGTGAGGTTTGCTCCCCATGGAGCAAAAATGCGCCCATGCCCCTCCAGCCCCCAGCTCCTGAGCAGCAGCAGCAGCAGCAGCAGCAGAAGCAGCAGCAGGGACAGCAGCACATTCCTGGGTGCATACTCAACCTTTTGTGGCTCCCTTTCTCTCATGTAACTCCACTTTTGACAGCTCTTCCAGGCCTGTGCAAGCTTCCCAGTGGCAGCATCAGCATCAGCAGCCCTCCAGCAGCAGCAGCAGCAAGCAGTAGGAGCACCAGCAGCTGCAGCAGCAGCAGCAGCAGCAGCAGCAGCCCTTTCAGCAAGATTCGAATTGGGAATTTGTACAGAAAAATTAAGGCCAGCTGTGAGCCATTCGAACCCTTCGATTTGCCCTTCGAATAGAAATATAGTATCCTGAAGACCCATTCGAACTCAATTAATTAATTATTTTGGGGGGACCCTTCGAACTGGTCGTGCAGCTACGGTATATTTAAAGTCAGCCCAGTTGTGCTATGTCAGAGGAGTTTTGGGGAAACTGGGTATGCAGAGTAGTAATAAATAGGGATCGGCGTTTGCCTATAGCGCTATATATAGCATAGCGCTATAAGTTTTTTCAGGTATAGCAAGTGCTAAAATTGAGAACGGCCAAAATCACCATCGGCCCGTCCGCAGCACTTGAATTTTCGTCGCCAAGAGAATGACCTTATAAGGCTAACGTGCACAAAGGAGAGCCGTTGGGGGAGATGCAGGGCCTGGCAAAGCCCTGGACTTGGAGGCCACAGCCACACATGCACACACACACACACACGCGCGCGCGCGCGTGCACGCACACATACTTATGTGTATGTCACACACAAATGCACCCACACACAGGCAGGCACACACGCGCAGGCAGGCAGGCATCCATACAGGCAGGCAGGCACTCAGCCACACACACAAATATACACAAACACACACATATGAGCGCGTTTGCACGCGCATGCATGCACACACTAGCATGTGCTGTAGCATGCACATTCACAAGAGCGTGCTTATTCATGGCAGACAAGCATGCATGCGCAAATGTACGCATGTGCATGCAAGTGCATGAACACATGCAGGCATGCACACACACACACACACACGCATGCACGCACACACACACACACGCACACACACACATACACACACACGCAAAGGCAGGCACGCAGGCAGCCACACCCAGGCAGGCACACACAGGCAGGCACACATAGGCGCGCACACATGCATTAAAACATGGCAGGCGCGCATACGCACACAAGCGCACGCACATACACCCACACACAGGCAGGAACACGCATGCATGCATGCAGGCAGGCAGCCACACACAGGCAGGCAGGCACACACACGCAGAGAGGCAGGCAGGCATGCAGGCACACAAAGGCGCGCACACGTGCATTGATACATGCAGGCGCGCACACATACAGGCGTGCACACACACAGGCACGCACACACACAGGCAACATACACAAGCTATCATGGGCTGTCTTGTTTGAGATAAGGGCCAATGGGGATAGCCTTTGCATGAGGGAGTGGGCAATTAAGGGTACACCTACAGTGCAGTAGGTCTTTTGGCCTGAGCAGATATAGCGCTATATTATGGCCTGATGACGGCCAGAGCTCAACAGCTTTTTGACTTTCGCTTTTTGCAAGTGAGCATTGTGCACGGTGCCCCACCAGCCTGCCGAGTCTGATGCCGAAATTTGGTTCGCGAAGGGGAGTTCTGGCAAAATATAGCATTTTTATATAGCACTATATCGCTATATAACGCTATATCGCGTTACTGGGTTGGCTCATATAGCGCTATACGCCGATCCCTTGTAATAAATGACCTAGACTTGGCACTTCTGCATAAAAAAGTGAGGTTGAGATCCTAGGGGTGGGCCAGGGGCACTTCTTGAGGCTTCTTGGGCCAAATTTGGCCATTCTTTGTACAGAAAATGCCAAAAATACATGTTTTGACCCAAATCTGCCCCACATTTTGGCTCCAAGGTAGGTTTTGGGTCAAACCTGGTCCATTGGAGTGAAAAAAAATGGGGGGGTGAAATACGGTCCCAAAGCACTTCGAGCATGAGCACCTGCTAGGCAAAAGCGGTGCAAAAATGGGAATCAGGCAAGCACAGCAGAGGGGGGTCACCATTGATAAATTGATCGCCAAACTTTTCTGAGCCTACTAGAGCTCTCAGGCCACAATCTTTTGATGCGGGTTTGTTCTTGATGCGCCTCTAGGACAATCCTCATCAAAATTTTTGGGGAAGTGCCCTCATGTGTGTATGTGTGTGGCTGTGGCGGTGAGGGGAAAAGAGAGCACTTTATACTGAGGTGTGGGAATGAGGTCAGCTGGCTTCCATTATGAGGCCTGAGCATGCAGGACTACTAAAGGCATCACACAAGTATGTCCTGCACCATTCAATGGCTGGGAGAAGGGCTAGGGTTTGTCCGTCCAGGCAAAAATGGGGTCAATCATGCTCCCCCATCGTGATTATCTGACCCCCAGGGCCTGTAGGACTAAATTATCGAACAACATTGGTGAAGGAATGAGGTCAATTGGGGCTCATGCTGCAACGGGGTGTGCCAGAAATGGCTGGAAATTCACTCTGGCCCCTGGTGGCTTTCTTGCACGCACCTGACATTTTAGATGTCATATTCATAAAATATAGAGTGAATCTCGGCCAAAACCGGCAACTTGCTTGCACTTTGGTATAGGACTGCTCCTTCTTTACAGGCACTCTCCTGGAAGGTTCCTGCTCATTCTGAATGTGCAGAGCATTGTTTAGATGTAAATAAACATTCTGCATCAGTAAATTCGGCAGAACTCCAAGTTTTCAAGAAGGTTCACCAAGTCTTGACCTGCCCTACCTCAGGAACACATGGATGATCCTGGACCAAAAGTATCAGCGTATGCTCAGTGTATTGCCCTCTTTGCAGTAACAATCTTTGGTCCGGGGACATCCATATGCTTCTGAGGTATAGCCTCTGGTAGTCCCACACAATGGTGACCCCCCTCTGCAAGCACAGTATTTGGCCACAATCTGAGCATGAGGACTTGCTCAGCTTAGTTCCCAAGCATGCCCTGCCAAGTTTGGGGGCCCAGGAATGGATGCGTGCATTCCTGGGGCTTGGCCGGGAGCTATCAAGGCTATGGATTCAGGTGTCACTGCATGGCCCTGCCATTGACACAAACTTCAGAAGTCAGCGTTGACGTCTCACCTTATGCCCCACAACGTCCTATCGGCTGAGCTGCCATGGCTGTCATGTCATTTTCAACTTTTGTTTTCGCAGCTGAAGCGGAAATTCCACCTTCCATTGCCAACCTTCAAATTTATTCTCAGAGGAGCAAGTCACTTTAACCGGCTCTCCTGATCATGCACTCTGTGCTTCTCGCGTAGATTTGAGCCTTTCCCTGCCAAAATCGGGCAGTTCCCTAAACCACCCAGACCCAGCCCCCAGACCCCCCAGGTTATGCTCCCTGATGAAGTGTCCAGCCACTGCTGCTGGTCAGACAAACTGGGGAACAGATTCTTAAGGACCACATTTTGGCAGGCATTTTGCCTGCTTTCTGGCCCCACACCCTGGGCATCCCAGGGCACACATTTAGTAGGCAGAGTTGCTCACATAGGTCCCGCACACTCAGAATCGGCTGGTTTGAGTGGGGCAAGAACTCATTCCAAAATGGCTGACCTGGTCTGAAATGAACGTGCAGTGCTTCAGGCATACCTGCATCCCAAACAGTGTGGCTCTGTTGCCGGTTTGCCTCGTGCAACCAAGTCATAAGTCGGAATGATTTCTGTTGTATCCAACAAGCATGTGAATGTTGATCATGTTGATCTAAAATTTCAGCGCATAAGAAAGCATTGCTCTTGTACAGCACATGTTCATCCGTTTCATATCTGTGCTTTTGGAATCCTCTACACTAAATTGATTGCAACGTGTTTATGTGTATATGCACATTTGTATATACTTAGTATTTGTGCTCATTCATATATGGGTCCAGCTAAAAGGGTTGGAGGGGAAGGATATTTTTGACTTTTGGGGGGCCTCCTCCCCATTGTTTTACATACAGTCATAATGCATCATTGGATTTCATGGCTCGAGCCTTTGCAACTTTTTCTGGACTACTCATACAGATTTCAATTGTGCCATTGGATTCCACAGCTTAAGCCTTGTCAACACACACCCTGATAAACGTCCTTTTGGTGCAGAAAGGAATGTGTGTGTATGTGCGCCTAAATGCCTTCCGTATTTTAGCTTCTTTTTCAACTCCTGGCCAATTGTTTAAAAGCGCACATATGGATTTGCTTGCAGGCCGCGCGCAGTACTCTGGCCCGGCCATGGCTGCTGCCAAAGCTGTGGTGGATGCCGCGCAGGGGGGCATGGTACTCATCTCTCCAGAAACCTTCCAACAGGTACACCAGTGGCACCTTAAGTGCATTGAGTGGAGCATGTTTCATGCAAGCATTGTTGCTGAATCTGCCTGATTGCTTCCCCTTGAATCAGGCCTATGAGGCAGAGCATTCCTTGGTTGTTTTGAGGCCCTCTGTTGATGAGACCCTCTGGTAGTGAGACTCTCTTAACAAGACCCTCCTTTGACAAGTCTCGTGATGGATGGGACTCCTTGATGAAGGTCAACAGAGGCTTGATTCTGCAGCATGTTTGTGTCAGATGCTTCAGCAAGGTAGACGGAGCGTTGAAGTTGGGGTTTTGTTGACATGTGTGATGCACATCATCATGTAAGCTACTCTACCCTTGATGCAGAGAGACTGAGGAATACAATCTTTCAACATCTAGTGAGGCTGCCACCCCACGCGCCTTCACGTTTTTTTGATACCAGGAAAACATTCCAACTGAGGGGTTTGCACAATTATCAGCACAGGCATTTGCTGACTCATGCAAAAGTTCTAGCTGATTTGCAAGATTTGGTGTCTCACTCTTTGCACTTACTGATTTTGTACCCCTTTGCGCAGATCCCTGCCAAGCTGCTCCAGAAAAAGCTCTTAGTTGCCTCTATGGGCGAGCATGTGTTGGGCAAGAACCAAGAGCAGATCTGCATACAGCTCTACCAGGTGGGTGTGTAAGGATGTGTGCGTATGTACGCCATTTTCATGGCTTGGTGCAAGTCACTTTTGTTTCCTTGCCAGGAGCTGAGTCAGGGATGTCCAGGGGCAACTCATTAAATAACAGTGGCTTATAAGATAAAAGCAAAATAAACTGTGTTATAAACCATTCAAAGGCCACGGCAGAAGGGTTGCAAACAAGTGGGGAGTTACTGAGGGGCAAGTGATGAATTGCTGCAGGGCTGCAAACAAGTGAGGTTTAACAGGAGCAGGGCAAGATGGTGAGATGTGCTCGAAGCCTGGGGACGCTGCATCTCCTCCCCCTGCAGCTGAAGACCATATTATAAAGTGGGACAGCTGCGTCAGGTCTAGGGACAATTTATCAAAGGTGGGGCGGTTGCCTGCTGTGCTGGCTGCATGCCCTTCCAGGATGGGGATTTGCGGTTTCAAGTTGTGAATAACTTGTTTTAAAGGCACTATGAGCTGGACCTCTGCTTTTGCTCATAGTTTCAGATGGTGTTTCTTGGAAAGTGTTCTACTCGGTGCTGTTCCTCCTATTTAATATGAATTGCATGAAAGCACATATTATCATGAGGCAAGCTTAATCGCACAAGTGCTTTTGCCTTGCCAGATTGTGCACAGGTGGGCCACTTGCCGTGTTTCAAACTCCAAAAACACACAAGGAACTGGTTGCGGCACACACACACACACTCGCACACACACACACACACACACACACACACACACACACACACACACACACACATACACACACACAAGAGAGAGAGAGAGAGAGAGAGAGAGAGAGAGAGAGAGAGAGAGAGAGAGAGAGAGGATTGAACATAACACAGGTGCTGCCATGCCAGCTTTGCACCATGCCACCATACATACTCGCATACAACAAATTTGCATAGGTACATGCATTACACACAAGTGCTGCTGTGCCAGCTCATGCACAATGCTACAATACATACAAACATGCGTGCAACTATTAAAGCTAGGGTGCGAGTTTAGTATACAGTTACAAACTCAGAAACTCATAGCGCTGAGTTCCTGCGCTCAGTGCAAATTCTGCACGCCTCAGAAATGCGGAATATAATGAAAGAAGGGTTGCCAGCAAGGCTGAAGCAACAGCCTACCCCCCAACTCAAAGAGCTCAAGCAGAGGTTTGACATCATTGCTGAGGAGCTGCAAGGGAAGCCATGTGCTCTGAGGTGCAGGGGATGCAAGAACACCATTGGCCAATCCCTCTCAGGCCATTAAACAGCACACCGTCTCATGCAAGCAGCCCATGGAGCCTGAGGTGGTGGAGCTGGCACTAAGCACAGGGCACAGCAGTTACTAACAAACCTCCGTGCCTTCCTCAGAGCAGAGCATGACTTCTACATGGAGTTTGCCAACCTTGTCATCAACAGCTGTGCTCCCATTCAGGAAGCTAAAAATATAAGAGCCAATCCCTTCCTGCGCACAGCCCTCAATAGAGTTGGCAACCTTAAGCAACCAGGAAGAGCAATCAGATGTGGTGGAGCTGCAGAGTGACCTTGAGCTAGAATGCCATCTTCCCGCTTTATGGATGGCCTCTCTGCATAGCTTTACCTTGCTTGTTGACAGCAAGAATTCAAATGTGCTTTATTTTGTATGGAAGTTTGTAGATACTTGGGTTTGTGGTCTTATTGAACAGTCCGTAAGGATGATTTAATCCACACCTTTGGTCTCAATGTTTCAATCCTGCTTCAATCCAGCAACATCAATTGTGGATCCCTGGGGGCCGAAAACCCTACCCCACATAGGAATGATGTCAAATACTCTTGAGTCATGGTCTAGTATATACTACATACAAGTACGTATTACTTTTTTATCAGACGTAGTATATCTCTTACACTATTAAAGTGCATGCAAATACACGCAGGTGCTGCCGCGCCAGCTCGCGCACCGTGCTGCGCAGCTGGGCTCTGTGCGCTCCATCCACCAGCTTTCCCACGGATTCCTGGAGGCACCTTCAAACTCAGCTGCCATCTGTTTCATGAAAGTGAGCTACCTGAAGGTGAGTGTGCCTAGAGCGCTCCATCCACCAGCTCTCCCACGGATTCCTGGAGGCACCTTCAAACTCAGCTGCCATCTGTTTCATGAAAGTGAGCTACCTGAAGGTGAGTGTGCCTAGAGCGCTCCATTCACCAGCTCTCCCACGGATTCCTGGAGGCACCTCAGCAACCGTTTGTTCTATGAAAGTGAGCTGCCTGAAGGTAAGTGTGCCTAGAGTGCACCATCCACCAGCTCTCCCACGGATTTCTGGAAGTATCTTCAATCTCAGCAGCCATATGTTTGGTAACTGAGCTGCCTCAAGTTGTATACTCTTGCCCAAAAGTTTCAGATACTCGCCACACGCAACCATTGTGTATGCACTTTCATTTGCTCACTACAAATTGACATGCACACATTCAGGTCCTGGAGCTGTCGAACTCTGATGTGACGGTAGCTGCGCGTGAGCTGAGGCACAACACTGTGCACTTCCATTTCCCTCCCCACGTGATGGTACACACATACACACGCATGCAGGCCCTGGAGATGTGGAACCCCGATGTGACAGCAGCTGCGCTTGAGCTGTGGCGTACCACTGTGCAGGGCATCCTGATCAAGTGCGTTGATATACACCAGCTAGGGCAGATGCGCACAATCTTCTCTGTTATTAGGGGGGAATCTGTGCGGCAAAGCAGCCTGACCTCAGTGTGACTGACACTGATTAGATGCTTGGATTTGCTCTTTTCAAAGCATGCATTCAATGCAAGGATGCTTGAAGCAGAGGTTTGAAGCAAGGATTCGAAAGTGAGGTGGTCAAGCAGCAAGAGTTTGCTCTTGCTTTTGAGGGTTTGGGATTCTTTGTGAGGGAGTGTGAAACAGGCTGCTTGTGTCCACTTTTCCATGAAAACTTTTCGATGATTGGTCACATGGATCGGCAATTGGTCACATGGATCAGTAATGTCCATGCCAATGTTGCCCCCAGAAAAAGGGCACAATTCCATTTGCAAGCCTGTTACTCCTAAAGCAAAGCATTGGGCCCGAAAAGAAAGAGGAAGGAAATAAAAGAAGCCACACAGGCACCAAAATCACTCTGTGTAATTGTGAAGGAAAAGGCACTGGGGCCAATCGGGCAGTGGATGTCTGTACCTGACCGTGCACAATGGTTTGCCCCTTACCTCCTGCATCGGCAAAGCGTTACTTTTGTGTGTTGCAGACACAGGGGCTCCTTAGTAGATGTTTTTTTTTAATTGCTGTTGGGTTCTTTTTTGTGTATTGCAGACACAGGGGCCCCTTGGTGTATGCCTTGCACGGTTTGCCAGAATTGTTTTGCACTCGCTGCTGTGAGCATCAAGTTTCTGCAGCCTTCCAACAGGATTCAACATTGGCTTCCATCTGCAGGCGTGGAGGTTACTTGGTGGAAGCTGTGGATGGTCTGTGCCTAGCAGCCTTCACGCGTCCTTCCTCTGCCATCAGGTACGCCAAACCATAAAAACTTCTTGTTGTGAAGCTCTGCTTTTTGCTGCTCTTTGTTAGTGGTGCAGCTATGGCCTGTGCTAAGCAGCCTTCACGCGTCCCTCCTCTGTGTTAGATACACTGGTGCAAAAAACAGAATTCTGGGTTGTGGAGGCCTGTGTTTGTAGTGTGGGTTGTTAGTGCAGTTACACAGTCATGTTTGTCTGAAGTCTTAGTTCAGTTACACAGTCGTGTTTGTCTGAAATTCCAGTGCATGCCATCAGAGTAATAGTGAGCCAACCAAACGATAACACCACAGTGCATCGCTCTCATCATACGCAATGGTGCTCCTGATTTTGATTCCTCAATGCTTTTACAAGGTGGGCTTTGGAGTCCATTGAAGCTTGCCTCAATGCGGACTGGCCTTCTGAACTTCTGGAAACGGAGCTGGGTGAAGAGCAATTTTACTCGCCTTTACAGAGCAGGAGCATGTGAGTCGCAATTTGTAATGCTCCCATCTGGACTAAGTTGGCATTCATGTGCGATTTTACATGACTTGCAAAGAAGCTCTGATCCAGTTGCACTCCTGTTGGTCATTGGAGCCAAGATGCCTGCCATTCTAATTCATTTTCAAGGAGATCCAAAGGTGAAACTGCCATGCACCTTGATTCCACAGGCTACTTTTTAATGTGGCTCCACAGTACAGCATCATGATGGTTTGAGGATCTTGTTCAGGGAACCTCTCAGCAGTCTTCATTAAAGCCAAGCACCACCGCATTTGCGGATTCAGAACCCGTGCATTCATTTGGTGCCATACCACTTTATCAAGCCACTCTCTTCCCATCCTTACTCTAACCCAACCTGCTCTCATACTTGCTTGTTTAAACTTACTGTGATCCTTGCCCATCCTTACTCACACCCTGCTTCCAACCCTACAGTCGGCCTCAATACTCCGAAAGGGATCAGCAGGTGCTGAGCATCAGCTCCTCCATGGGTTCCGCCTCCATGAAGCGGCCCGTGCACTTCAAGGGGGTACTGCTCTTTCGTGGCTTAAGGCTAAAGGTACGCAGGCTGTTTCCTGAATGGAGGTGCGAATGAGAATGGAGGTGCTGCTCTTTTGTGGCCTCAGGCTGGAGGTGCGCATGCTGTAACCTAATTAAAGGTGCAAATGAAGTTGCAAAAGAGGATGGAGTTGCTGCTCTTCTCTGGCCTGAGCCTGAAGGTGGCGCGTTCTGTCTCCAAAGGTTGCTGCTTGTTGAGTCCAGGCTGTGCCCCCTTTCTCTGTATGAAGAACATCTCAGGCTCTTCCTTGGCTAGAGGATGAAGGTGCGCAGGCTCTCTTCTGGTCGCTGAGCCCCATCTGTGCCCCCCTTGTCTTCATTGAGGAGGGCTCCCTGTCTCCTGCTTTTTGAGCCCCCAACTCGCTGACCTCAGCTGTGCTTCTGTCTTTTAAAAATGTTTGCTCAGAGCCCCTTGCTGCTGGACAAGAACATGCCGCTACTTTTGCTGCTCACAAAAACATTGATCTCATGGTGCCTGACAATGAAGATGCACATCACTTCTCCATGTTATTGTTTTATAATTACTGCCAGAAACATCTTTGACAAAGCATGGAACCTCAACCCGCAAGAAACCTCAAGGCTCTTGGCCTAGGCGACTAGTGAAAACGCGTCATGTAAAAGAGCAGGGGCTACAGGGATGGTTTCAGCACATTGACCCAGCAATTTGAAAGCTTCTTAGCTCTCTACTTTCACGATGTTCAGTTTCTTCACTGCTATGGCTTTTCCTAAATGCACAGGGACGCTTCACGCGCGCGCGCGCGCACACACACACACACACACACACACACACACACACACACACACACACACACACACACACATACACACATGCTTCGCATGCTTGTCAAGTTGAGCATGGGCATCCTCGGAAAGTTGCCCAGACAACTTTGTCAGCTTGTGCGCATACTTGCAGAAAAACAGAAAGAATTGGGATGGGAAGGGATGGAAAGAAATAGCAAGTATGAAAACCTGATTACTTGCTTCTTTTTGCCAGATTTGTTCCTTTCCCCCCCCCACTCCCTGGTTTCCTACATATCCAAGGCTGATTTGAGGGGGGGGGGCATCTAATTCTTCTTTTCTTTAAGATCCCCCATTTATCCTCACCTTTTTCTTTGTTGTTGGTTCCAACCCTTGCTCAAAATTGATTTGTTGACATGCTCATGCTTAGACCCCCAGCCAAATGCCTGTAAGCTGGGACGTGTCCTTCGTGAAGCGCGGATTTTTAAGGTGTTGAAGATTAGTCAAGAATCACGATAACAAAATTGGCAATTTTTTGTACTTGTTAAAATTTGTGATATACCACCTTTCCTCCCTCAGTTTCCACCTTTCTCACCTCATCAGTGCATCATGCTGATTCGATGCAACATAACGTCACGCATATCCCTTCTTTTCTTGCATTATCAATGTTAATGGCTTTGTGGGGTGCAAGGCGGTGGTTTGGGGTTGGTTAGGACCCACCTTGGGGGGTCCCTCCCACCCAAGACCCTCCCTCCCCAAAATGGCTCATTTAATTTGTGTGTTAACATGAAATTTTGAATTTATGTGAACAATCAGCATGTGTCCTGTCATGCTAATTCCATAATGTTCTGAAGCATGTTGCTTTGACAGCACCCTGCAGATCTGAGGTCAAATGGTGCAAGTTTATTGTCCATGAACCTGCAGCCTGCTTCCCCGCAAGTTTGTGTTCAATCTGTAGCAAGTTACCCCCCCTGTCTCAAATCACCCTGCTGGGCATCAACTCTGAAGGTTTGAACCTGGGACTCCAATGATGTATATAACTATCTGTAGTGATGCCATAATATTTTTCTGGAAGAGGGTCCAAAGAAGTCCAGACACCACCCCATCTCCTTAAATTGGACCACATATTCCAATATATCTTGGTCTCAGGATTCCAATAAGGGATGGGTCATTCGGAGAACGCAAGGTTAAAATGATCGTAAAATTGCCGAAATTTGCAGACATAAAATGACCTCTTTATGTCCATGCTAAAGTTCATGATGTTGCACCTTTTTCTTCATCGGTTTCCAGCTTTCTCATCTCATCCGTTTTTGAGGCCGAGCCAATGTAAGATGATCTAAATCAGGACTCTTCTTTTCTGTAGCAAAGTAAGCTTGCCATTATATTTTCTGGCATGGTTAATCATTCATGGTCCTGGGGGCTGCGGGGGGGTTGGTTTGGGGATAGCTCCCAGGGGGTCCATCCCACCCAAAGCCTTTTCTCCCCAGAATGGCACCTATAATCCACCGATACACATGAATTTAAAATTTTCATGTTTATTTTCAAATGGGAACTCCCAAGCTCACAAGTGAATCGTTCCTGGCCTGATCTGTACAACTTTTAATGGAATTGACCCTTGATGTCCTGAAGTTACAATTCATTGGCCCTCCTGTCAGGTGCATAAAGAGCGATGCATATTAATATCTTGCACAAATGACTGATCGCTCGCAAGAGTGTTTTAAAACATGAGCACCATTAGACCCTTCGCCTTCGTCACCTCTGCGCCTTTTGGCTTTGCTCAGCTTCCTGTGCACTACCTGCGTGTGTTTTGTGCCTCAGGGCCTCATGCTGGAAAAACTTTTTACATGGTGAATGTGACCTGACATGCCTTTGCCTCTCGCAGGTGGGCATCGACTGGGGTGCTGTGAAGGCAGACCTCCATGCAGCCACAGCTCGAGTGACATTCCGTGGCAGGGTGAGTGAATGTGCATGCCCAAGAAGAGGTTTACCACAGGTATTGAGCATGAGGTTCTCAGCCATGGCTCCAGAGTCATGTGTATCTATCAATTTTTCGCAACTTCAGGATTGAGTCTAGTATTTTCATTCAACATGGCCCTTGACGGTTAAGGACACGATGAATCTAACCTCATGTTACAAGCTTGCCCTCCTTTGTTGCACCCGAGCAAGCGCGCATTTATGCCAGCAATGCCCAAGGACAGCAAGCAAGCCAATGCCCTGCATCGAGTCACCACAAGTTACACATTGCACACGTGCCTACACATGCCTACACATGCCTACACATGCCTGCACACGCCTGTACGCACCTACCCATGCCTACACATGCCTGCACACACCTGCACATACCAACACATGCCTACACATGCCTGCACACGCCTACACATGCCTACACATGCCTGCACATGCCTACACATGCCTACACATACCAACACATACCAACACACGCCTGCACACGCCTGCACGTGCCTGCACATGCTTGCACACGCCTGCACATGCTTGCACACGCCTGCACATGCCTACACATGCGTACACATGCCTACACATGCCTACACACGCCTGCACATGCCTACACATACCAACACATGCCTGCACACACCTGCACATACCAACACATGCCTACACATACCAACACATGCCTGCACATGCTTGCACATGCCTGCTCAGGTCATGAACCGGGCTGCGCGGATAAGCAGCGTGGCCAAGTGTGGTCAGGTAAATGGGCTGCATGCTGGATTGCACTCCTTTTTTTGCACTTCGTGATGCACATCTCGCAAAGCTGGCAGGGAAGGTAAGCCAGCGTAGCATCAGTATATATGCATGGTGGCTGCTGCACTGCGCATGGTGCATACATGTCGAGTTTGCACTGTTTTAGTCAGGTTTCTAAAAACTTCCAGACTGCATGCTGTCCTTACTACATGCTTTAGGTGTGAGGAGGCGTGTGCTCCTAGATGTTTGATGCCCTTGCGGGTGTGAGTGGTAGTCAATACAGAGGCAAAGAATAGAGGCGATGTCTCAGTTCCGTAGCGCCTCTGCTCCTGCAAGTTAGTCGCTTTCAAGAACCTGATACACAAGCTCACCGCGCCTGTTGTAACCCCCTCCCGTGTTCAATACTTCAATGTTCCTAGAGGACTGGACCTGTTGCAGAGCCTCCTGTGGTGATTACCTCCTTGTTGTGCACCGCGCCTGTCGAACCTGCTTTCAATGTTGCAGGTGTGGTGCTCAGAGGGCGCCTGGGAGGCGGCTGCCCAAGACATCAACAGCCCAGAGGCATTCCCCAATGAAATCATTGAGGAAGGGGAGGATGACACCACTGATGGTGTCAACACAATGCACGGCGATGGGCATCTGGCAAACCCCAAGATCCAATTTGTGCACGTGACTCCCTTGGGACCGCACCAATTGAAGGGCATTGCGGTGAGTGCATGCACAAGCAGTTTGGAGAGTCAACATCTGGCAAGCCACAGATTTAATGTGTGCACGCGACTCCCTTGGGACCGCACCAATTGAAGGGCATTGCGGTGAGTGCATGCACAAGCAGTTTGGAGAGTGAACATCTGGCAAGCCACAGATTTAATGTGTGCACGCGACTCCCTTGGGACCGCACCAATTGAAGGGCATTGCGGTGAGTGCATGCACAAGCAGTTTGGAGAGTGAACATCTGGCAAGCCACAGATTTAATGTGTGCACGCGACTCCCTTGGGACCGCACCAATTGAAGGGCATTGCGGTGAGTGCATGCACAGGCAGTTTGGAGAGTGTGTGTGTGTGAACATCTGGCAAGCCACAGATCCAATGTGTGCATGCAACTCCCTTGGGACCGCACCAATTGAAGGGCATTGCGGTGAGTGCATGCACAAGCAGTGCGAGGAGCGGTTGTGCTACAGGGACTTAAGTGCTGCTGCGAGCATCGTGGGGAGTGGAGGTGTTACTCTGAGTGCAGGGACTAGTGTGTGTGGGGGGGGGGGGGGTATTTGTGGACGCAAGCGGTGCTGGGAGAGGGCACATAGAGATATGCAAGTGTTGCCACATTGAGAGATGCAAGCGCTGCAGGGAGAGCGCACATTGCGGAGAGCACACATTGAGAGATGCAAGCGTTGCAGGGAGAGCGCACATTGCAAAGAGTGCACATCGAGAGATGCAAGCGATGCAGGGAGAGCGCACATTGCAAAAAGCGCACGTTAAGAGATGCATGCGTTGCAGAAAGAGCGCACAGTGCGGGATGGTGTTGTGGGGAGCACGAATTGAAGTGCATGCATGTACAGGCTCACTTGCAAGTCGCAGCCATGTGTTTACACAGGCGCTTGCTTGACGGACACGGGATGTGAGTGTGCATGCAGCACAGGCATATGCTTTAGTATGAGCATGAGCGACCCCGCTGCAAGATTGTGGGTGTGTGGTTGATGCAATGGGATTGCCCTCTATCTGAAGCATCTATGACTCATGGGCTTTGTTAGGTCCTTGATTTACTAATTGGCCTCATTAGGTCAGTAATTAAAAGGCTTCATGAGGTCCTTGATTCACACGGGAGTGATGCTCAATGTCTGCAGCATTTTTGCAATTCCTTTTTTGTGAGATGGTCAGCATCATCTCATCCACTGCTAACGTACGCATAATCTCATGGCCTGCGCATCACCTCATCCACGGCTATCACCTCCTTCCTTCTTTATGCGCAGCAACATGTGGAGCTCTACCACTGTTATTAATCAGCTGCTACACAGCAGGAAAGCAAATGTGCCTGCTCACGGTGAGCTACTTGCACAGAGGATCACGGTGCCCATGCTTATGGGGATTGACTCATCATAGTGCAACGTACCTAAAACACGTTAACTTCCGCTATCCTTTTGTCCAAGCTGTTTGCTCGATTACAGACCATGAATGCAGCTTTTCTTGTACATGAACTTTAATTTTGTCCGTTTCCTAAGTGTTGAGCCACATTGCATTTAGAAGCAGCGTTGCAATAATTCCAGATTTGGCTGCAAAGGATTTGCTGCCTAGTAGGTATTGAGGAGAAATCTACTTGCACCGACTTTTTGCTCTTTGTTATCATGCGTCCCATTTGTACCCTGCATGACGTGTGAGGATCGGGGCTGCTTGGTCAGGAGCAGTAAGTAATTCATCACGTTGGTGACCCTCCCTGTCATGTGAGGATCAGGGCTGCTTGGTCAGGTGCAGTAAGTCGTTCATCACATTGGTGACCCTTCCTGACATGTGAGGATCAGGGCGCTTGGCCAGGAGCAGTTTTTCATCACACTGGTGCCCCTTCCTGACATGTGAGGTGCCTCCGAAAACACCAAGTGGTCAAGCATTCATTCATATCCTAGAATTAGGGCTGATTAGGCAAAAGCAGTTGCCATTCCTGAGCGTGCCTCTCTTCTTGCTTGTTGCACAGATCTTGCTTGCAAATAGTGGCCGTCCCGTCTTGTTGTTTCCTAGCGAGCTGTGTCTCTGTGAAGCTTTGTATGTTTTCTGTAGTTTGACAGGCGTCAGCTCCTGTTCTCCACGGCTGCTCCTTTGTTGCTCAATGCACGTCCTCAAAGGTGTTTCCTTTGCTTATGCAGTGTGTTGTTCGTCATTGCAGGACTTGTTTTGCATGTTTCATTTTGCATTCTTTGGAAGGTGCCACTGCCTATTGAGGACCGTTTCGAGTCCCTGCGTTTGCAGTTTGGTGAGCATTTGAGTTCAGAGGTTGCAGAGAAGCATGCCATACATGGCAGCAAATACGTAGGATAAGAGATTTTGCACGCACAACTTTACAGCAGGATATCAGGCTTACAGCCTTCTTGTAATCCCCTTTGCGTGACTTGTTTTGAGGCAGTTGTTGCGCCCAATATTTTTTTTACTTTTACCAACATAGGTGAAAAATGGTGGAGTGATTGCCTTCGCTTTTATGTCGGCGATGATATGATAGACTTGCAGTGTTGATTTTCTAGATAGGGGCCTTATGCATGCAACCTCATTGGTCTGCATTTTCTTCTTTTCTTTTCTGTTTACACCCGTCAAACAACAACAACAACCTAGCGCAGATTAGGTACATGGGCTACATATATACATATGTATGGGCTTCAGACAGGCTTTTTGGCAGGTCGGCCTGTGAATAATCCTTTCCAGTCGACAGAAAATCCATCAGCTCAGCGTTGGAACATAATTGCTTGCAAGCACAATTGTTCTTGCGCTGCAGAGGAAATTGGGTACAGCTTAAAAGAAAATAAAAGGAAAGCTTATGAAATGCTGTGTTCGTTAAAGAAATGCTCCCTAACTAGCAAGCTAGCATGGGTCTCACTGCTTGAACATTGCCTTGTCGATGCTGAAAGAGTTGGGCAAGCAATCACATTTTATTGGATATTAGATGACGCTGCTTGCTACAGATCATAAACAAACAGGTATGAAGAAGAAAAGCTTGTTGCATTACTGCAAGATTAGAATAGATTACATAGGGAGACCTTCAGCCAGACTGTTCGGCTGATCAGCCTGTGGCTGGTCCATGCCAGCCAACAGCAAATCCACAAGCTCAGACATGAAAAAGAGAATCTTCTTGTTGTGTCGCAAGAGTTTTAATTAGTTTACATGGGTTTGGGCCCTCAGCCAGGTGGTCTGACTGCTCAGATTTAGATTTAGATTTACACGGGGGGACCTTCAGCCAGAGAGAGATTTACATGGGGGGACCTTCAGCCAGAGTGTCCAGCTGATCGGCCTTTGACTGGTCCTCGCCAGTCAACATAATGTCCATAAGCTCAAAAATAAACAAATAAAGCTTGTTGTTGTGTTGCAAGAGGAAATCAGAAACATCCTGGACACTGGCTTGCTGTAAAAATGGTTGACTGCGTCTGTGCATATCAAGGATAGGATAGGGTTACATAGCTGTACCTGCCTACAAGGGCAGCTTAGCTGAAGCAAACGGTGCCTGTAACCAAACCAAACCAAACTTGTGTATATCAAGAGGGCATGGAATTCATCCTGAATCTCATCACAAGAACAACGATCACACAAAAGAGCGTTCCGAGTATCCCACGCTGCTGTCTCCACCTTCAGTGTGTGTGCCCCAAACTTGAGCAGTCCAGCGAGGTGCACGGGGATGGATGTTCAAGATTTACAAGATTTAAGAAGAGACTGGCAGCCACACTGTCGGGCTGATAGGCCTGGTGCAGGTACAGGAAGGTTACAGGAAAAAATTTTCCTTCAAATGTTTCCTTTAAAGAAGGCCTCTAGAGGCCTCCAGATCTGGTGCAGGTACTTTCCAGCACACAGAGGCGAAAACTGTAAGCAGTAGACTGAAATACTGAAAACCAGGGGAAAGGAGGGGAAAATGGAAAAGAAAATACCGTTTGTGCGATATGGAAAATCAAGTGCAACAGAAGAGTCCAGTCCAAAGGTCCACGTCCAGTGTGTCTAGACAAGGCTTGATTTATAATAGTTTGCAGCAACGTGCATGCACACATGATTTCTACCCATGAGCCACGTTCAGTGTGTCCAGAAAAGGCTTGGTGTACCACAGTTTGCAGGCACACGTGATTTCTACCAATGAGCCACGTTCAGGGTGTCCAGACAATGCGTGCTGACAGCTAAGGAATAATAAGCTTGTGCAGCCATGAAACATGTACTTATCGACACGTGAAACCTCAGCTATGATAATCGATTTTGAAACGAAAATGAACAATAATAATACACAATACCCATGGTGTTGGAGTAGCATAAGTGAAAACCTAAATATAACGGATCCAATAGTTGAGACCCTTGTCCCACCCTTCCTCTCCTCGTCTGAGCAACCTCTCAGACCTTAAAAATACTTTGAAATCCCATATGCATGCTAAACACAAGCTGGGCTATGCTGACAGGAAGACAGGCTACTACACTTACTATCAGAGCTTGCTACCTCAAGTAAGCAAGAAAATTAGCAATGCCTTTTGGAACATGCCCGGTCTCTCGACTCGAATGAAACGCACTGTCTTCCAATACCGCACAGGCACCCTCTACAACCAGAAACTCGCGGTCCGATATAAAAGATCCACTAGTCTGACATGCCCCCTACCTGATTGCCATCACATGGATAGCGCTCTCCACATCCTATCTGGCTGCCAATGTCCTGTCATGCGTAACATGGTAACTGAGCGTCACAATATTGCTTGCAGGATGATTTTGAAACTGGTCAGTGAAGGCTCTTATGGGGCCAATCTTGTGCAGCTGGATGCGGGCAACAAAAGCCATTTGGCCCAGCACGACCTGCAAGTCCCTGAGCAAGTCTCTAATCGTGCTGTACCTCCCAACCTCTTCAAACCCACGGTTTCTATGCATACCAGACGCAACTCCAGCTGCCCTGATGCAATCTTGGTTACTCCTCACCTACCTAACCCAAACAGACCACCCACTCCGCCCTCAAACTGGGTACTGCGCAGTATGGGGAGTAGCACAACTCCAGCCCGCCATATTCACTTGATAGAAATCAAATACTGTGAAGATACGAGGCCTGGTGCCCAGCTAGAAGCCTCACAGCAACAACACAGTGAACTGTGCAAACAACTCCAAGGTACAGAGATTACTATCCACCCAATCCTCCTGGGTGTGGGTGGGACTATCTATACTGCCCATACCCTGGATCAATTCAAAAAGTTAGGGATTGACACACAGAGATCTGAAACACTTGCATGAAAACTCCATGCCCATTCTGTACAATTTGCGCACAAACTTACCTCTACCAGACGTGCCATTGAAAATAAAAGCACTCATCATAACACTGGTGCCCTGGAGCAGCGTGCTGCCAGAAACCCACCTGATCCACACTAACTCCCCTCTCATCTTCTGGTGAGGGAGGCTCACGGCTCTTTGAGCCAATGTGTCTCTCTTTCCTTAATTGATGTAGGGAGAGTTTTCTCTGCCTACGTAGTTTTTTTTCTTTTGAGACCCTTGCTCTTCACGTGCCACTAAGCTTGCTCAACAACTTCACGCTCATTCAGTTCAGTATGCCCACAAGCTTGTTTCCACAAGACACGCTATTGAAAACAAGAGCACCTCTCATAACCAGGTTCTAGAGCCCAGTGCTTCTAGTAACCCTCCAGATCCACATTAGCCTTTCCCGTCTTTAATCTTATGGTGGAGGGGACTCACGGCTCTTCTGAGCCAATGTGTCTCCTTTGCCTTAATTGATACGTAGTTTTTCTCTTTTTTCTTATAGTCCAAAGGGGAGGCCATTTTTCCTTGGGTGACACGTGCCCATTTTTGGAAAGCGGAATGAATGTGAGGTGGGAGGGTTCAACCTCACGAAGTTCGTGAGAAGGAATCTTTAATCTTTTTGCTTTGGTATTTATCTTCCAATTTGTTTCTGCGGGCTAGGAGCCCCAGTATCTCTGATGCAAAGCTTGCTGGTGGGGGGCAGATGCCGTCATGCAGACCATCTGCTTTGAACCTGTGGAATGCTTTGAAAAGGACGTCAAATTGTTTAAAGGTTATCATCCCGACACTTTTGCCATCTGTGTTACAGACACAAGCCACTCTCGATTTGTAGATTTCAGGCAGGGTGAGGGTGGGTGGGATAGATGGCGTGGGGATTTCAGGTGTTTCATCTGTTGAGGAATGATTGGAGGATGGGTTAGGATTGTGTTTGACAAACTCTATTTCTTGAACCCAGAACTCGCAGGTGCTTGTGGGATTGATGTCCGTTTGTGGATTGGTAGGGTGTATATCAAAGATGGTTTTGTTGCGAAGTTCAATGTATAATTTCTGGCTTCTGGTGCTATTTGTATCAGACTTATTGAACCCTTGCCTTTCTAGGTTGGAGAGGGCAGAGTCCAATGTGAGCAGGAGAAAGTTGGGTTTGCTTAGCTGAGATTCAAATTCTTGTATGCGTTGGTCGAATATGGGCCAGCTAGTTTTTAATCCTTCTGGCTCCCATGATGGTAACCAAAAAACCTCAAGCAGTTCTTCTTTAGACTTATATGCTCTGTTAATTTTGTCTTCGTTGTTGAGGCTAGCACAGGCAGGACAGGCCCAGGCTTCAGCTGCAATGACCTCTTGCCTTTGCTCATCATTATAGCAACCAAGTTCTCTCATGCATTTCCAGTGGTAGGTACGTTCGCACACATCACAAACATACAAATCGGGGTATGGTGGCTCAGGGTTAACAGACTCATAGCCATAATGGTAATTGAAGATTTGGCAGCATGCTCATTCAATGTCAGTATGGGCAGCAGTGCAGATGCTTGCTGGTTGAAAGCCAGCTTTCTTGAAGATAGGCAGGGCTCACTTCTCTGTTATCATGGGCCCGTAGTGTGTGTGGTACTGCTTCTGTTGGGGTGAGGGGTCATTGCTTATATCCTTTCTCTTGGCTGAATATATTCTCCATGCGTCTATATGTGTGAAATCAATGTCGTTATAGTAGACAGCATTAATGGCGTGGTTGGCTGTGGCTTCCTGAGCCAGCTTTTTCACCAGATTTTCTTTGTACCTCCAGATGTCGCTTCCTTGCCAACTTGAAGCTAGAGGGTTGATGGTAGGAGTATGAAGTTCTATCTCTACATGAAGCAAATTTTCCCCCTTTCTGTTAGGACTCTGGGTACTGTCCTGTGTATTTGAGCTGTTCGGGGTGTTGGGGTGGTATGGGGAATAGAAGGCACGCCATTTTGTTGATTGACATTAGATCCCTGAGAGCCCTGGCTCAAGTGTTGTTGCGAATGTCTAGATTATTGTTTTTTAGCTGAGCGCGTGCTTTTGCTGGGAGGCCCATCCCCAGAGTCTTCACTGTGTGGACTAGGCGGACTAGCATAAATGGTGGGAGCGTTGTCAGGAGGGGAAATACCATTATTAGTGGTCTCTAAGTTGACATTTTGCGTGGGAGGCAGGGCATTGGATGGAGTGGTGTGGGCTGGGTGAGCAGGGGAGTGATGGCTGGACTTGTACTGGGGGCACATTCTTTTACTGGGTGGCTCTTCCATGGGGGTAGTCACAATAGCGGGTACCGTTTCCTGTGTAAGGGGGCAGATTTTTTGTGTGGCTAGCGTATTAATGAATTGGTTAGTGTTTTGTTTCATAGGACGGGTTGGATGTGCCCTGTTTATGTTAGAAGGATTTATTGTAGGTTCTAGACGAGAATTGGGTGTCCTTAGGAAGTGACGCCCAGTAATCTCATGTCTGTAGTGCGCTGTGGAGGGAGGTTGTGGTGTAGGTACCACCTGTGTTGGGCGGTTATTGTTCCTTTGAGGTTGAGCATGAGTGCTTACGGAGGGGTTAAACTCTTCATTGAGTTGGATATCAATGAGGCCACTAATGTGGGTGTTGTTGATGCGGCGGTGCACTATAGGGACATTGGCTTCTGTTTTCTTGTGTGCAAGGATTTTTTGGATTACTTCAGTGTTGAGCTCTTCAGTTGAGGGCAGGTTGACAACAGCTGCCAGTCTGTTGAGTTCTATTTTGCATTTGTTGTTCACCCTGGAGTATTTTGCCTGGAGTTGAGCCACTGTGTAACGGTGTAAGAGAAAAGGTATACTCGAGATGTTTCGAAGAGGTTTCCCAGGCCTCTTATAATCGTTACACTCGCCCCACCCTCATGTGCTTGCGTCTCTGCAAGACTACCGGTCAAGGTTAACAAAATTACTGTCAAAGACAAATACCCACTACCTAGAATTGATCAACTTATGGATTCTCTGGCTGGTGCCAAGGTTTTGACAAGCCTAGACCTTCAATCAGGCTACCACCAAATCCGCATTTCGCCAGAAGATGTAAGCAAAACTGCTTTCCGTACACCTTTTGGTCACTATCAATTCAAGGTCCTTAGCTTTGGTCTTACCAACGCCCCAGCAACCTTCCAAGCAGCCATGAATGACATGCTCAGACCTCTCCTTGGCAAGTTTGTGGTGGTGTATATTGATGACATCCTCATCTACAGCAAAAATGCTGAAGAGCATGCTTCTCATGTACGCCAAGTTCTTGAGCTCATCCGAGCCAATCACTACCACATTAAATTTTCCAAGTGCGAGTTTGAACAAAAAGAGGTTAAATTCCTAGGTCATATCATTGGTGCTGAGGGAGTTAAGGTGGATCCTGCCAAAGTAGCTGTCATCAATGATTGGTTGCGCCCAACCAATGTTCATGGTGTCCGCTCATTTGTTGGATTGGCAACCTACTTCAGAAAATTCATTGAAGCCTTTTCAAAAATGGTTGCTCCACTTACACATCTAACTAAAAAGGACGCTCCTTTTGTTTGGGATGCTGCATGCGAAGCAGCCTTCCTGGCAGTCAAACATGCACTCACAAATGCCCCAGTGCTAGCCTTACCAGATTTCCTTCTGCCTTTTGTTGTCGTTTGTGACGCCTCAAAAGAAGGAATTGGAGCTGTTTTGCTGCAAAAGCAAAGGCCATTAGCATATGAGAGCAGAAAACTCAGACCAGCAGAGGTCAACTACACCACAGGCGAACAAGAACTCTTAGCCGTGGTGCACGCCCTCAAGATATGGCGTTGCTATCTTGAAGGTCCTCACTTTACTGTGGTTACTGATCACAACCCTCTTGTGCACTTACCAACTCAACCTAACCTCTCTGGTAGGCAAATTAGATGGTCAGAGTACTTGCAGAGGTTCCATTTTGATTGGGTTTACAAACCTGGAACAGGCAACTTGGCTGCCGATGCCCTTAGCCGTAACCCAGCCCACAAAACTTGCAGTCCAATCGCTGCAGCAATGCTCATGATGCTTACCAGGAGTAAATCTAAACCCTCACCAACTGCTCAGAGTCACCCTCAAACACCTTCTGAACCAACCCGCCCTTCAAAGGCGCGGCGTGTTGCAAATCCTTGTCCTGAAGGTTCTCTTATACCTGAGGGCCCAGGTTCTTCACGGGAGGGGGAGGAATCCCTACTCATCGAGGAGCCTGAGTCCACACTAAGTCATACTAGGTTTCCAGAAGGGACCCTAGATATATATGATGAAGTGCGCATCGGGTATGAGAATGATCCATGGTTCCAGGGTGAGCAGCATACTGCAAATTATACTTTGAAGGATGGGCTATGGTGGATGAAGGAAGGCCAACTCATCGTGCCTAACAACAAGGGTCTCAGGCAATCTATTATTTCAGAAATGCACGACACACCTCTTTATGGACATGGTGGTATTTCCAAAACCAAAAAGCATGTGCAAAAGCTCTTTTGGTGGCCAACCATGCTCCCTGATATCATCCAGTACGTTAAGTGCTGTCCCTCATGCCAAGTCAACAAGAGTTCCACACAGAAGCCTGGAGGCACTCTCCAACCTTTGCCTGTACCTTCAGAAACTTGGCAAGTGGTCACTATGGACTTTATCATGGCACTACCTCGCACTTTGCGTGGGCACACGGCCTTGTTGGTGGTGGTAGATAAGTTGTCCAAAATGACGCACTTGATTCCGACCACGGTACAAGTGACTGGTGAGGAAACTGCCAGGTTATATGTGGACCATGTGGTGAAACTGCATGGTGTCCCTCTGGCTATTGTGAGTGACCGTGACAAACGTTTCACTGGACAGTTCTCAACTACTCTCCTTGGAATCCTCGGCATCAAGCAAAAGCTTTCTACCGCTTACCGCCCTCAAACGTATGGTCAAACAGAGCGGATGAATCGCACTCTTGAGGACATGCTCAGGCACTTTGTGTCACCTCATCAACAAGATTGGGACGAACACCTAGCTATGGCAGAATTTGCCATCAACAACTCTTATCAGGAGTCCATCAAGACAACTCCTTTCCGTCTCAATTACTTCAAGGACCCCCCTACTCCTCTCAGTCTCAACAGAAATGCTACGGTACCTGCTGCCACCACTTTTGTGGATCAAAGGCTCCAAGACCTCAAAGACGCCAAGATCGCACTGGAAGCAGCACGCCAAAGGCAGAAAAGATATGCAGACGAGAAAAGGCGGGAAGTCTCTTTCAACATTGGAGATGAGGTACTCCTGAGCTCAAAGAACATCAGGCTTCTCAACCCTGGTACTCCAAAACTCCTACCAAAATGGCTAGGTCCCTTTACCATCATCGACTACTGTGGTCGGCATAAGACACCCCCTGAAGATGAGGATGAAAATCCTGATTATGGAGTCTCCCATGCTGTGGCATATAAGCTAGAGCTTCCAGACAACATGCGTATGCATAACGTCTTTCACGTGTCTTTGCTGAAACCCTACAGACGAGATGGGCGTGTGCAAACACCTCCTGTTCCCATAGTTGTGGACGGAGAGGAGTGGTTTACTGTTGAGAGGATCCTTGACCACCGAGATATTGTAACCACCATCAAAAGAAAAACCAAACATTCTCCAGCCAAAACCAAGCTGCAGCGCCAATATTTGGTTAAATGGTTAGGCTATGGAGATGAACACAACAGCTGGGAACCTGAGGAAGGTGTCTCTGAGCTGGATGCTTTTAAAGCTTACCACAACTATCTTCTGGGTCTCCCCGCCCATCCATGAGAGTGACTGGCCATCACCTCATCCGGGTGCGAACTCGGGGCTGCTACTGCTGATGGGGCAGCGTGTTGCTACTGCTTAAGGGGCAACGTGTGCCACTGTGATCGCGACACAGGGTACTATTCCAGCCAACATTCTTGATCTTGCGAGTGCTCTCCGCCTTAGGAATTGATCACTCCTACAGGGAGAGTATGAGCTCTGGTACCACTGCAACTCATGTTGCATAAGGTCAGGAGGCAGGAATGCTTTTACCACTTGGGCTTTGGACATTTAAAATGTCCCCACTGTGATGATCATGGTTTTGCGGAGGGGGGTGAGGTCATGTACTCCATTAATACCGAGGCCCATGTGTGGTTGTATAATACATGTGATGAGGTTGGAGAAGTTGCGGGGGGGTGGTTTATGCAGTGACAAAGCTTTAGTCATGATTATCAGGTCATCATGGAACATGCTTTCCCCTTCCTTTCTGAGGTGGAGTTCACTGAGCTGGATGCTGATTAACTGACATGCTCGCATGCAGTGGCTCAGTTGTCTTTTTATGCAAAGGTTGGTCTTTACACCATTATTAAGAAAGTCCACAGAAAGGTTCTTGAGGTGTGCTATTTGACTGTCTCGGCGCATTGGAGATTAAGGCTAACTATGCGATGTTCGGCTGAGGGGTCCTCTAGGCTGGATGTGAGTGCGGAGGCCATGCGCCTGTGGTATTCAATGCAGATGGATGGGCGCCCTAGTCCAAAGTTATTCACATCCTCTCGTATCATTGCTGCTGCTGTACTGATCGAGAGGTCGTATCTATGTTTAATGGTTCTGTCAATCATTTTGTCCCAGATGATAAGGTCTGCTAGGGTACATGGAGTGACTGCAAAGGCATAGGCAAGACTGGGACTGGTAGCTATGCGAATTGTATCTTTGGCTTGATGGGGTGAAGTCTGGGACAAATTGAGGTTATATAGCTTTTTCCTTAGGTTACAAGTCATACGTTGGATCTGGTGCTTCCTGTTTAAATCCATGGTGAATTTGACTCCAAGTCAAAGGAAGGGCTCATCAGATGATAGGAACTGAGTTTTCTGTCCTTGGATGTCTATTTTTCCTCGGAGGTGATGTCTGAGGGCTTGGGAGGATGTTACCCCATTATTATCTTTTGGGGGTGACTGTGAAGGATACTGTTGGCCTTTGTTTTGCTGCCAGATATGATGAGTGCTGCCCAGTCTGAATACAGAGTATGATTGTGGGCTTGGACTTTGAGATATTGGATTGTATTAGTAGGGCATGGGAGGTCATCAGCAAAGGCCGCGCTGCTCAAGATGTTAGCAAGGTGGGTGTCAGTGACATTTTGGTTTGGGATGCAGTCGTGCTGGTACCCACGGGCCGCTCCAGTTTTACTGGTTCAGGTCTGTTGTCAAAATGTATAATAGCGTGCTGATGTCTAACAGCGAGGCAATAAGAAGAGTGCTGAAAGCGGATTTGAACATTCATTAACATGAGCCTTCCTGCTGGACTGCTCAAGTTTTAGGTGCTCTCCAAGGTCTTCGGTGCTGTTATTCCTTTGTGCAAGTGGTGTGGCAGGGCACTCATAATCCTATTCAAGAGTTCACTGATGACCTCAGGCACAGGTTGCGGGCAGTGTGGAGAGATGTTGAGGGAGTGAACCTGCGGGACACTTATTGCAAACTGGCAACTTATCGACCTCTTTTTGCAGTGCCTTTTGATCACAATGTGCGTGCCCCCGCCTGTTTACCAAGGCACATGCATTTGGATTTGTCTCCACATGTCATGAGGAATGTTAGCCGTTTCAGACTTAGGGCACACACACTGAAGGTGGAGACAGCGTCTTGGGATACTCGGATCTCTCTCTTGTGTGATCGCTGTTCTCGTGATGAGATTCAGGATGAAGTTCATGCCCTCTTGATATGCAGAG
>OU611758.1:7986132-8131132 GCA_914767535.2 Dunaliella primolecta | reverse complement strand
ACCCCAGGTCACCAAAACTTGATAACCCCGGTAAAAAGGTTTGCTTGGTAAGCTTGCTGAGTTTTGAGGTGGTTATGGTCTGGCTGGCCCTGGCCCTAAACTGCCTGTAAAACTCTTTGCAAATGTTTCCACAGCACCAGCCACTGCCTCCACTACCCTGACACTGCATGGCTGCCGGGTAGTTTTGTTTGGGAGACTAACTAGAGTTTGAGGGCGGGGGGTGCCCTGGTGGTCTGGCAGCCAGGTTTGAACTTTACCGGGAGCCATCAAACCTAGGGGCTCACACCCCATGGGAGTGGCTTCACCAAAAAATGCGCTTTTAATTTGCAAATACACGCAAGGCAAATCCCAAAGCCGCAAAAGACACAGCTCTGAGAAGTACATACTGTATTAAGGCTGCACCTGCTGCACACTTCTAATTTTGTAATTGTACCGTACCAGCACCGGGAGTATTGCGATTTAAATAAATAATTATTGGCACCCTTCGCAATACTAAGTCCGTTTATGAATTACTTTTTGGAAAGCCTCGCAAAGACTCAAGTTTACAATCCGCCCTCCATCGGGTCCCAGCATGGACGAGGTTGCAGCAGAAGCAGCAGCTAGGAGAAATAGTCGCTATAGCTATAGGTCACCTAGGTTATGCCTTAGGTGGCTTAGGTGGCTCATAGTTTTGGCCTCTAACCCCCTAACCCTAACCCTAACCTAAACTAACCCTACCCTAAACCTAACCTAACCCTAGCAGCTAGACGTCTGGGAGAGGCAGTGCGCGCTGGGGGGGGCAGAGGGAGGGGCTCAGGCACAAGTGAGAATGCCCCTTAAGGGGCAAGGGTAGGGGCAGGGGCAGGGGTAAGGGAGGGCAAGGGGGCAGGGGTAGGGCAGGGTAAGGGGGTAGGGCAAGGGGCAAGGGCAAAGGGGCAAGGAGAGGATAAGGGGCAAGGGGAGGGCAAGGGGGCAGGGGTAAGGGGAGGGCAGGGGGCAGGGGCAGGAGTAAGGGGAGGACAGGGGGCAGGGGCAGGGGTAAGAGGAGGGATGAGGGGGATGAGTAGGAGCAGTGAACCAGATAGAGAGGCTAAAATGCGCAACTTCGTAAATTTTGCACTTCTTTAAAGCCTCTCGCAAAACCTAAATACTCGCAAATAAATAAATGTTATTATTTTGGGACCTCGCAATAAAGTGTGCTCGCAATACTTTAGTACTGGTACGGTATTTGAATACGCTCTGTTTGAACAAGTCACAATGAGACCATAGAACCGTACATGCTGTCATGTGTACGTTCAGCTGACGGAGTGCCAGGCAATTACATGGGTGCCTTACCTTCTCACAGTACAAAATATCTGTATTGTTGCATCTCATTGTCCCCAAATTCCTTGCTTCTCTTCTGCTGCCCTTCATGCCATACTCAGCGCTCAACCAAATTGGTTGCATGTGTTGCCAGACTTTGTCGCATGGTTGCTTTGTGCCCTACAGATCAGAGGGGGGTCACCATTGATAAATGTCTCTCCCATAGTTTTCTGGAGCGTTCAGGGCGCAGTCTTTTTCATGTAGGATTGTCTTTGTGTGCCATAGGGACGATCCTCATCAAAATTTTGGGGGAAGGTGCCCCCCAAGTGCGTGTGGTGGTAAGTGGAAAAGAGAGCACTGCATGTTGAGGTGTGGGAATGGGGTCAGTTGGCTTCCATCATGAGACCTGAGCATGCAAGATTACTAAAAGCATCACATGAGTGTGTCCTGCACCATACAATGGCTGGGAGAGGGCTAGGGTTCTTCCGTCCCAGGCAAAAATTGGGTCCCAAATCCTCCCCCATTATGACCATCTGACCCTCAGAATTTATTGAATGAATAGAGGGGGTCAACCAGAGGTCAGGCTGCAATGGGGTGTGCCAATGATGGCAGGAATTAGGCTCTGGCTCCTAGCAACTTTCCTGTACACATGTGATGTTGCAGATGTAATTTTGAAGCAGTAAAGTCAATCCAGGCCAAAACCAGCACCTTGCTAGCATTTCAAAACGAAGCCCCTCGCTCTCAGAGGCGCCCTCTTGGAAGCATGCTGCGCACTTTGCAGGACATAGCTTTATTTGTAAATGGAACATTGTGCACCAATACCGCAGCAACACTGTGGGGATTTTGGGATCAATGAGATAATTATCGGGGTCGTTCGCAATTCGAGGCGTCTTTGAAGAACACTTTCTCCAACTTGGCAAGGCCTTGAAAAAGGTCCAGCTTGATGCCAAGCAATCCGTCGGACCCCAAAATGCAGCCCCAGGCTGCTGAGGGGCAAAGAACCCTTCCTGACATGTGCTGCACCACGCTGAAGGCAGTAGAGCCGTGACAAACAACAGGCTGACGCCCATGCAGCCTGGCTGGGGTGACATGGGTTGCTGCACCCATCCATTGATGGGCTTCCAGGCGGGAGGCAGGCAGTTCACCTGTACAAGCATGACCCAAAGCAGGCAGCAAAAGCAAAGAGGCAGCGGAGTGGGACCTGTCCAGCAGGGTTGGCTGGAGCTGGATGTCAGGCTGCAGGCCCAGGCCAAAACTACCCTGAGCACCACTATCTCCTAAGCTCTCTTGCCAGAGATGGAGAGATGGAAGAAGGGGTTGAGTAGAGGCCAAGAACCAGTGCTTGAGACAAGGAAACACAGTCATTTGCAGACTCTGAGTTTTTATGGCGGCGGTCCTCCAAAAACCTCACTGGGAGTTCCAGCATCCTTGTGTCTTACACAAAATATCATATCCGCAGGCGCATTATGGCAGGGACCACTTTGGGCGCGATGATCAGAAGGCTGACTCTCTCAAGCCCACTCTTTGGCAGATTCCAAGCCCTATAGGTGCGGGAACAAAGGTCCCATGAAAAACAGTTTTGCCTCAACTGAATTGTTCAGACTTGTGCCCATGCTGCTTATGCAGGCATTGGCTTGTGAGAGGCAAACAGTAGTAATAAAAGGTAGAGAAGGGATAGTCGGATAACACTTAATGCGCTGAAGTGCCTGCAAAATGTTATGACACAGGCAAAATAACTTGAGCTAGCTGTAGCTTCTGCAATGTCAGTATAAGTGGGCACATGTGTAATAGCAAAAGGACAACAGCTCAGATGTGCTCTACTGCAGCTGGTTATGCACACACGCACATGCGCTTGCACACACATGCGCGCGCGCACACTCACACACTCTCTGTCACACACACACACACACACACACACACACACACACACACACACACACACACACACACACACACACACACACACACACACACACACACACACACACACGCACGCACGCACGCACGCACACGCACACATACACATACACACACACTCACACACACACACACACACACACACACACACACACACACATGGAGCCCTTGGCCCCAGCTTGGAGCCTTTTGCCCTCGGATCCTTGCCCTTGGAATCCTTGCATGTGAAACTTTGAATGCTCCGCCGTTGGAGCCCTCAGCCTCAAAACCTTGCCTTTGAAAGCTTTGCATGTAAAATTTTGAATGCTCCGCCGTTAAAGCCCTCAGCCTCAAAGCCTTGCCCTTGGAAGCCTTGCATGTGTGCCCTCAGGAGCCTCAGCTGGGGCTTGAGAGACTGCCTAGAAGCATTTGGCCTTCGAGCTTAATGATACAGGAACAAGAGAAAATAACGGGAGAAGAGAATAACAGTAAAACAAAAAGCACGCCAGGCCGTCTGTGCACTACACTTATGGAAACAACTGTGCCAACGCTCGCTGTGTATTACAGCTACCCCCCCGCGCCGAGATGACGGGCAAGGAAAGAGATTGATCCTAGGCGAGTCATGCACGGTCGGAACGCTCAGTGTGACGATCGGCTCCCCTGAACAAACGCGATCGCTGAAGCCTTCAGTGAAGGCCCAAGAGTCTAATGTCTCGGTCGTCGTGGCAACAGCCCGTGTCTCTGATAATGGAGCACTGGCAATCTCTGGTGCGTGTGTGGATGTGTGGGTGTGCATGTAACACTTATGAAAAGGCAGAGCCCGGGATGTTACGGATGGCTATTGCTAGCCATATATACCCGTTACATTCTTCCCCACCCTCCTGAGCTCGCGTCCTCGTGAGCTTAACACAACAGGAGAAACCCATAGGGTTTTACATGTTAATCTCACTTCATGAGGATTAGGAGACGAAGCTTCGCTACCAATGTTACATTGCAGGTGTGGGTGAGTGGGTGCGTGTCTGCTCATGAGAGCGCGTGTGTTCATGCTTCAATGTTGGCTTCGTGTGCGCACATGCCTTGTAATCAGGTTACGCCTAGTTGTTAAAGTCAGGCATTCCTCATTGGACCGGCTGGTCGCAACATCATTTGTTGAAGCAACCCTGTGCATGGGGCACCTGTGCAGCAGTCTTATTTAATATGAGTGCCAGCCATGTGTGTGCGCTGGTGTGATTTGTTGGAGCACACCTTGCAGGGGGCGCCTGTGAAGCAGTCTGATCCAACATCAGTGCCAGCCACTGTGTGTGCGATGGCAATGGCATCTTGCTGGTGTGATGCAATTGAGTTGAAGCACGTGCAAGAGTCTGACAGGCATGCCTTAAAACAAACATAGAACACTGGGAGTTAATTCCTATCTGAGACTTGTCTTGCGAGCAAAACTCCCAGTCAGGCTTGCCAAGGGCCTCTTCTCCCCTGAGCTTAAGCTACAAATAAAAAACTTGCTTGGCCGACTCCCTTCATTGTCAATGCGTTGTCCAGCATAAGCGCTTCACAAGCTCAACATGCCAGACCATTTGCAACCTTTTTTACTTGGATCACGCAGGGGCGGAGTATGATGAGGAACTATGGGAGAACCAGCTTGCAGCAGCTGCTGCTAAAGTCCAAGGTGAGTGCTTGCTTGTGCTTTGTTTAGTGTCTTTGCTTTTGATTCATCCAGATGCAAGTGGTGTAAAGGAATCAAATTCCAAAACATAAATTCTTGAAGTTCCTTTCTTGCCCTGTGGCATTTTAGCATTAAGCGTTTCTTGTGGCAATTAAGCACTTCTTGCCTTGTGGCATTAAAGCATTTAAGCATATTCAGGCACATTTAAGGTGCATGGTCTGTGGTCAGCCCCTATGGATGAAATAAAACTGGGTTCTTCTTTCTTCGCTGTTTCCAGTCGAAGTGAATGGCGTGGAATGCAATTTCCAGTACCAAATTTCTGCTTGCAGGCTTGAGCTCCCAAGGGCCTGTGTACCCCCGCGCACACTTGCTTCTGTACTACCGGACGGACTGGTTTGAGGAGCTGGGGGCATCTGTGCCCAACACCTGGTGTGCCATACCAGCAAGCATTCTGGTTGCTTACCCCTTTTTTTCTGGCCATGATACCTTGTTTTGTGCATGTGCTGGCATGCAATATGGCTTAGTGGACTCATGTACATTTGCTTGCACATGTGCATGCCCTTGCAAGGTTCAAGCGCCCCCTTGCAACCATCATTCTTTAGCGGTCATGGCTTTCAAATTCCTTGATACTTACCTTTATCTAGCTATGTCCTTGTTTGTTGCACAAGTTCTGTGTTCTCGCATGAATACCGGTGACCCTTCACAACATTCCTTGTGATTTCTCCATTGGTTTCCAGACCACTGTGCATGTTTCTAAAACCAAGTGTTGCCTGACAAGGCATCGCTGGGTAGCTCCTCTGTGCATAAAATGTGCTACCCGCAGCAACGTGTCGTTTCTAGAGCTAGTTACAACACACTACTGGAGCTAGTAACAACACTGCTGCCTGTGCTTTTTGCAGGGATGAGCTCATTGCACTTGCACGCACCATGTCAGGCCTGGATGGCTTTGTCAGCACTGAAGGAGTCGGGTGAGTGTAGCGGAGATTGAGGGGCTCGCTTTCGCGGGCTCTACACAGGGAAATAAGACTAGAGATGTGGATAGATATAAATGGAAGAGGGGGGCTGGGGCGGTTTGGCAGCTGCTTCTCCAGCAGCGCCCCTCTCCCCTTTCTCCATCCTCGTCAAGTGCCTGCTTTGTGCCCTTTGGCCTCAACCCATGCCAACAGAGTCCTTTGGCCTCCCCACTTGCAGCAGCACTAACCACCTGCTGTAGCACCTGTAGCACAGGTCTTTGTCCTCACACCCTGCTGGCAGGGGCTGGCCCTGCTCAGGTCCTTTTTGTGCCATATGCTGCTATGTGTATGCCTTTCTGTGCCATACCGCCTCAGCATTCTGCTGTTGTGTGCCCTTTGGCCTCGCCCCCTGACGGCAGAAACCCGCTCACTTGTGCCCTTGCCCTTGTACCATATGCTTGCCTGGAGAAGTTGTTTCCGTGCCATATGCCACTCTCTCTCCCTCTCTCACTATGTATTAAAATGAATAACTGAATTATATATAGTGGAAATAAATATATAAAATGGAAAAACATATATATATATATATATATATATATATATATATATATATACGTATATATGTTTTCCATTCTGTATCGCCTCAGCATTCTGCTGCAGTGTATCTTTAGCCTCACCCTTCTGCCGGCAGAAGCTCACTCTGTTGTCCCCTTGCCCCTCGTGCCACTCCGACCAGATGCACGTGTCCACTCAGTATCTCCACAGAGTACTGTGTGTCAGGGCCGAGTACTCCTTAATAAGTTGCAAACCACCTCTGTCCATTGCCTGTGCATCCTGCTGCTGTGTACCCTTTTGGTCTCCAGCCCCTGCAGGTTGAAGCTTGCTCCCTTGTGCCCTCACCCTCTGTGCATCGCAACCTCTTTGCTGCTGAACCTTGTGTGAAAGGGCCGACTCCTTGATAAGTTGCGAACAACTCTGGCACTTTGAGCAGGCGCGAGAAACGCATAAGTTTGCCATGAGCTTACAAAGTAATGGCTGGAATGCATGACCTTACTGAAATCACAGAAATTCTCGCACTACGAGCAGGCGCGAGAAGAGCGATAGTTTGCCATGAGTATGGTATAATGGCTGAAATGCATCACCATAATGAGGGCACAGAAACTCTGGCACTTTGAGTAGGCACGAGGAAAGCAAAAACGGGCATGAACCCCCCCAAAAAGTGTTTAAAAATGACCACCTTGCAAGTGCAGGAACTTAACTAGAGTAGTAGTGTGTTTTGTCTTTGGGATTAGGCCGCTCATCAGGTGCACAGGGACAGAGAAAAAGAAGAACTTCGCAGGCAGTGTAAGCACTCCCTGTGTCATTCAGGACAGGGGGGGAGGGAGCGTTGCGATCAACGCACAAACCCAACAAAGCCCTTGCTCGAGTGAGCCCATGCACTTGTGCATGCACGTGTACGTGCCTGCACGCATGCGTGTGTACGTGCTTGAGTGTGTATGTGTATGTATGTGTCGCATGCATGTGTGCTAGCAAGCACTTTCCAGGAGCAGCCCAGAAGCAGGCAGCTGTTTTTGCTGTGCGCTGTTTTTTCACTAACCACAAACGATCATCACCAAATGGTCCAGCTATTTAGACAGCGCCTCCAGTATCTCTAGAAGTGCAATGGTCTTATTAGATCGGACTTCCTGCCAAACACAAGAGACACTTTGAATAAAGCTACTTATGATGAAAGGCATTAAGGCGCAGCACAGCACAGAACCTTGAGCGCCACTATCTTTTTTCCTGGCCCTCCCCGGACGCGCGCCTCTGCTGGTGCAGCAGTGACGTGCAACAACGCTAATGGAGGGGAGGGGGGCTGCTGGGGCACCCTGGACAACGCACTGGAGCTTGGTCAAACCCTCGTTTGGGCCCATGAGCGCACCCCATTCCCAAATCGATACCGTGCAGGAATCAACTCGTAGCGCACCCCCAAAATCGATAAGTTTTTCAACCACGCGTCAGCAGCACAGCCCAAAACTAATTGATTTACACAACTGCGCCTGGGCGTCCTTGTCCACTCATGCCCTCTCGCTGTCCAAAATGTCAATTACACAACCGCTGTCCAACCGCTGTCCAAAATGTCAATTACACAACCGCGCACCCTTGAGGTAAGTGCTTTTTTTTTTACATTTACTTGCACACATTCACCGCGCAGGGCAAACAACGTTATTTATGCGCGGTGATTTGGTTTTTGCACGGTGTGCATAATTGTCTACCGTTAGTTATTTAATCTCCATGGAACCGCTGGGAGTGACCCACAAGTTTTGGGATTTTTGGCAGAACTCAGCGCTGCATGCCCAGCGTGCAGCCCAGTGTGCATGCCCAGCGGGATTTTTGGCAGAACTCAGCGCTGCATGCCCAGGGAGCATGCCCAGCGTGCAGCCCAGCGTGCATGCCCAGCAGGATTTTTGGCAGAACTCAGCGCTGCATGCCCAGGGAGCATGCCCAGCGTGCATGCCCAGCGTGCAGCCCAGCGTGCATGCCCGGCGGGATTTTTGGCAGAACTCAGCGTGCATGCCCAGGGAGCATGCCCAGCGTGCATGCCCAAGAGCTCTTTCCAAATCCTTGCAGGCTCCCTAACAGTTTTTTTTTGGTTGGGGCATTAAAATCTCATTGCCTGAGTTGGTGTGAGTGAGCCACAGTGGCCTGGTGTGAGCAACAGTGTGAAACTGGCAAACAGGAGGCTTGACCCCAGAGGCAAAGCCCCTCTGGCGTCGCCACCAAATGAGGGCTTCGCCAAAGGTGAGTCACATTGGCTTAAAAGAGCCCTGCACCTCCTCAACCAGAAGAAAAAAAACAGTGAGGGATGCAAATTCAGACATGACTGCTGCTTGGAACCTGTGGGAGGTGTGCCTCACGCAGCATGCTGGGATTCCTAAGGCCCAGGCACATGAGAGCGCACAATGGCATAGCTGCTGGGAGACTGCTTGCAAGCTGCTTCCCAAGCAGTCCAATGCTTCCCTATCAGACACGCCCTGCTGTGTTGCTTGAAAAACCACACAGAAGCTTGCATGGCTTGTCGCACTCCTGTGTGTTTACGCTACAAAAGTGGAGAATATGGCCACCTGCACTGGTCTTTCGCATTTTCAAAGCAGTCAGTGGTAATCAAGTCAATACTATTTGCAAACCTCATTGCGTCTCTGCTAGGTAGCTTGGGAAAATTGGGCAAAGACAAAACAGGTTGTTGATTTTTGCATTTGCAGGATTTCATCCAGAGGCATTTCAAATGCAAGCATAGCTGGTGAATTATAGTTCCTTTTTTTCTTCAATCCTCCCTCCATTCATCCCTTCATTCCTGTAGCCACTGACGCAGTCCTTATCAGCGTCAAATTTTTTCATGTTGCTTATTATGCAGGCCCAACAAAGTTGCTGGGTATGAGAACATTGAGAGCTGGCCCCATCCTGATTCAATGCCCTCTGAACCCATCAAGCTACAACAAGGTATGCTGTCTGAAGGTCATTGAGAAGCTAGGAAGGGCATACAGACTAGGCTATTGGTGTCCTGCGCACCACTTGTGTGCCACTTGCACAAGGCTGAATTAATACATGCTTGCCGTTGCGCTTTTGTGGAGTTGGTTCCAAAGATCACATGAGATTGTTCTGGTACTCTGCTAACAAGCGATGTATCCGTCATCTGTTTGGCTACATGGCACGCCAACCTAGAGAAAGTGCAAGCCACTGTCTAATTCCCTTGCATTTAGTGGCTTGTATGTGTTTATGAATGCAGGATGTGCGTATGAGTTCCTGTCAAGAGTGACAATCCAGACAGGCCTGCCTCTCAACTCTTTAATCTCTTAACTCTTTGGTCTCTTTGGTTTCACGAGGTCCCGTATCACACTTATTTTTTCTTATGGACAACATTTCTGAATACCATACAACATCCTTGCCCACCACTCTCATCTCACACAGTCCTACCACGCGAAAAGGATATGGGAGGCAACAACACGCGCTTTGCTCTCTGCTTGGACTTGGCTCCATACTGCCAAGGGGCTTACGTGCTGAATGCCATCTTGGCATCGATTTCTCAAACTCAGGGCACGTGGCAGGTACTTGATTGTACGAACGTGCAAGTTGCAAATGTGCTTGTAAAAGTCTGCATTTTTCCAGAAGCAGAGCAAGGGGTAGACCTGTCAGGTGTACGTAGTTCAGCCTAGCGCAATGCTTGCGCTGCTGCACTAATGTTATTCAGACTGAGGCATGCATCATTTGGCTCATCCTCATCAACGTACTCATCTGGCTAATTCTTGTATTTGCCCATTCAAATTAACACTCGTGAGGTTGATAGCCTACCTCTCTCCATCAATATCAGGTCCCTGGCAAGAAAGCTGGTGCAGGAAACTTTGGTCCATTTCATATTTCTGGTGCAGTTAATTGCCTGCATTGCTTGCGATTGCATTCCGGCTTGTAGTGATAATTCATCGCCCCACAACAGCATCGCTGATGAGCAGGATGAGCAGGTCAGGGCATTATTTTTTGGGGGGCGCCAATTTCTGGCAAGTGCTTTCTCTCGTAGGCAGCAGTGGTGTGCAACACAGAGCACAAGAATGCTTCATGAAGCCATGGCTGAGTCTTACCAGACAAGTTGCCTGCATCAAAAATCGCCTCAGAACGCCTTCGTGGATCCCATGGAGTTGGAGCTGCTGTCCATCAAGCACCCTGAGCTGATGAAGGAAGCGCTGCAGGTGTACCGCGACCTCGCCCAAGCTAGCCACTTGCCCACGTACGTGCCTCTAGCTGTTCACCTTAACACGTTGCACTGGATCATGCTGCTTATCATGCTGTCTCATCCCGCCTCATGTCTGTTTGCGGTGCTTGCCTGCTTGCACCTGTAGCCATTCCCCCAACCTAACCCACCGCAGCGCGCATGTGTTTGTGTCCGTGGGTATCTGAGTGCATGTGTCAGTTGTGGTGTGTTTGCACCTGCACCCCTGATTATTGCCTCTCCTGCCCTCCATTTGTAGATCCCTGCATGGCTGCTCTGCTGTGAGCCACTGTTGGCCAATGGGCGCTGTGCAGTATTTATTACAGCAATAGCTTGCCTGCACCAACACCCCTGTCATTTGCCTCTCCTGCCCTCTGTTCGTAGGTCCCTGCATAGCTGCTCTGCTGTGAGCCACCTGTTTGCCATTGGGCGCTGTGCAATGACGATCAACTGGGAGCATGCCTTCCCATATTGTGAGTTGTTTGCTTAGTACCTTGATTGTCTTGTGCCGCAATGAAGGTGGCAAATCCACTTATAGAGCCCAGGGAAAAAAATCCTCTCCTTCTTGTTTCCTTGGTCTTTTGTGCTGCTGCTTCTGCTGTCTTGGAATTTGCTGCTGCTGTCTTGGCTGCTGCTGCTGCTGCTGCTGCTGCTGCTGCTGCAGAATGTCAGATCCGACAAATATTTGCGCACCATTGAAAGTCAGAGCATACAAGAAATCCTCTGGACGCCCTGCCGTACATGCTTCTATTGTGACATGGAGACACCCGTAATTCCCATGAAGCCACACAATTGAATTACCCTCTGGGCTTTCCAAGCTCAATGTAAGTGTGAAATCAGTAAAATAGCTTTGTATCAAGCTGCGCCATGCAGTCTCAATCTTCCGTGCCATCACTCTAAAAAATAGGAGGTTCTGAATCAGCTTTGTATTCAGTAGATGCAGTCTGTGATCTTCCGTGCCACTACTCTGAAAACAATTGAGTTAGCTCTGTACTGAGCATCCAGTCCTTGAATCTTCCATCTCATTCCTCTGAAAAATTAGAAGATTTTAAATCAGCTGTATATAAAGCAGGCAGTTCTTGATCTTCCGCGCCATCATTCTAAAAAGCCAAAAAGAATCAGCTTTGTATTTAGCATGCAGTCTTTTTATCTTCCGTGCCACTGCTCTGAAAAAAATTGGGTTAGCTTTGTTCTGAGCATCCAGTCCTTCAATCTTCCATCTCATTCCTCTGAAAGATTAAAAGGTTTTAAAGGTTTTATATCAGCTGTGTATTAAGCAGGCAATTGATTTTCCACGCCATCAATCTAAGGATTCAAAAAGAGTCAGTTTTGTACTTAGCATGCAGTCTTCCTGTCTTCCACTCCATCACTCTTAAGAATCATCAGGTTTTAAATGAAGTTTGTAATGAGCACGCACTTTCTCTGTCTCCCATACTGTCACTCTTGCGTTGCAGGGGAGTGAGCTTGTACCTGGTAGGGCCATTTCATTGAGAGAGTGGCACATATTGTACAAGGTCTTGCCTGCTGTTGCAGCTGTTCCCCCCAGTCTCCTTGATAGTTGTTAGTCCACTTGTTGTGCTGCCGCTGCTGCTGCAAATGCTGCTGCTCCTCCTGCTGCTGCTCCTGGCAATGCAGTGTACAACAGTCCGCGCCAAGATGGAACTAGGACCGCAGGTGGCAGCAACTCCTCCAAACCTCATCCTGCAGCAGAGTCACTTGTGTAAAATGCTGTTGCTGCCCCTGCAATGCAGTGTACAACAGTCCACGCCTAGATGGAACCAGGACCGCAGGTGGCAGCAACTCCTCCAAACCTCATCCTGCAGCTGAGGCACTCGTGGGGAATGTTGGGGTGTCGCCGCTACCAGGGTCCAGCCGCATGTACGACCGAGCAGAGCGGGTGGTCAAGGAGTGCAACCCCTCAATATGCCCCCTTGCCACCCAGGACGAGATTGCCACTTACTCAAGGAACTTTTCAGATTTGCCTGCAAATGCAACCAAAGCCAGTGACAGCAGCAGCAGCAGCAACAGCAGCAGCAGCAGCAACAGCAGCAGCAAAGGTGCCCAAAGCAATCATGGCAATAGTGAGGGTGGGAGCGGAAGTGAGAGGAGCAGCAGCACTACCAGCCAAGGCAAGCAAAGCAATGAAGATGGGAGCCAACAGGAGCAGAGGAGCAACTCCGCCATGGGCAACAAGCGGCTCGTGGTGGATGGGCTGAGGGCTGCATGGGTGAATCGCGCTCCCTACTCTGTGTACCCTCCCGCTGGTTTAGCACTTTGCAACCCTTCTTTGGACGATCAAGGGAGGGACACGGGAGGTGCGTATGCTCGTGCGGTGAAGGTATGGGCACATGTGGTTGTGCTTGTGCTTATGCGATGAAGACACGGAGGTCACATGTGCTTTTGTGGTAGTAACTTGTGGAGCAACTTGTGGGTGCCTGGCAAGCATTGATTGCTGCACACTGCAGTAGAGCTCAGGACGTAATGTAGTTCGCCAAATTGTGATGGAAATCAAAGGACCCAAGATCTCTCTCCTGGCGTTAGATCACCCAAAAAGGGCCAACAGCTCCACCCTGCAACCATTGTCCGCTCACGAACTGTTGTGTTTGTGAGCTCCATTACTAACGTCCTGCATATTCATAAAGAGAGTGGGTTTGGTCAAAGATTAACCTTTCTGGCGCCCCTTGTGCTGGGTTTTCTGTAAGGGAAATGCCTGGAACTCTGCATCTCGTCAACCACTGGGTGTTTTCACTCCACTGACTGACAGTGTACATTGCCACACATGGGAGTCTCCAGCCACTTTTTCACATCTCGCCCACCCATGGGAATTCTGTTGACACCGTTGTTTTGCAGAGTACCAAACTAACCGCATTGCTGCTGCATCCCAAGCCTTGAACAACTTGGCCGTTCCATTGGTAGCCGCGGAAATGAGCATGGCAATTCTTATGGGCACCAAGATGGCGTCCCTCGGAGAAGAGAAATCGATCCTGGCGTACACTCCTGCACACAAAGGTGGGTGTGCTGCTGGAGATGAGTTGCGTGGTCTCTCAGAAATGTCCTAGCGTGTACGCTCGTGAACAAGTTTGAGCGTGCTGTGGCTGCAGGAGGCTGTACAACTGAGCATTACACATCTCAATCTTGTGAGAGCAGAGGTCGGATTGCCTTGATACGCAGTTTTCGCACGTGATGCTGGCAGCATGCTGCATGGGCTCTTGCTGCCTTAAAGGGCAGACATTGGCATGTACCTTTTTTTGCAGTGTTTGTATGCGTTGTGAAGGGCAAGCCCCTGCGTGTCGAGCTTGCTGCTGATGGCAGGCACTTATGTCTGAGAAGCACAGATGGGCACCAAATAAAGCTCTCATGGACATGTTAGACCTGAGGGCATCAGGGAGGGCAAGCTGGTGACAGCTGTGGTAGCCTGCCTGGTGGTGGTAATAGGGGAGAGGGGAGAAGTGATTTTTGGAGTGCTCTACACGGAGCAAGAGGTGTAGGAAGCTGCTATGCCGCCACCCCAGCAGAGCCAGCCAAGTTTTGGAGGAAGGCAGTGAGCGGGTGGTGCTGGCAGATGCTTGCAAAATTTCTGGTTAAAGCGCATGGCAGCTGAGTTCCCTCACATAACTGACGCAGCGGGCCGGCTGCTGTCAGCCATGTCACGAGCTGTGCCAGAGCGCAGCTGGTTGCTCTCTGGCATTATTTACAACCAAAACAGGAATTGCCTGGCTTTGCAGCGCGCGCAAGGCATCACTCTTGTGCGTGTGAAGAGCAGCCTTTGAAGGAAGAGGGCAGATGAGGAAGTGATGCTTGGCATTGCTGACAGACCTAGGAGGCAGAGGAAGATGTGGGGGATTTTAGCCAAGATTAAGCCATGATGTATGTACACAAGTATTGTCCGCATGTCACATTTTATAATCCATGTACAGAATTATCTAGCTCTAACCATAGTCTACACAGCACAGAGTTTGTGTCTTATCTACCTTACTTGCAGGGAATTTGGGCTCACCGGAGGATGCGTGGCCAGCAAGGAGGCAGAAGCTGCTGCAACCCCCAGACTTTTCTGACCAGGAACTTGAGTCATGGTGGCGCAATCAGGTGAACCCCAGGGGGCAAACGGTGGGCATTGCTGTTGAAGAGGTCACGGATGCGCATGATCCTTGCAAAAAAGGTGCTCTTTATAGTCGGGAGTCATTTTCACATGAGCTGCTTCAGTATGAAGAGGCAAGCATGCAGTCGGTATTACTGGAGGCGTTTTGCTTCTGTAACCTGTAACCAAACTGGTTGCAATAGAGAGAACTGGAAGGCGGCTCTAATTGGAGGCAGCGCATCTTGCACGACCAAGGATATTCTTGCTTCTTTCAAGATGTTTCTTAATTAAAGAGGGGCATATGCACATTGTTCTTGCGCAAAAGGCGGCTCTCACTTTTTGGCGGCAAAGCCTGCATGATCAAGGATGGTTGCGTTTTATCCATAATGGACATAAATATGGGGTTGGCAATGTGGATTTTTTGCATTCCTTGCAAGCTCTTGCATGTGAAGCTAACTTGGGTGGCTTTGCTCCCAGGATCACTCCATTGATTGTTGATGGTGCATGCAAGAGGGATGTCAGGGACCCGCTCTGAAAATTGAGGAACAAGTAGGGTGTGATCCTCCGGATCACAAAAAAGGGACGGAGCTTGTGCTTCCCTTGCATGTCTTCTGCAACTGAAGTCTTGAAGTCTGCACCATACATTAGCTTGAATGAAAATAATTATGCACGGGGGGGCTGCACCCCCCCTGCACCTGTGCATCACGGTTGGGATGGATACATCATTAGCACCTTTAGCTCACATCTCCCTTGGTGGAGCATATCACCACCATGCAGGCTCTAGAACCCCTGTGAGCAAGTGGAGGAAGCAGGATGCGGGATGTGGTGGGGGTCGAGTGCACAGTCAAAGAGTCGAATGGAGGGGGTCCAGTTGAAACTCTCTGGATGAAATGTAACCCTGCTTGATCCATCCCACAAAAGTCTCCATGGGAGTGCCTGTTGTGACGATGTCCTTCCCTGCAACGCTCACGTCTCTGCTACGCCATCCCGCTCTATCGCAGGCAGACAGCGTTTACATGTTACCGATATAAAGGAAATGTGATACAAAACCAAAGTACGCGTGAACTGAATGCTTGATCAGCAAAGAGTAACCTTGGCTTGGCAAGGAAGCTTGACCGAGTACCTAAGGACAGCTGAAATCAGCGCAAAATGTGCAATTAGATGGTTCCATTGACTTATGACTTGGGGGGGTCTGTGTGGCTCCAAGCTGTATTCTTTCAGTGTTTACTTACACAAACACTAAGGGACTTCACCCCAGGGTCCTCTGCCCCCAAAAGGTGTTTACAAGTGTTAACAGGCATTTCAAATATTCTTTTTGATGTCTGGAACTGAAGTCGATTGCTGCCTTGGCTGACCAACCTAATTCTGTCAAGTTCGCTTGGAGCAATGAGATGGAAGAGTATTCTCAGTTGTGCCAATTTATATGTTCCTGGTCAGCTCAGCCAAGCTATGTGTGAAAATGAGGAGTTAATGCCCCGCTGCAAACTGAGTATGCTAAGTGGTTGAGGGTGCCTAAACTGGTGCTTCTGCATCAAAAAAGTGAGGGTGGGGCTCTAGGATTGAGCCATGGGCATTTTAGGTCATTTTTGACCACTTCCAGGAAAATGGGTGCCAAAACACCTGCCCTGGCCCTAATTCTGCCCATATTTTGGCTCTCAGGTAGGTTTCAGGTCAAGCCTGATCCTTCGGAGTGAAAAAAAGGGGGGGCAAATTTTGGTCCGGAGCACTTAGAGCATGATCACCTGTGCGCACCTGCTAGGCAAAAGTGGTGAGAACAGGGAAACCAGGCAAGCACTGTGTTTGGCCACAACCTGAGTATGAGGACTTGTTCAGCATGCTTTCTAGGTATGCCTGCCGAGTTTGGGGGCCCAGGTGAGCAGGGAGTGGCTCCTGGCGAGCAGTGACAGCTGGGCATTTGACCAAAAGATGAGGCTCTGGACAGCCCGCCTGAGCGTGTGCTCAATTGATAGACGCATGCTTTTGCACCGTCTGAATGATTTCGCTCGCTTGAACTTACATGTTAGCGCATTTAAATTTGAAGCTCTGTGCAAATTTCCAGCGAGCCAACTTTCTTAAAATATTTTATTCGTCCCAGCAAAAGTGTCGCGACCCCAGATGGTACAGTGGTTGCTCTGCTATGTTGACTCACCATTTTCCCTGCCAAAATTGAGGTCCGGGGAGCGATTTTCTGGACCCCCGCCCCAGCCCCCCGGACCCCCCAGGATGTGCTCCTGATAAAGTGCCCAGCCATCGCTGCTGGTCAGGTAAGCCGGGGGGGAGCTTCCTGGAGACCCCATTTTGGCAGGGGTTTTGCTTGATTTCTGGCCCCACACCCTGGGCACCCCCCGGCACAAACTGAGTATGCAGAGTTGCTAAGATAGGTCTAGACAAAGGTCCTGCATACTCAGAATCATCTGGTTGCAGTGGGGCATTAACTCAAACCTACTTGGCTAACCTGATTCCTGGCTTGTTTCCTAGCAATGAAGCCGATTGAATCAACATTTATAATTGAGACAACCTCTGCATTTTTGCAGGTTTATGCTATCAACGACTACATGTACATTGACGTTGCCGACAGCAGGCGCTTTTTCCAGGCTTTGTGGAAGGTCCGTGTGAGAGCCTGTGGAAGCACATGTGTCAGAATGGGAGTTGCAAGTAGCAAGATAGAAGAATTACCTGGATGAAAAGAGACAACCATAGTGCACGGCAGGCTAGCTTAAAGAGCTGTGACTGTACGTGTTCTGCAAGAGCGCCAGGTTAGCCAAGCTAACAGCAATGAATGATCATACAATCATCCATTTTTGCCCACACACAAAGGCAAGGATTTTCTTTGTATCTGTTGGTTCGCATCTTGAAATCAAAACCAGAGTTGAAGCAGCTGGCACTGGAGGGAACATATTTTTCCACAAGGTGTTGAGCAAAAAAAGCGCCAGCAAAGGTCTGCAGCCAATATAGAGGACCCAAAGCCTGGTGCCCGCAGCTAAGCAGGAACTAAAGCCTCCTGCCTGACCAGAGCCCCCAAGTTTTGTCATGGATGCTTGTTTTGGGTTTGGATGAGGGCATGGCACGAAGGGCGTCTCGATGACTCGTGGCAGGATGTTGGTGAAAGGGCCCAGATGGGGAGTGTCACGGCAGGGTGTTGAAGTGAGGGTCCAGATGAGGGCGTAGCATGGCAAGGCGCCTCAATGCCTCATGGCAGGATGTTGGATGGTTGCAGGGCTTTACGGGAGTGAATATACATGGAGCACTCCAAGGAGCACTGGGTGGGGAGAACCCTGAATCAGGCACAAGCGCCCAACACATTCAGCACACCCCACCCCACCCTGCCTTTGCCTTTGACCAGCCACACCTCTGGCTTGCCTCAGATCGAGCGCACCCTTGGATCTGCTGCTGTAACCATTGCCTCCTTGCAGCAGTGGTAGTCACAGAAGCAGGTTTTTCTGACCACCAGTGCTCTGCCATTCATTCCTCGATTACTCTGCTGCGCCCTGTGTGACCACCCTTACAACTGTAGGCAATGTACGTGTACCAGAACCAAGCCCCAGAGTTCTTGGCGATGCCTACTTTGACCCAAGGGTATCGCATTGTTGCTGCGGAAGTAGCCATCTACACGGCATCCTCCCCAACCTTCTCTTTACAGAGAGCGGTGCAGGGTTTCAGAAACAGGTCAGCTTTGGGAAGCCAGGGAATGTCGTTCTGTGGACGTATTCATTGTTGATTAAGACAACCAGTTCTCACCGTTAATGTGTGTACTTCCAAAGCACAAAAAATCACTATCAAAAAACTTGTGATAGAGCATTGTTTCAAATTGATTTTTAAATGGGCCTGATCAATGATTGTTGCCCAGATATTGAAATCAATGGTGCCTTTGTCGACCTTTGTGCCTGTGGTCCCCTGTACGTGGCACCTCTTTTCACCTGTGCATGGTTCCTGTGTCGAACTGTGGCAAACGGTGCCTGTGTTGACCTGTAGTGATGGTGCCTGTATTAACCTGTTGCAAATGGCGCCTGTGTCGACCTGTAGTGATGGTGCCTGTATTAACCTGTTGCAAATGGCGCCTGTGTCGACCTGTAGTGATGGTGCCTGTATTAACCCGTTGCAAATGGCGCCTGTGTAGACCTGTAGTGATGGTGCCTGTATTAACCCGTTGCAAATGGCGCCTGTGTTGACCTGTAGTGATGGTGCCTGTATTAACCCGTTGCAATTGGCGCCTGTGTCGATTTGTAGTGAGTGATGCCTGTGTTAATGTGTAGTGAATGGCGCCTGCGACAACCTGTGAAGGTGCCTGTGTCAACCTGTAGTGACTGGTACCTTGAGGGACTCGACCTTCTCCAAGACTGTCCTTGCCAGTCACCCAGACAGTTCTGCACTCCAGCCTGTTTTCCTGCTGCCATACTTATTTTTTAAAGAGAGGAGCTTACAATTGCTCTTCTCAGGTGTCCAGGAACGCATCATGTGGTTCTTGCTTCTTGTGCATGTGTAACTCGTCATGCAGAGTAGGTCAGCAGTGTTATTGATGGGAAGTTTCAGCAAGGAAGGCATTACCTAGAAAATCTTGTCTTCATAACCTCCCCCCATCCCTTCCTACTATACTGGCACACAAAGTGAACTGCATGTAGAGGGGCCCTAATATACGCTCACACGTTCAACCGTATCTGAAGTTTGCGTTCACACAAGCACAACAGCTGAGTCACTGCACTATTTGCTGTGCTGGGGTGAACCATTGCTTGATTGGGGTAAACAAGGGGCTCTGATGGGCTTAATGGGCTCAATCCTGCTCAATGGGCTTGATGGGCTTCGTGAACTGAAGCCTGCATGCAACAAACTGCAAGAGCACGGATGCCCACACTAATAGAAACCCAGCCAACCAACTCAGCCCGCCATTCCTGACCGTGCTCAGTTGACTGCAAGGGCATGATTCAATTGTTGAAGGGCACCAGGCGCATAAGTGCCCAAAACATAGCATCGATTGTCGGCAAGCTTGGGCCTGCTTGCACTTGTGTGCAGGAGCATGGATGCCCAAAAGGCAGAGGTTGCTGACAAGCAAGCCACCGAGGGGGCAGTGTGGCGTGCCACGGGCTTTGACAGAACCATGATTGATGCTGTGCCACACAGCAGCAGCAGCAGCAACAGCAGCGGTCTGAGCAAGCAAGAGACAGCGGGTTCAATACTGGGTAAGCATGGAGATAGATGTGGCAGTGTGTGTATACGCGCACATAAATGGTTGTTGTATAAAGAGATGTGTGTGTGTTCATAGAGAGGTTCTCCTGGGTTCTGTGCATTGGCATTGCTTATGCTGTCCTCACCCCAAACAGATGCCACCTGCCTCCTGCCTCCTCCATGAACCATCTTGATACATGCATCTTGATACATGCATACGCACAAGTGGATACACATTGAGACACCACTCATGTGCATGCATTCGTGGAGTTCACACACACACGCACACGCAGGCCCCGTGTTGTTTGTCTTTTTGGTTGCCATCCTGGCCATAGTCATTGCAATCAGGAGGCCAGGATGGCATGACCACCGGAACCTGTTTGGCGTGGTTCTCCCCCCAAAGGTAATTTCTGCACGCTTCTCACATGCATGTGCTCAGCATGCGTCGACCTGACTTAGCAAGCACAGGCAATCATGCTTGAAAGGCTGGAGATGTGTAGACACATCTCTGTTTTGCATTCTCATGTGCTTCTCTCCTGTTGTTGCGGGTGCTAGATGTCCGTGCTTTGGGAGCAGTAATGTGCCCAGGGATGATTGGTTTCTGTCTGTACATGCCACAAGTGGATGCGCACTTTGAAAGCAGGACACTTGTAACCTTGTGTCGCTAAGAGTGGCCTCCAACAGGCTTTGCAACTGTAAGTAGCAGCATGCTGCGCCGATGCAGGAACCCACAGAACACTTAAAGCCTCAATCCCTGAGATTGTTCATTTGACCTAGTGACTAACTGGGGCAAGCATTCGCCATTGATTAAGCTGCGGGAGGTGGAGATGATTTAAATTTTGGGAGAGTGCTTATGGTATTTGCTGAGTTGGAGGCTTTTTAATACATTATTCAATAGCGCAAACCGCCAATGTTCTGTGGTATGCTTAGGTGCAATGCTTGTGCATGTATATGGGATGGATCCCTCTTATTCCAAGATACTGCCTGGCCTGCACTTGCACGTATCAGCATGCACAGATGCGCAGATCAGTATGCACTTACACAGGTCAACATGCACATGCACAAATGTGCAGATCAGCGTGCACATGCACAGGTCAGCATGCACTGGCCAGCATGCAGATGCGACACTTGCAGAATGAGTGCGAATGTACACGGAAAAAAAAAAGCCACCAGGAAATAAAATCTAACCTGCCTCCAAAATTTGCAGGCTGGGCCACAGACGACCTTGCTACTGACAGGTATGTCTGCTCTGAAGCAGGCTTTTTTGTTGAAACCTGAGTCGACTTGATTGATTTGACTCAACTGCTTGTTGCATAGTCTGCTGACATCGTGCGGAGTACGGCATCAAGAGAAGGTGTTGTTGCCTGTACGCAGGCAATTTTTGGGGACCACTTTGTCTTGAGAGAAGCACACCATTGCTGTCTTAGCTTGTGCCAATCTGACAATCCGAGCACTTTGAGCATACTGTCCGTGACCTCAAGTCCGTAACGATTTTGGCTGCGCTTTGCATTGAGCAACATTGCAGCATGGGTTGTCGTACTGTGCTGATGATGCTTGGCTGCAGACATTGAAAGTAGCACCCAGATGTGGGAGACTGCCTGAGCATATGTGTGATGGATTGCTGTGCAATGGTGCTTTGTTGCAGACATTGAAGGCAGCACCCAGATGTGGGAGACCCTGCCTGAGCATGTGTGTGATGAAGCGATCAGCTTGCACCACGAAATCATCCGCAAGCAGCTGCACATGCACCACGGCTACGAGTGCGGCACTGAGGTGAGCTCCAGCAATGAGGCTCCAAGCGCAGCGGAGTTGCCTTGATAACCACCCGATGCACTGCAGGACCTGCACCACGGCTAATGTGCAGCTCCGCAGATTGAAACCAAGCGAGGACCTTGTTGCTGGGTGTGCATCACCGGTTATGACTAAGCTCCATGGACAGAAACCAAGCACAGCTCCTGTTGCCCAAGGGTGTGCATCACGTGGCGCATGCATCAAGCAAGGATCCTGCTGCTGGATGCGTGTCTCAAATGGCACATGGTTCATGTGGCACATGCCTTCGCGTGTGCGCGTGCCTGTGTGTAGGCTCCATAAGGGCACGTGCCTGTGTACATGCACCCAAAGTGTGCATGCCTGCGTACAGTCGTGTGCATGTGCACGGCCTGCGTGGCGTGCTGCGTACAGGCATGGGTGTACAGCGCTTGTATACTGGTACTGGTGGGGTGCCTATGCCAGTGATAGGCTCCAGGCTCCAAATCTGCGTAGCTCAGGTTGGCCAATGTCGTGAAAATACGCCATATATATTAGCTTTTTGCCAGGGTGAATGTAATATATATGGCGTACGTGTATGGTATCAGCCAACCCTATGCGTAGCACAAGAGCAACAATTGCCACGCTGAGCAGCTGCGCAGTTCGACCTCTGTGAGTACCCATGAAAGGGAGTGCAATTGTGCTCCTATAAGCAGCACCAAACGGGCTTGATGCAAGAGGCACAATTGCCACATGAGGAGCGGCGCTGCTCTACCTCTGTGAGCACCCATGAAGGGGGATGCACCTGTGCTCCCTTGAGCAGTCCCCTGGGGGCTCCCTTTTTTTGTCTGTGGTGCACATTGTTTGAGATATTTCATTTTGAGTGTGCAAGCTTCAGGGTGATGTGTTTGTGCTTGTCTTCCACACCATCGCGCATGCCCTGTTGAGTAATTCCAATTTCATTCATTTTGTGTGCGACCTTCAGGGAGATGCGTTTGTGCTTGCCTTCCATACCGTCGCGGATGCCCTGCTGTTTGCTGCCTCAACACAAGTGGAGCTTCTGCAGGCAGATTGGCCTGCTCAGCTGCTAGAGCTTGAGGTAGGCGCGGAGCTGTTTGCTGCCCCTGCATGTGCCCGAGTCTGCACATGTCATCCGCTCATCTGCAGATGACTCACGTTTCATACGACCCTCATCTGCACAAGTCACCTGCACGATTGGAGGCAAACACTGGTTTCTGAGCTTTGCCACATCTGCACAAGTCACCTGCACGAGTGGAGGCAGACACTGGTTTCTGAGCTTTGCCACATCTGCACAAGTCACCTGCACGAGTGGAGGCAGACACTGGTTTCTGAGCTTTGCCACATCTGCACAAGCGGAGCTCCCGTAGGCAGGTTTGCCTGCTCGGCTACTGGAGCTTGAGACAGGCGCCTGCTGCCCATCCAATTCAGAGCAACATGCTTCCACACAGGGACATGCTTCCACACAGAGGGACATGCTTTCACTCACAAAGACATGCTCCCACGCAGAGGGACATGCTTCCACACAGAGGGACATGCTTTCACACAGAGGGACTGCTTCCACACACAGGGACATACTTCCACACACAGGGACATGCTTCCACACAGAGGGACATACTTCCGCACACAGGGACATGCTTTCACACACAGGGACATGCTTCCACACACAGGGACATGCTTCCGCACAGAGGGACATGCTTCCACACAGAGGGACATGCTTCTACATGTCCTTGCACACATCAGCGTGTCCAGCAGACTACAATGGGAGAAGGCAAAGGCACAGCATGCTTGGACTGGCATGCTATCCTGGCCCCGCACTTCTTTTCCTCAAGGGACAGCCTTCCTCCTGTAATTAATTAAAGCGCCGGGATGATTGAACCCGTTATATGCGGCAGGCGCGCATCATGCCGTTTCACCTCATTTTGTATGTTAGTTCCAAGATCCTTAACGCGTATAACATTTATCTGTCCTCACTTGGCTGTACGCCCAAGCAAGTTAGTTCAAGCAAGTAGTCGTTGCTTGAGATGCATACATGATAATTGGCATAGTGTAATTGCCACTTTAACTTTTCTCACTCTTGTGCATTCAAGGAGTAAGGTGTTGCACAAGGTGCTTGCACTGTTACTGGCATCATGATCACTATGATAGTGTGACTGCCAGATCGCAACTTTGTTAGGATGGAGCTGTGCCCTTCGCGGTTATGCGCTTCCTTCTGCTGTTTCGCTGAAGGGCTCTCAAGTGTGTGTGCATCCAAACAGTTGTGGCTCATACAAATGTGAGCCCTGTTTCGGCCAGTGTGGAGTGAGGAGGATGTTGGAATGCAGAGGTTCCGCAATCCTTTCCACCCACTATACAGCGGGAAACAGCAGCATGCAGCATCAAGTCAATTGCCTCCAACAGATCTTCTGAGAGTCTGCTCTTCTGAAGTCGGTTGCCTCCAGCAGCAAGTCTGTGACCTGCCTACTGCACAGTGATACTGGCATTGTTTTTACAACCTCCAAAGAGGTAATGGGCTGAAGCAGCGAAAGCTTGCTGCAGCTTTTGGATTGGTAGCCCCTCCTAGTCTCTTGAGCCTTTTTTCACACATTTTTCTTACACTGCAGCTGTGACAAATTAAAGGGTGGAGGATGCTGTCAAAGCCGGTTCTTTTTATCTCGGTGCACGCCCACAATGCTTCGCTTGAAATGCAGCCCCCCCTACGTGCAAAACATATCCTAAAGATGTGGCCAGGCTTTAAATATATCTGCATCAATCATGCTTGCCTCGGAAATGTCCTTGATATGCCTATGCATCCACTGGATCACAAAGGAACAGCATGCATGCTCTTTTTTCAACCTCAGGTCTTTATTCTGACCCTACCTCCTGTTCAGACTGCTCCCAATCACTTCCCTTTCCCTCTCCTTGACAAGCTGAACAACCACATTTTGGTCCACCAGTCTCACTCATGCCTTGCGTCTACAGGTGTGCCGCCCAGTGTATGTGCCGCTGCCAATGATACCAGACCGCCAGCAAAGCACGTTCACAAAACGCTTGCGCAAGAGTGAAGATCAGATGCCCTTTGAGCATCAGGGGTCCGTTTTTGCGCTTCAGAATTGGTCAAGTCAAGAGGTATGTGGCATGCTGAGGCATGAGCAAAGCTCAAGCAAAGTAGAGTAAAGCAAAGGGATGTGAGCAACGAACAAATCTAAGGAGAAGGCAAGCACGCAAGGTGTGTGGCATGCTGAGTCACGAGTGAAGCTTCAGCACAGTGAAGCATAAACAAAGCTTGCGAGGAATGCACAAGTTGAGCATTCCGAGTGTGTGGCATGCTGAGGCACGAGCAAAGCTCGAGCAGAGTAGTGCACAAGTAAGCACAAGCATTCCGGGTGTGTGGCATGCTGAGGCACGAGCAAAGCTCGAGCAGAGTAGTGCACAAGTAGAGCACAAATAAAGATTGAGGAATGCGAAGCATTCCAGGTGTATGGCATGCTGTTGCACAAGTTCACCTGGCTTGTTCTCTCAACGGCATGCTGTTGCACATGGTCAGCTAACTTTCCCTCTCATACAACACAGACTACTCTGTTACCATTTCGCTTAATGTGTAAGCGTGTGTAAGTGCATATTTACCTGACATCGCTCAAGCTGTCTCTGTCTGTATGTGTGACCTGTGACTGGAGTTTGCAACCTGTGACTGGAGTATGTGGTATGCGAGTGTGTGACCTGTGAATGGAGTATGAAGTTGCGCAGTGCAGAGTGCTGGCCACCAAACCTGTTGTTTGTGAGGTCAGTGATGGAGAGGTTGTGTGCACAAATTAAGGTATAACAAATCCTCCAAGGTTCTTGGATTTCTCCATGCTTTGTTTTATTGCTGTCGATGGCGTGCCATTTAGAAGCAGTTAAATGTATCCATGCTTCACTTCCTTGCTGCTGGTTCCTGGATTTATCCATGCCTCGTTTCATTGCTGTTGATGGCGTGCCCTATTGATGCAGTGCCTAGGCAAAGTAGCCAGCCACGTGTACAATTTTTCATTCGTATTGGACAAGAGGAATGTGTAAAGGAGAAGCTGGAGTCAGAGTTTGCACACACACACACACACACACACACACACACACACACACACACACACACACAAACACATACACACACACGCACACACGCGGTCCAAGTTCACTATGCCCTCAAATCCAGGTGGCCCTGACCCTTGATTCTATATCAGTGAAGGCTCAAGCATCGTCCAAACAGCACCGCTCAAGCATGGAATCCACCTCAGAGGCATCAGTCCACTTCAGGGGCACGGGGCACAGCTTCCTGTCCAAGATGAAAGCTTATTTTCAGTGCCGCACTTTAAAGCAGGTGTGGAAAGAGCAGTTGTGCTGGATGCCACAGTGTTCCTTGGGTAATTTCTACGTCTCCTTCTCATCACGTGTCCCAAGCCATTCAGTTCAGGCAGTCCTCTTGCAATCATTTAATTCGAACATGGCCCTCCAAGTGCAAATTTTGCAACACCTGCTGCAACTGTTTCTTGTACAGGTCAAGAGGGGAAAAAGAAAAATTGGATGTGATCAGGGTTGTGCCACTACGGTAAACGGTTCGCTGTACGATTAAGACGGAACGGACCGTTTAGACGGCCAGGATCGTGTTTTTGTGATTTTGGGACCGTCCAAACGGTGAAATTCGGTTTGGTGGTCGGTACGGTCTGAAGATTTTCCACATATGAAGTTTGATGTGTGCTGTTCAGCGTTCATTCTCTGGCCCCGGGGGCCCCCTCCCCCTGCTGCTAGCAGCAGTGCTGCTGCTCTCCTTCCATGTCTCCCTCCTGGCAGCTGCTGATTCCAGGCTCATGGGCACCTGGAGGTGCACAGCTGCCCTCCATCCATGCTCTCTCTCCTGGCAGGTGCTGATTCCAGGCTCATGGGCATCCTGCCTGGCATTGTGGTCCCACACCCAGGCATTCTTCTTGTCCCTTGCCTGGTTCTTACCTACACTGAGTTACCTACACTAAGGCCTGTTGAAGGGGGGGCCATCAGGCTGGGAGGCTGGAGCCACCCAGGGCCTGTCTTGCCCTTTTGGCATTATCTTGCATGATGCTATGTTTCTTGTTTATAATTATACACGAAAGAAAGGCGAGGAGCTTTTCAGCTGCTAGCCACACAAGCAGCGAGTGGCCCAGCACAGTCCGACGGTGCAATCGACTCGTCGATTTGCCACCGTCTCTCCCGTGAGACCGTAGTGGTACGATTTTACCGGACCAAATTGTGTACCGAACCATTTAGACGGTCCGAATCCTTAAAGACGCCGAGGAGGCACAACCCTGGATGTGATGCCCTTTTTTCGGGCGGGGACCTCCTGGCCCATCCATCCCCCTTCTTCCAGTGCCCATAAACAAAAAGAGTACCAATCTACTCCTATTGTAATCCCATATCCATTTGCACCACACCCGACAATAAACTGCCGCAGAGTTATGGGGTCAAAGACAACGCTCACGCATACCTGTCCAGATGCCCATTACTGGCTTGAAAGTCCTCAAATTGCCATCCTGATTTTACCATGCAATTACGCACTTTGCATTGTCACGAAGTTTAGATTGATATGCTGTACCTTTGCCACCACACCCCCTGTAGCCCACAAATTTGCGCACGTTGCACTGATTTCCAGTCATGCATACCCCTACCTCCTCCCTTTACCCAATTTGGATTTTGTAGATACCAAATAACAGGCTTGAGCCCAGGAATCCTAGCATTTACAATTTTGTATGAATGCCCAAAATAGTGGTGGAGGTGAGGGCCCACAAAAGACCCATCCACCACCCATCCACCTCTCTGATCGGGCATGTGTGTGTGTGTGTGTGTGTGCGTGTGTGTGTGTGTGTGCCGGAAGGTCTGCCAGGGGTGATTAGCCAGTCTACATAAACAAATGGAACTTCGTCTTTAGGAGGCCTTCAATAAATAAATAAAAACAGGCCTGTGAAGAGTTCCAGCCATGACTAGGTCTTCACTTTGTATGCCCATTTAGTAAAGTCATTGCGCGGTTAAATTTCCTGCTTTTGGCAAAGCCCATTCATGGGGCGTGAGCTCCTGGGTTTGCCTCCTTCTCATGAAGTTCACACCTGGCTGCCCTGGCCCGCCTAGGGCACCCCCCTCCCTGGAGTTTTGGCTACCCACCCAAACAAAAGTTATAGGCAGCCCTGCAGTGACAGTGGGGTGTGGGAGGCAGTGTCTGGTGCTCTGCAAATCTTTTGGAATATTTTAGGAGGCAGTTTTGGCCAGAGACAGCCAGCCTACCATTTGAAACTCAGCATGCAGGACCAGCCAAAAATTTGGCCAGGGAATCCGAGTTTTGATGTCTTCCGGTGCAGCGTGCAAACCTGCAGGACGAAGTGTTACGTTTGGCAGCTGAGAGAAGCTGGTCAGTTGCTACCATCCAGGCCCCCAAAAGAGCTCCAACAAACTTCATCAACAAACAAACTTCATCAGCATACTTTAGTGGATGCCCCTGCTGGGTCCAGGGCCTGGGGGTGGCCCGTTCCGGGAACCTCGCAGTCCACCTCCGCACCATTCCGGCTTGCCGCTGAGCCCATTTGCATAACTTAATTGCGATGATTTTTTAATTATGTACTACAACTGTGTGATGTTCACCGCGAGTTAAGGGTTCAGAGCAAAAGTTTGCACAAAAGTTTGCTCGAAGCCTGCTGATGCGATGTGGAGCAGGACCTGCACCCCCTGCCCTGGTGTGTAGATGAGGGAGCCTCTGGTATATGGTCTGCTGCTGATTGCCTAAGGGGAGCAAGTAAGCAAGAAATGGCAGGAGCAGCTTGCATGGCGCGCACTCAGCTTGGCATGCATGCGTGAACAAGGCGTTGCCTGCTGCAGGAAGGTCCTGTTGTTGCCCCAGGCACTGCATACCAATGCCATGTTTGTGTCAGGGAGGACTGGCTTTGCCAATTTTTCAGCGTCTTGCGACAGTTCCCTCACTTGTCCTAACTCTCCTTGAATTGCAAGAAAGCCGATGTTAGTCCATTATTCTATCATGCTAATGATAACAGTGACCAGGAGTGCACTTTGCTGCAACTGGTATGCTTTTTTTTAAAGGTGCAGATGAAGCGAAATTCTTCCACGATGATGGATGAGTGGTGGAAACATCGCAAGCGATGCCAAAAAAGTGGCGAAGCCAGTCCTCCCTGGCACAGGCATGACATTGATAGGCATTGCCTTGGGCAACAACAGGACCCTCCTGCAGGACATGCCTTGTTAATGCATGCATGTATGGCTGGGTGTGTGCCATGCAAGCTGCTCCTGCCATTCATTGTTTCCTCACCCTCCTTAAGCAATCAGCAGCAGACCATACACCAGAGACTCCCTCACCCACACATCAAGGGCTTGGCCTGCTCCTCATCGCATCAGCAAACTTCCTTGCCTTCATTTCTCAACTCATGGAGCGCATCATATCACCGCGCATAAGTATCTTCTTTGCCCTGCGCGGTGACTGCATGCACGGAATTATATAAATATTTGGTGAGTGGTGAGGAGTGGAGCAGCGGGGTCCCCAATGGGCAGAATGTCAAACAAATACATTTGCATGGAAGGGGTTTGAACAGGTCCAAGGGGCAGTGAATAAGTGGAATGTTTGCACGTTCATGCGTGGCAGGTACCTAGATAGTACAAGAGCAAGAGGGGAATGCCTTGATCATGCCTGAATTCGTTCTGGTGCTCATTGGTTTTGTTAGACCTTACAACAGGTGTTCTTTGCGTTTTTCAGGGGGCCAGGGCCCTGCGTGGTTGATGTGCTGTTGTATGAATAATTGTTTTGGGGCTGTGCTGTTGATGCGTGGTTGCAAAACTAATTGCTTTTTTTGGTTGGGAGATGAGTACAATGGTAAATCAAATATCCCATCGCAATTGGAATTGTGCAATTCCGTTGTGGCATAGTTGCTGCACTTCCTTCTTCACACGAGCATCAACATGGCAGGAAAGCCCTTCCAAACTCATGCACCTAAACCTCAACCCTTTTTGTGTGAGACAAAAGGGCATGAGAGCATGGTTTGGAGTGTTATTTGTGACCAAGCAGCTGAGAATTGACCCAAAAGCGCACATACCATAGGACAAGCTTTCTTTTGGGTCATTGTTTGCATGGGGCCGCTCACCAACAAGGCAGACACTTTCGTACATATCATCATGGTACATTGAATATACGCAGCTGGTACAAGCTTGGCGCTGGTATCCCTATTCACTTGTAACTGTACCTGCATTTGCATGCAGAAAGCACACAACACACACACAACACGCATGCGCACGCACAGGAGTTGCAAGCACGATCCAGGCATCCCCTTCCACTAAACACGCCACGACTCAGGCTGAGCAGTGACACTCCTCCATCCAGGACCACTTCTCAGGTGGGTGTGGGAGTGGTGATGGATGAGCCTTTGGGGACCTGCAGGCTGTGGCTAATGGATTGCGCAGACACTTCTCTGTCTGAGGGCGCTGGTCAGGTGGGTGTGGGATTGATGACGGATGAGCCTTTGAGGACCTGCAGGCTGTGGCTATTGGATTGCGCAGACGCTTCTCTGTCCAAGGGCACTCGTGAGGTGAGCGTGGAAGTGGTGACGGATGAGCTTTTGAGGTCCTGCAGACTGTAACTAATGGATTGCGCAGACGCTTCTCTGTCCAAGGGCACTCGTGAGGTGAGCGTGGGAGTGGTGACGGATGAGCCTTTGAGGACCTGCAGGCCGTGGATAATGGATGCGCAGACGCTTCTCTGCCTGAGGGCGCTGGTCAGGTGGATGTGGGAGTGGTGACAGATGAGCCTTTGAGGACCTGCAGGCTGTGGCTATTGGATTGCGCAGACACTTCTCTGTCCAAGGGCACTCGTGAGGTGAGCGTGGGAGTGGTGACGGATGAGCCCTTGAGGTCCTGCAGGCTGTGGCTAATGGATTGCGTAGACGCTTCTCTGTCCAAGGGCACTGGTGAGGTGAGCGTGGGAGTGGTGACGGATGAGCCTTTGAGGACCTGCAGGCTGTGGTTAAATAGACGGAGCAGACGTCGATCCATAGCAAAATGATTTGGACTGGCCCCTTCGACCGACCTGGGTGCACCGACAGTGCTGATAAATTTCAAAAGTGTCAACGAATAGAAGGAAGTTGGCTTCATCCAAAACCGCTACCTTGCTTGTACTATGAAATTACAATGCACCCTCTGGCAATCTCCTGGGAGCTTCCTGCGCATGACCTTGTAAAACTTAATTTTTACACAAACAAGGTGTCCTGCATCATTATGATTGGCAGATACTTATGGTTTTCCAACGGCTTTCCTAACCTTATTCTGACCATGCCTTTAGTATCAGCGTCTACAATTTATAGTCCCTTTCTTAGATGGAACGTATCTCTTGCACAATAAGATGGAAGGACGCTGAGTTAACCCTTGCAAGGAGAGTGTCAAAGAAGGCAAATGCCGTCTAAACAAAAAGCTCATTAGGCGTTATTCATCTCCCTATTCCTGGAGGCATAGAATGACGAGCATTCAAATTTTACATGAAACTCAGATATCCGCAAGTACTTGAGGCACATCGCTTGAACACTTGGCGCATGACAGCATTGTAATACAACATTATCCATGGTCCGATGTGCGGAGCAGCATCATTTGTATGACCGTGCTGTATCATTAGCATTTGTGCTGCATCATGAGCATTTGTGCTGCTGTTACGAGCATTTGCTGCATCATTGGCTTCTGCTGCATCATGAGCATTTGTGCTGCGGAAACAAGCATTTGCTGCATCATCGGCTTCTGCTGCGACACAGGCATTTGTGCTGCACTATGGGCATTTGCGCTGCAGTTTGAAGCATTTGCTGCATCATTCATAGGTTGGCAAATTCCAAATATACATGCAATATATTCTGCATGTCCCTGCCAAAAAGCTGACATGCATGGCGTGTACATGCACGGCATTGGCCAACTTTAATCATTTGCATGGCCATGCTTACAATTGCTCATAATAATTACTTACCGTAGAGAGTTGGACTCATCACGCACTCCCAAAAAAATAAGTTTCACAACCACGCACAATCGCGCACTCTTAAAATAATTATTTGATTGAATGTGTGCAGTCACCGCGCAAGGCAGAAAACATTATTTATGCGCGGTGACATACATCCTCTACGGCGTATGCTTACCAGCATGGAAATGCTAGGGTGCCAAAGCGCATTTGCTGCACCATCCGCATAACCATGCTAGGGCGCCATTCAGCTTCATTCATATATGATAATGCTACGGCGCCATTCAGCTTCATCCAGATATGGCCATGCTAGGGCGCCAAAGCACTTTGTGCCTAGGCTGAGGTCCATTGCTCACTTGCACACACTGCACGCACAGGTTCAACTGCTGAGGGGAAAGTCAAGCGGGCTTCTCGCTTTTGATGCCGTCCTGCTCAGCAGCGCAATCGACAATGGGAACCTGAGCAAAGAGAGGGACGAGGAGACGGAGACGGAGCTAAGTTGCACAAAGCTTGTCAAGCGCCGGCCCTCTGTCACCCCTTGCCCCACTTCCTTCCGTGGCGATTCTTCACGCTCGTTTCCTTTTGACCCCGGCATGTCCCCACTGTGCGTGTCTGACTTATCGACAGTGAACGAGGCCTCCTTGACGCCAAATGCTTCCGCCCCCAGAGTGCCCGCCTCAAATAATGCCAACGCAGAGCAGAGTGACAGCGGACGCGTGCAATGCAGCACATTTGAGCCTGGCTGCTCAACACAGGACGGCAGCTGTGTTATTGACATCCCTTACTCTCACCAATTCATCCCAGAGAGCAGCAAGGACAGCATTATGGACAACACAAGTGTGTGTGTGTGTGTGCGCGCTCGGGCGCGTGCGTGCGTGAGCGTTGTGTGCATTTAAAGAATTACAACACAACATTGCGTGCTGTATATTGCTGGGGATCCTTGTAGCTTGTGGAAAAGGGCAGGTGAGGCTGGCCCTATAAATCCTGAGCTGTGGGTTTGAGATAGGCCCCCTCACCCCGGGGGAGGCTCTTGACTGCCGTCCTTGCCCTTTTCACCGCCAAACATGTCGAACTTTCAGGCACCCCATCCTTAAGGCTTCCTGCGCACTCCGCCCGCTACTTACATTGTGTTTCACTGCCACGTGCCTCTGCAGAGCGTACAGTCGGGCAGCAGCTCTTGGCGACCATGCCACGCACCCACACGCCTGGGCCTGGCCAGCTGCTGGTGTTGCGGGGTCTGCGTGTGCGCATGGGCGCGGCATCAGGGGTGGAGCGTCAGGAGGACGTGCATTTGAATGGAGCCCAAGGTGTGTGCCATTGTTACCTAGGGTTGTGCGTATGGTTGTGACAAAGGTGTATTCAATTGGCTTTTCCATCATCAGCCGTTGCGCACCTTTGATAGGGTGAAATGTTGCGACAGCAGCCTATCAGGACTGGCAAGTGCGACTCTGAGTGCCTTTTGGTTTCATCACAGTTTTATTTCTTTATTATATATGAATTAAGATCTTTAGTTGTATTTTTCGTTGCCTATTAAGTTTGTAATAAAGAACATGCTTATAGGAAGTACAAGCTTAATAGCCTAATGCGTCAACCCCTTTTGCTGTCTTAACTACTATATTCCCAACAAGCGTGAAGTACCAACGCAATTGGTCATATATGCATCCCAAACAATATGGACCTGTTGAAAAACAACAACAATATTATAACAATATGAACCTGTTGCCATTCCGACTGACGAAACAGAGTTATGGATCAGAATGCTTTTCCGTTGTATCCAACAAGCACTGTGATTGTTGTTCTGAAATTCCAGCGCAGGAATTGTTGTACATGCACATGCACATACTTGTATGTACTTAGTGTTCAATTGTGTATGGGTATATGGTCGGATTGGGACACCCCCCCTCCAAATTGTTCTAGGCGGGTTTAAGTGCATGGTTGAATTCTGTGGCAGAAGCCCTCTGCCATTGTTTTGGGCCATTCATACAGAAGCTTTTAATTTTATCATTGGGTTTGTGCGTGACAAGAAGCCAGTGCCATGTGCACATGGGTATGGGTCCGGGGATTGTGTGTGAAGAAGAAGGTGCAGTTGATTAAGCCAGATTTCCAGGAAAAAAGACAGCATGAGGTATTCAGTTACACACTGTGATCAGGATGGCGGTTCGTGGACTTGCAAGCCACTTGTGGGCGTTATGCAGGACATGCAAGCATGGGTGCTCCGCAGCTCACGTTTTGCCCCGAGCATGGGTGCTCCGTAGCTCTCTTTTTGCCCCGTCATCATTCTGCAATTAATTGTGATGGGAGTTCTGTATATGGTAGCAGAATTAAAAGAGGAGGTGGTTGGTATCATTGCTGTCAGCGGAATGGTATGGAAGGGCTGGAGATGCTGCAATTCAAAAATTTTGGCATAGACCCAAGTGACACAATTTGGAGGCTTCCATTTGGTTTCTGGGGGGTGGGGCACTTGAAGGAGGTTAGGGGGGGGGGGCTCAGGAGGTCTTCCTAAAAATTTAGATACGCCTTTTGAAGTCCAGATTTGTTCTCCCGCCTCCTGACTAATTGTTTAGAAGCACACGTATTGATTTGCTCACATTGTGCACATTACTCTGGGCCAGCCGTGGCTGCTGTCAAGGCTATGGAGGATGTGTATTTGTTCAATTTTAAATGCCAGTGGCTCAAAAAATTGTGCCTGTTGGTCCGCGCACAGGTCGTGTGCAGTATTCTGGCCCGGCCATGGCTGCTGCCAAAGCTGTGGTGGATGCCGCACAGGGGGGCATGGTGCTCATCTCTCCAGGGATCTTCCAGCAGGTACTCCAGTATAACCTTGAGTGCGTTGAGTGGAGCATGTTTCATGCAAGCCTGATTGCCAAGCCTGCCCTTTTGCTCCCCCCTGAATCAGGCGTACACGGCCAAAGCACTTTTTTGAGACCCCCGTTGGTGAGACTCTTGAATGATGGGAACCTTGTTGGTGAAGGTCAACAGAGGCCCATTGCTGCTGAATATTTGTGTAAGATGCTCCAGCAAGGTAGACGGAGTTTGTGAGGGATTCATTGGCATGTTTGGTGCGCATCATTGTGTCAGCTACTTTTCCCTTCCTGTGAGATTGCTGAGGAATGTTAGTGTTCAACATCCAGTAAGACCGCCGCCCCACACGCCTCACCCTGTTTTAGACCAAGAAAAACTTTGAACATAGGAACTCAAGGGTTTAAAAGGGTTTCTTGCACAGGCACTTGTGGACTTATGCAGAGCCTCTTGCTGATTAGTAAGATGTGTTGTCTCACTCATCCTTGCACCTCTTGACCTCTCACCCCTTTGCGCAGATCCCTGCCAAGCTGCTGCGGGAAAAGATGTTGGTTGCTTCAATGGGCGAGCACGTGTTGGGCAAGGGCCAGGAGCAGGTCTGCATGCAGCTCTACCAGGTAAGTGGTTAAGGATGTGTGTGTTGTTGCGCTCATTTTCACGGCTCGGTGCTGGTCACTTTTGGATCCTCACAATGTGCTGAGTCAGGGATGTCCAGGGGCAAAGCACTGAGTGCCAGAGGCTCAGAAGCACTGAGTACCAGCATTGGGTGCTAGGGGCTCATAAGCGCTGAGTGCCAGAGGCTTTTAAGCATTGGTGCCAGGGGCTCGTCAGATGAAAGCAACAAAAGTATATTATGAGCCTCTTAACTCTTCCATGGCCATGGCAGAAGGGCTGCAAACAAGTGAGGAATGACTGGAGCTGAGCAAAATGGCGAGATGTGCTCAAATCTGGGGACCCTGCGTCTCTTTCCCCTGCAACTGAAGGTCGTGTTGTTAACCAAGGCCACTGTTTCAGGGATAGGGACGGTTCGTCACTTGAATGGTTGCCTGCTGTGTTGGCCAGCATGCGCTGGAGGAGCTTATGGATTGGGATGGTATCACTGTCTGGAAAGAGGACACTTCAACCTTTGGGAAAGTTGCCAGCATAAATTGGGACAGTCACCAGCTGAGTCAGCCAGCATGCATGGGGACAGCTCGAGGTTCTCCTTAATGCACTCAGCCTTGTGGGCTGGGATAATCTTCTCTTTTCTCAAGCTCAAGATTCAGTACAATCGCACGCACACACACACACACACGTGGACTTGATCGCAACACAGGTGCTGCCACGCCAGCTTGTGCACCGTGCCCCGCAGTTGGGCCCCGTCCGCTCCATCCACCAGCTCTCCCACGGATTTCTGGAGGCACCTTCAAACTCAGCAGCAATATGTTTCATGAGTGTGAGCTACTTGAAGGTGAGTGCGCTCCATCCACCAGCTCTCCCACGGATTTATGGAGGCACCTTCAAACTCAGCAGCCATATCTCTCATAACCATGAGCTGCCTCGATGTGCTTGTTCTTGCCCAAGCTTCACATTTACCCGCCACACGCATTCATTGTGATCACCCCCAACTCCTTTCCCACACCCTGATATGCACGCATGCAGGCCCTCGAGCTGTGGAACCCTGATGTCACGGCAGCTGCGCTTGAGCAGTGGCATACCACTGTGCAGGGCATTCTGACCAAGTGCGTTGATATACGCCCGCAAGCACAGAAGCGCGCACCTTAATTGTGACAATTGGGAATTCTGTGGGGCAGCCTCTGTCACTGATTGGATTCTTGGCTGTTGCTCTTGTTCAAAGCATGAGTTCAATGCAAGGGTGCTTGAAGCAGGGATCTGAAGCAAAGGTTCAAAGTGAGTGGTCGAGCAGCAAGGGTTTGCTCTTTGAAGGTGTGGGATTCCTTGCCAGGGGAGCGCGAAACAAGCTGCTTGCGTCCACCTTTGCATGAAAACGGATAACGGTTAACCTTGCAATCACAGGTTGTATGAATTGGTAACATCCATACCAATAATGTCATTGCAGGAAGAAGGCATCACTCATTTGCAAGCCTGTACATTGTCTCAAAGCAAGGCCCTGGGGCCAGCAAGAAAGAAGGGGAAAAAATAAAAAAGGGAAGCTACATAGGCAGCACAAACGCTCCCTTTATTTGTGAAGGAAAAGGCGCTAGGGCCAATTGGACAGTGGATGTTTGCGCCTGCCCTTGCACGATGGTTTGCCCCTGACCTCCTGCTATGTGTTTGTTCTTTGTGGATTGCAGATGCAGGGGTTCCTTGGTGGATGCATTTTTTGTGTGTCTCACTGTTAAATGCTTTTTTGTTTATTGCAAACACAGGGGATCGTCGTGTGCCTTGCACGCTTTGCTAGGACTCTCCTGCATTCGCAGCTGTGAGCATCAAGTCCCTGCAGCCTTCTAACAAAAGCTGCCATTGGCTTTCACCTGCAGGCGTGGGGGTTACTTGGTGGAAGCTGTAGATGGTCTGTGCCTAGCAGCCTTCACGTGTCCCTCTTCCGCCATCAGGTACGACAAACCATGAAAACATTGGGTTGTGAAGCTCTGCGATGTGCTGGTTGGTGTATTGCAGCTTTGCTTTGTGCCTAGCAGCCTTCACGCATCACTCTTCTGCCATCAGGTACATTTCATGAGGGACAAAGTCCTGTGTCTGTGTTCAGCCTTTGTCACGCTGATCAGCGTCTACATCAGTATCAGGGTTATCAGTGCAGCAAGCTTTGCGGTCTTGCTCTCCTGAAATTCCGGCGCTTGCCATCAAAACAGCGAGCTGAGTAGGTGGCAAACACCATCAGGTACACTGATGCAAAAAACAAAGTTATGGGTCGTGGTGGCCGGTGTCTGTAGTGTGGGTTGTTAGTGCAGTTACATAGTCGTGTTTGTCTGAATTGTTAGTTCAGTTACACAGTTGTGCTTGTCTGAAATTCCAGTGCATGCCATCAGAGTAATAGTGAGCCAACCAAATGATAACACCACAGTGCATCGCTCCCATCATACGCAATGGTGCCCCTGGTTTTGGTTCCTCAATGCTGTTACAAGGTGGGCTTTGGAGTCCATTGAAGCTTGCCTCAATGCGGACTGGCCTCCTGAACTCCTGGAGACGGAGCTGGGTGAAGAGCACTACTACTCGCCTTTACAGTGGACGGGCATGTGAGTCGCAATTTGTTGTCTTCTCGTCTGGCGTGAGTTTGCAGGCGTGTGCGTAATGAGTGATGCAAAGCAGCTCTTATTCTGCTGCTCTTCACTTGGAGCCAAAAATACCTGTAACCCTGACTCATTGCCAAGGAGGTCCAAAGGTGAAATGAAAAGTCATGATTCCACGGGCTCATTTTTTATGTGAGCCCACAGTGTAGGATCATGGTGGCTTGATGACCTTTTGCAGGGAACCTCTGAGCAGTCTTCAACTAATCCAAGCAGCCCCGCGTTTCCGGATTCAGAACCTGTGCATTTATTTGGTCCCATGCCGCTGCACCTCACCGAGCCGCTCCCTGCCCCTCCCTACGCTCACCCAAGGTGCTCCCATGCTGAGATAGTTTAAAATTACTCTCATCCTTGCCCGACCACTCTCCCCCTCCTGCTCTCACCCCCACGGCAGGCCTCAATACTCTGAAAGGGACCAACAGTTGCTGAGCACCAGCCCCTCCATGGAATCCGCCGCCAAGAGACGGCCCGCGCACTTCAAGAGGGTGCTGCTCTTCCGTGGCCTCAGGCTCAAGGTACGCAGGCTGTCTCTTAAGGTTGCTGCTTGTTGAGTCCGAGCTGTGCCTCCTGTGTCTTCATTGAAAAGAACTCCCTGTCTCCTGCTTGTCGAATTCCCAACTCGCTGACCTTTAGCTGTGCCTCTGTCTCTTGAACATTTTTGCTCAGAGCCCCTTGCTGCTGGACAGGAACATGCCGCAACTTTGTTGCTGCTCACAAAAACGATGATCTTATGGTGCCTGACAATGAAGATGCACGTCACTTCTGCATATCATTGTATAATAATTCCAAGGCGCGCAACTTTAAAACTTACTACAAGGCTAGCGAGCGCGGCGAGCTCTGTGAAACCCTAGTAAGCGCCAAAGCTTGCTTAAGACACCTGTTAACTTTAAAAGTGTGACGCTTTTTGATCCTTTGCAAATCTCTCCAGAAAACTGGGCATAAATTCAAAAGCATTATTGAAAAGGCCTACAAGGACTCGCGAGCACAGGAGTATCCAGAAAATAAAGCGACTACACCACGGAGCCGTCTTCTGAGCCCTTAAATTATCGTAAAAATTTATGAGCGCTACTAAATTGACATTGCATTCTATCGAGAGCTGGAATAGAGCAGCATGGTGTATGTAAGAAGGAAGTTAATTACACGTTCCTTGTAATGTTTAAAACTGTTCTCGCGAAATATACTTCACGATCAGTGATAATTAATTTATAACAGGGACACACTGATGTTTTTGCTACTAACTTACATACGTATAGCAGGGAAAGCACAGCTTTATCATAGCCGTGCCTTGGACTACTAAACCAACTTATTTGCTGCCAGAAACATCTCTGACAAAGCATGGAACCTTCACCTGCAAGAAACTTCCCAGGTTCCTTGCCTAGACGACTCATGGAAATGCATCATGTGATAGAGCAGGAAAACTCCCCTATAGCAGTGGATGTGGGCAACTTTCCGAGGATGCCCATGCCCACATTGACAAGCATGTGATGCATGTGTGTGTGTGTGAAGCGTCCCTGTGCATTCAGGAAAAGCTATAGCAGTGAAAAAACTGAACATTGTGAAAGTAGAAAGCTAAGAAGCCTTCAATTGCTGGGCCAATGTGCTGAGACCATCCCTGTATCCCACCTCTGTTATAAATCTACCCTCCTGTCAGGTGTATGAAAAGCAATGCGTGAACACATACTGCACAGATGCCTGAATGCTTGTAAAAATAATTGAGCGCGTGAGCACCATTAAACCCTTCACCTCTACCTTAACAAATTTGTTTGACATCCTGTGATTACGTGCGGGTGCTTTGCATTCCAGGACCCCATGCTGGCATTCTGACATTACCTGTGTCTTTACTTTGCTTGACTACCTATGGTGTGGGTGCTTTGTGCTTCAGGGCCTCATGCGAGCACTCTTCGTGCTGAATGTGAACTGACTGCCTTTGCCTGTGACGGTGGGCACACACACACACACACACACACACACACACGCACGCACATGGACACACACATACACACAGGTGGGCATTGACTGGGGTGCTGTGAAGGCAGACCTCCATGCAGCCACAGCTCGAGTAGATTTCCGTGGCAAGGTGAGTAAATGTGCATGCCCAAAAAGGACTTACTGCTCACAGGCAAGCAAATTTTCAGCCATGATTTTTAGCCCTGCCATGGCTCCAAAGAGAGTCTCGTCTTCTCTGCCCCACACAGCTCAAACGTACTTTTGGTGAGGGCCCCTAGACCCACCACCCACCCCCTTTCCCCCCAATTATGCCCCCAATCAGGCAAGAATGGTAACCAATCTGCTCCTGTGAAAATTATCTATTGATACATGTAAAAAAGATTTGCAATGAAAGGGATGGCTAGCATGCTCGGAGGTCAAACCCCATCTTGACACGCTGGTGTGTAGGGCACCAGCCAAGTGCCCTCAAGTGACCTGAACCATTTCTTGTCATCCTAGCTGCTAAGGGGCATTGCATGTGTAGCTTAGATGTATTCTGTACGTCTGGGGTGATGCAATGCAAGTTGTCCATGCGTCCTGCGCCCTCATTTTGATAACGCCATAGAACAGAGTAGTACCCTATCTGCACCTGTAACAGCTGTTTCAGCTCTTACTGATTCCCAGAGCACTCCTCCCCTCCCCTTCTATAGGGCTTGAGTCAAGGACTCCAATAGCAGTGTTAAATGCTGTGGAAGGGGCCCAGAAATTCTGGGGGCAATGGATTCCTTAAAGGGCCAAAAGCTTCTGACCCACCCCCCCACCCTTCTATGTGTACCAATCAATTCCTGACAACTTGAACTGTGAAACATAACAATGTTTTCAATTAGATCGAGCCTTAAGGAAGTCTGTTACCTTAACATGTCCCAAGACTGTCCTGGGTTCGTTGTTGCACTCGAGCAAGCGCGCACTTCCTACCGGCAATGCCCAAGGATGGATGTCAAGCAAGTTAACAGACCCCGTCATGTCGCCAGTCCACACGTGGCACACCTGCCTACGTGCGCCTGCACATGCCTGCATGCGCCTGTACGCACTTACCCATGCCTGCACATGCCTACACATGCCTGCACATGCCTGTACGCACCTACCCATGCCTACATATACCTACACATGCCTGCACATGCCTGTATGCACCTACCCATGCCTACATATACCTACACATGCCTGCACATGCCTGTATGCACCTACTCATGCCTACACATACATACACATGCCTGCACATGCCTGTACGCACCTACCCATGCCTACATATACCTACACATGCCTGCACATGCCTGTATGCACCTACCCATGCCTACATATACCTACACATGCCTGCACATGCCTGTATGCACCTACCCAAGCCTACATATACCTACACATGCCTACATTTACCTACCCATGCCTGCATGCGCCTATACGCACCTACCCATGCCTACACATGCTTGCACATGCCTGCTCAGGTCATGAACCGGGCTGCACGGATAAGCAGCGTGGCGAAGTGTAGCCAGGTAAATGGGCTGCATTTTGGATTGCGCTCCTTTTTTTTTGCGTCTGCACTTTGGGACACACCGCGCAAACTCGGCCAGGAACGTAAGTCCCGATTATGTGCATGGTGGCTGCTGCACTGCGCATGGTGCTTATGTGACGAGATTGCAAGCTTTTTGTTAGGCCTGCATGTGTATTTCCTCCAGGCTGCATGCTGTTCCAACTGTATTTGACAAGTGTGAGTAGGCTTGTGCTCCTAGCTGTTTGATACTCTTGATGCTGTGGGTGCAAGCCGACATGGAAGCAAAGAATTCTGAGGCAAGGCCTCTTTTTAAGCGTTTTTCCTCCCGCAAGTCAACTGCTCCCAGGAACATTGTACACAGGCTCACCTCACCTGTTGTAACCCCCTCCCATGTTCAATACTTCACCTGTTGCATAGCTTCCTGTGGTGAATACCTCCTTGTCCTACACTGCGCCTGTCAATCCCCCTTTCGGTATTGCAGGTGTGGTGCTCAGAGGGCGCCTGGGAGGCGGCTGCCCAAGACATCAACAGCCCAAAAGCATTTCCCGATGAAGCCATTGAGGAAGGGGAGGATGACAACGCTGCCGGTGTCAACACAAAAATGCACGGCATTGAACCTCTGTCAAAACCCAAGATCCGATGTGTGCGTGCAACTCCCTTGGGACCGCACCATCTGAAGGGCATTGCGGTGAGTGCATGCACAGGCAGTGTGGGAAGTTTGTGTGTGTGTGAAGATCTGGCAAGCCCCAGACAGATGTGTGCATGCAACTCCCTTGGGACCGCACCACCCGAAGAGCATTGCGGTGAGTGCATGCACGACAAGAGGAGGCGCCACCAAATCTCCTTCCATTTATTGCCCTCATTGCCTGCGATTTGTTCTTATGAAGTGAAAGCAGGGTCTGAACTGGTTGGTGACTGGTATCCACAACATCTGGTGGGGAGACGCACGGACCTGCCACCCTCACTCCACATGCTCGTCCTTGTTTGTGCACTTAGTGTCAGCTTCTTTTGAGTGTGGGCCTGACGACATGAGCATCATCAACTGCTTACATGCGCTACGTGTCATGATCTGACCGCACCATCTTGTCTGCTGAAACCGCGAGCATCGCCTCATCCACTGCTAGTACGTGCTTTGTCTCATGACTTGGGCATCGTCTCATCCACTGCTAGTGTGCGCTGTCTCATGACTTGGGCATCGTCTCATCCACTGCTAGTACGCACTTTGTCTCATGACTTGGGCATCGTCTCATCCACTGCTAGTGTGCGCTGTCTCATGACTTGGGCATCGTCTCATCCACTGCTAGTACGCGCTCTGTCTCATGACTTGGGCATCGTCTCATCCACTGCTAGTGTGCGCTTTTTCTCATGACTTGGGCATCGTCTCATCCACTGCTAGTACGCGCTTTGTCTCATGTCTTGGGCATCGTCTCATCCACTGCTAGTACGCGCTTTGTCTCATGACTTGGGCATCGTCTCATCCACTGCTAGTACACGCTTTGTCTCATGACTTGGGCATCGTCTCATCCACTGCTAGTACGCGCTTTGTCTCATGACTTGGGCATCGTCTCATCCACTGCTAGTACGTGCTCTGTCTCATGACTTGGGCATCGTCTCATCCACTGCTAGTACGCGCTTTGTCTCATGACTTGGGCATCGTCTCATCCACTGCTAGTACGTGCTCTGTCTCATGACTTGGGCATCGTCTCATCCACTGCTAGTACGCGCTTTGTCTCATGACTTGGGCATCGTCTCATCCACTGCTAGTACGCGCTTTGTCTCATGACTTGGGCATCGTCTCATCCACTGCTAGTACGCGCTCTGTTTCATGACTTGGGCATCGTCTCATCCACTGCTAGTGTGCGCTTTGTCTCATGACTTGGGCATCGTCTCATCCACTGCTAGTACACGCTTTGTCTCATGACTTGGGCATCGTCTCATCCACTGCCACCGTGAGCATCATCGCGTGATCTGAGCATCATCACGTGATCTGAGCATCATTGCGTGATCTGAGCATCATCGCGTGATCTGAGCATCATCTCAGAGGGAGCAACTGGTATATTGCCGGACATGCTCTTTCCCGTGTTTCTTTCTGAATATTAACCATGCCAACAATTGTCTTTCATGAAAGCATTACATTCACCAAAAAATGATGAAAATTGAAGGACTCTCCTGGTCTCAGGTCCCTTAAAAGGGCCCACAGCTCCTTCCTGGGACCATTCTTTACCAAAATCATGTGTTTGTGACCTCCATACACGGTGCTAACATCCTGCGTATTCAAAAAAAGGGAAAAAGGCCTTATTGGCACCCCTCGTGCAGGTTCTTTTTTAGGGAAATGGAAAACTGGAATTGTATCCTCACCAACCACCAGGTACTTGGGCTTCGTATCTTTTGCATTGTTTTTTTTGTGTGTAAGGAGTCCAGATCACTTAAAACACCCAATCTGGTGCAGTGGGTGATCAGGCATGGAGATTTGGTGGTAAAAAAAGTAGGGTTTGTGCTGAGGCTAATTTGGCAGGGTGCCCCCGATCTTGGAAACTGAAGCTCTAGGTCCTTAAAAACAACATTGTGCAACCAAGCTTAAGTGTCCACTTAGCTTAGTGTCCAATGTTGGCGGCACCCTGTGCAATGAGCATTCTTAAAACACCTGTTTTGGGGGGTTTTGGGGTCCACCCCTGGGATTTTCTCTGAGGGAAATGACTGGAATCCTGCGTCTCTCCGACCACTGGGTCTGTCACTCCATTTCTTCTGCAATGATGCTTCTGGCAAAAAGACCTCAAATCACTATAAACTACCCAATATGGTGCAGTGGGTGGTCGGAAATGGGAATTTGGTGAAGAGTAGGGTTCACACCTCTAATAAGGCATGTTCCCTCAACTGGCTGCTTTCAAACTCTAGTGCTACAGAAAGAGCCACTAATGCATGCTTGAAAGCAGGCAGTGGGGACACTCATGCACGTGGCATGCGAAAACACCTGTTTGGGGGCCTCAGATAACCCCATCATCTCATTCAATGTTATGCGCTTCGTCTCATATTCTGAGCAACATCTCGTTCACTTCTGACATGAGCATTGCCTCATCAGGTGCTTTCCTCTTCTTCTATTTTCACGCGGATCATCTCTCCCACTGCTGATTTGAGCATTGCAATGTGAGCATCACCTCATCCACAGCTATCACCTTCTTCTTTGTTCATGCGCAGCAACAAGTGGAGCTTTACCACTGTTATTAATCAACTGCTAAGAGGACAAAAGTTGAGTGAGCCTCTCACGGGTGAGCTTATTGCGCAGAGAATCAAAAAGGGTGCCCATAATTTGTCATGGATCAACACACCTCGTACACATAAAGTTTGGTCTCCTTTTGTCCATGCTTCTGCTTATTACACAATTTGGCTTTTCTCGTACGCGTACTTTGCACTTGCCCGCTTTGCATCAATGAACAGCACTGCGTTTCGTAGCGGCATTGAGATGATTAAAGAAAAGTTTGCTTCGGAGACTTCTACTGTCCTGTAGGTATCAAGAAAGAAACCATTTGCACTGGGTTAGTGCTTGTCTTTCATCATTCATTGCAAGTATGCTCCTTCTTGATGTGTGAGGATCAGGGCTGCTTCAGGAAAAGCAGTGCTTCGTCGCATTTGTCTTCTCTACATCTGAGGTGCCTCTGGAACATCCAAGTGGTCAGCATTGGTCCCTTGAATTAGGGCTGAAGCATTGGTTCTTTGAAGTATTAATTCCTTGAATTAGGGCTGGTTGGTCAAAACACAATTGCCGTGCCTGGGCATGTCTTTCTTCTTGCTTGTTGCACAGTTCTTGCTTGCAAAAAGTGGTGGACCCTTTCTCTTGCCGTTTCCTGACGAGCTGTGCCTTAGTGACGGCTGGTGTTGGCTCCTGTCCTCTTCAAATCTCCTCTTTTGCTCAATGCATGTCCCCAAAGGTGTTTCCTCAGCATTTGCGGCTTTTTGTTCGCCATCGCAGGACTTGTTTTGCATATTATGTTTTGCATGCTCTGGGAAATGATGCCAGTGCCTGTTGAGTACTATTTCGAGTCCCTGGGCTTGCAGTTTGATAAGCATGTAGATTTATAGGTTGCATAGGATCAAAGAGCTTCCTTGCATGACATTGCAGCAGGAATTCTAGCTGTCGGCAAAGGCCCTCTTGGGTCAGACCTTGCTTCCATGGACGTAGGCAGATCATCTTGAATACCTGGAAAAGTCCTGAATGCTCGACAAATAGAAACCTCCCTAAGTATATGTTTCCTCATAGCTCCCTGATAAACGAAGGCGTCCTGATGTTATATTACTTGATCCAATAAAAAAAATGCCATGGAATGTCTGGTATCCGCTGAGAAGTTGATGAGGGTGCTAAGGGAACAGAGAGCGCTAAGCGCCAGCCACAGCCAATTCATCTGCTTCCAAGGTCTGTTACCCTAGCCGGCTCCTTCCAGGCTAGAGGCACTTCCATTTTGTGGAGGTCAAATACTGTGAAGACACCAGGCCCAAGAATCAGCTTGAGCTCCCAAGCAGCAGCACTGTGACCTCTGTTGCCATCTTTCAAGGGTCTCAGCTCAAGTTACCCTCCATACCATCTTGTTAGGTGTGGGCAGAGTCATCTACAACCCTCTCACTTTGGAGCTCCTTCAAGAGCTTGGTCTTGGCACTCACGAACTTTCTAAGCTTGCTCTGAAGTTTTGTGCTCATTCTGTCCAGTACGCCTATAAAGTTGCTAGTACCAGATGCGCTCTTGAGAAGACTCCTTTCTACTCTTGTCGGCAAGATACGGGATACTGCTAGTAACACACTTCCCCTGTGATTTGTTTTTCTTTTCTTGGTGAAGGGGTTACATGGTGCCTCAGCCCTAGGTATCCTCTTTTCTTTAATTGATGTGGGGAATTTTCACTGCCTACATATTTTTTTTAGCATTAGGCCTTATTCAATCCTCTTTGCGTAGCCTGTTTTGAGGCAGTTGTTTCCGCCCGTGGTGTTTTGTCGTTACTTTTACCATCAGAAGTGAAGAAAGGTTTAGTGATTGACATCGCATTTTTGTAGTATGAAAGATATGTTGCAGTTTTAGTTACTAACTAAACCTAATACAATGGGATTTGACCTTCAGCCAGGTAGTTTGGCTGCTCGGCCTGCTGGACTATACTAGCCACGCACAAAATATCCATGGCTTCAGAAATGAACTGTCTCGTTAGGTAGTAGGTGATAGGGTTACATAGCTGCACCTGCCTACAAGGGCAGCTTAGCTGAAGCAAAAAGGTGCCTGGAACCAAACTGTAAATGTCAACTCTGTCAAATGTCTCATTAGTTTGCTTCTGCAATAAATGAAAGACATCCTTAGAACTAGCTTGAACATTGTAAAAAACGCCTGGCTCGTCTTGATTTAGATTAAGATGTACACAGGGGGACCTTCAGCCAGACTGTTCGGCTGATCGGCCTATGACTGGTCCTTGCCAGTCAACATAATGTCCATGAGCTCAGAAACAAACAAAAAAAAGCTTGTTGTTATGTTGCAAGAGGAAATCAGAAACATCCTAGACACTGGCTTGTTGTAAAAAAGGTTGCTCCATCATGGTCCATGGTCCAAGCTCCATCAATGATTGAAAAATCGCCAGAGAAACAGTTGAACAGGTAAGTAAACTTTCTCCTCAGAGCACAAACATTTGCGTCTCTGCACACCAAAAGGGCATGAGCCTCATCTTAAATCTCATCACGAAAACAGCGATCACACAGAAAGAGATTTCCGAGTGTCCCAAGCCGCTGTCTCCACCTTCAGTGTGTGTGCCCTAAGTCTGAAACGGCTAACATACCTAATGACATGTTGAGACAAATCCAAATGCATGTGCCGTGGTAAAAGGGCGGGGGCTCGCACATTGTGATCAAAAGGAACTGCAAAAAGAGGCTGATAAGTTGCCAGTTTGCAATAAGTGTCCCGCGGGTTCACTCCCTCAACATCTCTCCACACTGCCCGCAACCTGTGCCTGAGTTCATCAATAAACGCTTGAATAGGAATAGGAGTGCCCTGCTGCGCTGCTTGCACAAAGGAACAACAGCGCCGTAGGCCTTGGAAAGCATCTAAACCTTGAGCAGTCCAGCAGGAAGGCTCACGTGAATGAATGTTCAAATCCGCTTTCAGCACTCTTCTTAATGCCTCGCTGTTAGACGTCAGCATGCTATTATGGCTCACAACTCCAATGGACTGATCACCAGGCTCACAACTCCAATGCACTGATCACACCTCCCCACATTCGATCAGCCCTGCGTTAATGGTGCATGGTCTCCAAAGAAAGGTTCTCCAACCCTCTTGAATTTGACTGTACCTACAACACCTACTTCAGCACAAGCTACCGAGACCAGGTCTTTGGGGCGTGCACTGATGCCTTTTCTATACGCTATTGTGGCTACTCCTTCTGCCACCCTCCTCATAATGACGAGATCATGTTCCAACTCCTACGCCACGCAGTGAACTCCTCCCTCCAAACCATCGAACCAGTTGCCACCTTCATGCTCTTACCTCACTGGAGAGGCTTCAGTTGCAACGCCTACATGAGCTGGCTGAACCACTACCCCGGTCTTGTGCGAGTGCTAGCCAAATTCCCTGCTGGTAAAATCCAATTCCAGGCACCCCAACACTGGTTCAACACCATACCTAAACCTGCCCAACCTTCTTACCCCATGCAACTCATTGTCGTCTGGAACCTACATGCCAGAGAGGCGCTAGATAATGCCAACAAGGACTGGCTTCAGCTTCTCAAGCGAGACATACCAGAAGCACACCGGCTACCCCTGCAACCTCCAAATTCCGCCATACCACTGCATACTCATCAACGCCTGTCATCAAACAATTGGAGGAAGAAATTTCAATCTCTTCCCCATGACATTCATATTTGCTCATACAGCCTGAGGTGCCCTCAGGCAAGAGCAGCCTTCCATCCTGCCACCTACAAAAGGACCTTCACATCTAAAATCAAGAACTGGAGAGAAGTCACCTACACAGATGGCAGTGTCATTAAACACAAAGATGACTCTCCACCATCTGTTGGCTCAGGTGTTTACAAGCCGAGCAGAGACTCTACTCAATCATCCCAACAGCTACAATAAATCTCAATGGACATGGACGCACAAACACTATCAACAGAGCAGAAATAGCAGGCATTATTGTAGCTCTCCAACAAGGGCACACTGCCATAGCTTCTGATAGTGCATCCTGCCTCTCTCAGATTTCCAAAGACTTTTAACCCAATGCGCATGAGGACCCACCTCCATGCAAAACTCATCCAGGCCATCTCAAATGTATTAGAGCACTCTCGCACCCTATAAGTTTATAGCGCACTCTGGTATTATTGGTAATGAGGGGGCTGACGCCTGCGCACGCGCTGCAGCACTAACGGACACCACGGACATTGCACTTCCAGGTGCCAGGGATCCCTTCCTTAACTTTTACTGGCTCACATTGAAGTCCTCACATGGGCGCAATGGTGCCCCACATAACTCCCACACTACTCCAACTCACTACCTCACTAAACTGACAGACAAGCTAAGAACATACATGCACAATAGGCACAAGCTTGGCTCCGCTGATACCTCTGGCTACTACTACAATAGCTGGCAGAGGCTAAACTATACCATACGGCCCACTTCCCTAAACACCACTGTCAGTCCAGAAGCTCATTACCCACCCTCTCAACTTGTCAACAAAGAAACCAGCAACTCTTTTTGTAACAATCCAAAGATCACCCTTAAACATCAGATTAATGTATCGAAATACCGCACAGGAACAGTCTACACTCAGAAACGTGCCATCAGATTCAAATTGCCTTCCACCTCTGCACGCTGCCCATTATGCAACGAAATGGATACCATTAATCACATTGCCCTTAGTTGTATTCATCCAATAATAAATGGGATGCACACTGACAGGCACCATGTTGGCCTTAGCACCTGTGTTGAAGCTCTCAGCAAAGGCAGATATGGCTCATCCCTTATTGGTATGGATGCCTGCCGAAATGAGAGACTCTTCCAGCAGGGCACAGAAGCCCCTGAAAACATCTCTCGAACTATCCTAGACTGGTTTTTCCTACTGGTACTGGATCCTCTGCCCGGCACCAGAGCCGCCCTGATGCTGTCTTTGTGCGCTCCATCCCAGGCCGACCCTCACACATTGATTCTACTAAGATCCTTCCTCAAGACAGGAACATTCATCTTGTTGAATTTAAATCATGAATGATTCTACCCTGATACCAACCCCTTTCCACTCTGGAAGCTGCATCTGCCCAGCATACCAACACCATAACCAAGCTCGAAACTCGCAGCTTGAGGAACCCAAACAGGAACAACAATGTGACCTTACACATCATCTTAGTTGGTGTCGCAGGTACTATCTATAATGACTGCACCATCAAACCTCTTATCAACTTGGGTTTTATCAGGCAAAAGGCTAAGTCACTAGCATCCAAGTTAAGTGCCATGCTATCAAAAGGTTAACAAATATTTATAATGCAAGGCATGCACTTCTTTTTCAGGGGACTTCTAGGGGTGGGGTCGCTGGGCGCGCAACAGTGGAGAGCAGGAGAAGGAGAGTCCGGGCGTCCAGGAGCATGGCGGACAACCCTCCAGATCCCCATTAGCTCTGTTTCTGGCTTTCAAGATAAGTAAAGAAAAGAAAGATTTACGGTTGCATGCACACATAATTTCTACCAATACCCCTAGCTGCGTCCAGGCAAGGCTTGCTTGATGTACCAAAGTTTGCAGCAGCGTGCATGCACACGTGATTTCTACCAATGCCCCTAGCAGCATCCAGCCAAGGCTGGCTTGATGTACCAAAGTTTGCAGCAGCCATAGAAGGCATATCTGTCCTCGGAACACAGAACATGCCATACACACGCATGGCACCAGAACAGTGGACCCTAACTACCCATAGCACGGGGAAGTCAGAGAACAAATGTACAAAGGTCCTTTTGAAAAAACACACTGTGTTCTCTCTCTGTGTCCTACTAGGAACGCAAGAACAGAGGATCATGGCATGCTTTTTGTCTTGGGTACCTCTTTGGTCACACCTATCACATTCAGATGCATGCTCCTGCCAAAGTGAATCCTCAATGGTTACAGTGGGGGGTGACCTTCAGCCAAATCGGCCTGTGGCTGGGCTCAGCCAGCCAGAAAATAAATACTATTATTAGTAAGCTTAGACACAAAAAAAAGCTTTGTGCTTCGCTGATGAAAAAGTTCAGAAACAAATTGTGAACTCACTTGATGCAGCAAAAAAATTGTTTTAGATAAATCCTGGATATAAGGTTCAAAAACGCGCATGATACTCGCGGCGCACAGACTTGTTCATCAACACAGTTAAAAAAGTGCATGTGCTTTATCTTGAGTTAATTGTAAGAACACCTGTCACACACAGAGGATCCATCCTGCCAAACAGCCTGTTCAACTTTCAAAGTATGAGCACGAAGCTGGAACCTGCTCACGTTACGCTTAACTTGCTTAGGCAAATCCAGAAAAAGATACCAAGGCAGGGGTACATAGTCTGGCGAGTGTTGCATGCAAAATGAGTAGCAAACCGAGATTGGTAAATAGCAAGCTTATTGTTGTTTCCTCTGGGATCCACTGACTCCGAGTCAGCTTCTCGCCAAACTCCTTGCAATCTGTACCTCAATTCTGCATTGGAATTATTCATGGAGATAGCACCTCCTGACCTCACAGCCTGCTCACAATTTTTCAGAACTTCGCAAACCTTGGAAGACTTAAATTAAGTGCGCTGTCCAGCACTTATCATCCTTAGATTGTAATTCAAAATTAGCTTGCACAACACGGCGTAAGCATTGCTATTTGTACCAAGCATGCTGTTTTACAGCTTGAGTGCAGCTCTGACCAATAATACGTATACTGCAGTAGTTGGTGCCCACATTCTCTCGAAGCAGCCCAGTTGGAGGTAGCTTCACACCCAAGGCGCCTATCAAGGCATTCAAATGCAAAGTTTGCAGAGAACTAGAAAACTCCTTGCCTGCCTGCATGAAACCTGTACCCCAAATCTGACTCGTGTACAGACCAGCTGCAACAACATACGTCTTTGCAGACCACAAGGAAGCATGCGGCCTATCTACCAGTGTTCTCTTGTACAAAACAACGAACCCTATAAGCAAATGTAAGCATAGGGCGAGGTGCCTTTCCTGCTGATTTAGCCGTGTCCAAGGTCCTGTAAAAATCATGCCGAGGTATTTAAATGAGTCCTTATGAGCAAGAGTGTCATTGCCAACTGTAAAAACAGGAAAAGTATTCCCTTTTGAGTTGAAGTGCACGACCTCTGACTTAACAGTGTTGATAATGAGATGCTTCTTCCTTGCATGTATACTCAGCCTGCACAACATGGTTTGAAGTGCACCTGCCTCAATAGAAAGCAATGTGACCATAAGCATACAAGATATAAGTTGCGCGAACATCCTCTGTGCCAGTTACTGACCCCCTCACATCCTCAGCATTTGAGTCAACATCATTAACGTAGAGTGGGGAAAGGAGATGAGAAAGAGGACACCCTTGCCTAACACCTTGCATAGGATGCAAACATGTCATTTTTGCACCATCTTTCAAATCATACTCATCCTCAGCATATATCTTAAATTGAAAGCAATGATTTGGGCATGCTGATGCGGCGGAGGTGCTGCTGCTTCCAGAGATCCTCCTTAGGGATGGTGTTGTATGCTTGTTTGAAATCTATGAATGCAGCATGCAATCTACTTGAGCTGTTTGGTTGCACAGTGCAGCATGAAAAGTCTCAACTCTCTATGTGTGTGCGTGTAAACAAAAACGCGCTATACATGTTTTGCAGCATGTGCTTGCCGAAGTCAAGATGCCTTGCGTTAGCAAAGGGTGGGCCGTGAAAGACAAAAGTTTCAAAGGAAGTGCCACCCAGTGATGATATTCAGCTTGTTTGTTTGTGTGCTTGACGTGCTCTGCCAAGGCATCAGCATTCCACACACCTCGCAGCGCTGCTAACCTTTACCTCAAATCAACAACGAACTCTTTCTGGCTGCCCAGAACGAACACAATGAGATTTTGACCCCTAGGATGTTGGTGGGGAGATTGGCAACCAGAGGAATGTGGTCGCTGTGCTTGTAGCCTTGGTCAGCAGGGTTGCAGAATATCTGAGAATGATGGTTGGTGTTGTTGGCTTTGAGAATTCGGGAGGGCAGCAATATGTCATCAATGCGGCTGTGTGTGTGATCTCTTGAGGTTTGGCTGCAAGGCGCTATTTCTGACCTAAATATCCAGGTTCTTCGTGGCAAGTGCCAGTAAAGGGGACAAAAATTAGTGTCAGAGATGAAGTTGCGGAAAAGCTTGTCTTGCTCATAAGATATTCCCCTGGTTATATCTTGTGGAAAAAGTGTAGCATTCATGTCACCCAGAAGAATGGGGAGGCAGCGGCAGGAGTTGAGGAGGCGTTTCAATATTTCCTCCATGCGTTTCCTTTTTGCAAGGGCTGCATGGTTATTACCTGAAGGCCAGTAGGTAGAAATCATAAGAATGGGCTTGCTTGAAGTTTTGAGTTTGGCAGCCACCATCCTTCCATCAATGTTATCTTGGCATTGAACTTGGGTGGCTTGGGTGGTAATGGCAATACTTTTCTTGACACAGAGAATTGTGCCAGAGTAGTGGTGAGAGCTGTGCCACCAGGTATAGTCTCGTAGAAGATGGTCAAGCCATTGCTGCATTTTGGTTCCTCCAGTAATTTTAGTCTCTTTGAGAGAAAGTATGTCTGGGTCATGATGAGATATAAGGTCACGTACATCCTCCTTACTTTCAAAGAGACTGCGGACATTCATGGTAATAATTTTGAGGTGGTCATGCCACATCTGTTGGGGGCCCGTGGAGATGCTTGCTGTGGCGTGTAGTTGTGCACTATTTATTTCTTGAGGTGTAGGCGCAGGATTGATCTGTTGCTCCCGTGCATGCTGCTGGGGAGGAGGAGCCATGTCAGCCATATGAATGGTGTCACTGTTCTGGCTTGCAGTGGGCTCGGGATATAAGAAAGGAATGTGTGGATCAGCAAGATGAAGGTCAGATGTGGCAGCCAGATGGTCCCAAAAGGAGCCAGACTGGATGGTGAAAATGTTTCCACTAAGCTGATGCCAGCTTTCGTCTGTTGTAAGGTAAATAGGATGTGAATTCTCAGAGTCCCGGATGCACCAGGTACTCTGGTTGTAAGGGGAGGCATTTCCAATATTATTGAGGGTCTTGGCATGGAGCTGTCCGACCCGATTTCTGGAGGTGAGGATGATTGCAGATGCGTAAGCAGAGCCATTTGATAGATGCTCTACAAAGTGCCTATTAATTTGGCCCCGTTGGATCTGACAGGGGAAGGATCGAGCCGTGGCAGTGAACGCAGGGCAACACAGCAGCCACTGACACCTTTATACCTTCCTTAAAGTAGATCAAGGCTCCACAAGGAGTTTGCTAAGTTTGTGCTGAGGTCCCATCCAGGAAGCTAGGCATTTGACAGCTATCCCCTTCCCGCACACAGCCCTCAACAGAGTGGGCAAGATTGGGCATTCAGGAGGAGGGATCAGATTTATGTTGAGCTGCAGATGGATAGCTTGAGCTAGAATGCTTTCTTCCAGCTCTGTGGACGGCCACTGTGTGCAGCTTCACCTAGCTGTTTGAAAGAAGGACGCCTGAAGTGCCTTGGTTTAGAGAGACAGCTTGTGCATACATGGGGCTGTGCTATCAAGGGCATTAACAGCAACCAAAGATGGTTGCGTGTGTAAGGATGATTCGATCCACTCCTTTTCACAACTTTTGGCTCAATATTTCTATTCAGCAACATCAGTAGTGGATTTCTAGGGGCCAAAAATCCTACCACTCCTAGATGTGATCTCAAAAACCTTGAGATGTGGTCTAGTATATGCCATATATATATATACCAAGGTGCCATTAAGCTCCTCTGTGGGAAAGAATGCATGGAGTGGGACCATGTATCGGCGCTGGATGACAGGGTTATCAGGGATCCACTCCCCGGAGTTAGCCAAGGAATCAGTGCGGAATCAGCATACGCGCCACAGAGTGGCGGAACACACTACAAATTGTAGCGGACCTCAATCCCAAAGGAAAGGCACACAACCCAATTGGGGAGAAAAGGAAGCTATGCTAGGGCAGGTTGCAAAGGCCTGCAGGATCGAAAAGGACGCTACCAAGTGTAGCATTATCTAGAGCCACACACTCACCACTGGAGAGCTTCCACAGCTGGTGCAGTGTTGTCCAGGTCAGCTACGTAATAATCATTACAAGAGCACTGACTTCAAAATAAAAACAAGCGCCAATATTCCAGCAAGGGTTCACAAAGATTTGCATAATCAGCAGGAGCGTATCGATCGAAATCGTCAAAAATTACTGCATGTTGCAACGCTTGCCCGTAAGCTTCATGCCTACTCTGTTCAGAATGCTCACAAGCTTGTCACCACTAAGCGTGCTGCTGAAAATAAAAATACTTCCTACAGCCAGGTCCTGGAGTCGGATGCTTCCAGTGAGCCTCCAGACACATATTAGCACTTTCAGGTCGTAGCCTTGTGGTAGAGGAGATCCATGGAGTGGCCACAGCTCTTCTGAGCCAATGCGGCTCCTTTTCCTTAACTGGTGTAGGGAGAGTTTCCTCTGCCAATATAGTTTTTCTTTCTTTTTTCTTTCTTGAGTTCTATTATTTAAGTATTTTATTATAAACTTCTCCTACATCCCATATACTAGGTATTAGTAGGCCTCGCACGATTAGTGGAGAGTGATCTCATTACCTTGGAATTGTTTGGACAATTCATTCTGTTGCTGTTGTCAGGCCTTAAGTTGGAAGCCAGGCCTTGTATCTTCACAGTATTTGACTTTTATGACGTAAGTATGGCGTTTTTGGATATCCAATTCATGGAGTTGCCTAACCTGAGTTGTGCTGTTCCTCATCACTCTGTTACCTCTCATACTGCGCACTGCTCGATATTAGGGGGAAGTGAATGGTCTGTTTCGTGGGGTAATGGGTGACCAAGGTAGCATCAGGGCGTTTGGAATTGCGTCTTGTTTTTTCTGGAATACTGGGTCCAAACTTATATTGAGGCACTATCGATTAGAGATTTGCTCAAGGACGAGCAGGGCGTGCTAAGCCAGACGGTCTGCACTGCCTACATCCATATGCACAAGGTTTGACCCAAAAGGACCTTCCCTGGAAACTTAAAAAATCAGCTGCAAGCATTGTGGTGGCGCTTGATTTTCTGTCACAGGTGACTGGACATTGGCAGCCTGGAGAATTTGAAGACCGCTATCTACTTGTTTACTACTTGATTACTTGGTGCTAGATGACTTGACGATTTGATGCTGGATGAGATTGTTTCACCTGCAGCCGATCAGCCAGAGTCTCGGGCTGCAGGCCAAACCCCTAATAACCCCTTGTAACCCTACTTGATGACAGCCAGGGAGAGGACAAATAAGGCTAGTTGACCTTTCAAGGTGGACTGCACGTTTTTGATTGTGGAAGGTCAGTGCGGTATTGAAAGGTTGTGCGTTTTGTTTGAATTAATGTACAGGACATGTTCCAGACAGCATTGCCGTTGCTCTTCTTTACAAGTGGTAGCAAAGTCTGGTAATGCCTATGTAGCCTGTCTCACAGACTGCAAATCCAAGTCTATGGTTTGCATGCAAATGGGGTCTCAAAGTATCCTCAAGGCCTGGAAATGCATCAGATTGGGAGAAGGAGGGGAGGATTCAGGTGTAATTGGTCCTGTCTCTTTCCGAGCCAGCCAAACAATGTTGCAGAAGGGGTTGGCGCCTGGGCCGGCGCTAGAGACTCCGATATTGGTCAGCTTATTGCCTTTGTAGCTGGCCTGGTGTTTTGCAACTTAACATGCGCATCCTCTGGAGCAACAGGTGCACCCTTGATCTGACAGCTGCCTGCAGGAGCATCTTTGTAGGTAAGGGCAGTGTTTATAATTATAAGGGTACTACAAATTTCATTTGAAAATTCCTGTCTGATGTATACTTGATAACGCACATTACTGAGGTCAGGGATGCACGAGGGACCCTGGCAAATCAGTAGGCAGTTGGCGCACCTGCGTACGCATGCAAGCATGCGTACGTGCGCGAATGTGACGTGTCGCTTATGCTCAATTTGCTCAGTTCTTTGGTGAAAACGAATGCTTGTGCGTGTTAGTGAGCGTGCAAGCGCATGTGCGCACACGTGCGAGTGTGTATACATGTGTACGGGTGTGTGTACGTGTAACTGTGTGTGTGCGCGTGTAACACTTATGAAAAGGCAGAGCCCGGGATGTTACGGATGGCTATTGCTAGCCATATATATCCGTTACATTCTTCCCCACCCTCCTGAGCTCGCGTCCTCGTGAGTCTAACACAACTGCATGAATCCGAAGATTTTACATGTCAGCCTCACTTATTGAGGGCACATTACGCGGCCAGTGATCGATTGCCAGGCAATTGACCTTCGGGAAAGACTTTCCGCTTTTTCGAAGTGTGTCTCCCAGGGATCGAACCAGGGACCTCATGCAATCTCGCGACACATGAGAGGCCCTGGAGAGGCTTCGCTACCAATGTAACACTTATGAAAAGGCAGAGCCCGGGATGTTACGGATGGCTATTGCTAGCCATATATACCCGTTACAGCGCGCGTGTGTGTGCGTGTGTGTGTGTGTGTGCGCGTGCGTGTGTGTGTATGTGTGTGTGTGTGTGTGTGTGTGTGTGTGTGTGTGTGTGTGTGTGTGTGTGTGTGTGTGTGTGTGTGTGTGTGTGTGTGTGTGCGTGCGTGCGTGCGTGTGTGCGTGCGTGCGTGCGTGTGTGTGTGTGTGTGTGTGTGTGTGTGTGTGTGTGTGTGTGTGTGTGTGTGTGTGTGTGTGTGTGTGTGTGTGTGTGTGTGTGTGTGTGTGTTGTGCAAACGCGTGTGGTTCCTGGAGCTGAAGGGACTGCTGAGAAGGGTGTGGGAACATAACATGAGCTAGCCCTCAGGGCTGCGTTTGACCGTGGTGATCGCACGAACGGGAGGTTTATACGGTTGGAAACCGTCTTGAAGTTATGATTAGACCAAATTAAAAAGAGCAACATCGACTCCAAAAAGTGACATATACTCCACTCTTGTGCGAACACAGAAACGTTGACTCTTTCTGCCAAGTGCGAAATAGCTTTGCGGAGAAGTAACAGCATATTGGGTTAATAAGAAACGTTTTGGTTTAAGAAACAACAGGCAGCATGCCGTCCTCTTTCAAGAGGTTCGGCGAGAAATTGAAGCAGCAGCTGAACATCAACTCTGGAAGCACCAAGGTGCGTGACTCATGGGGCTGGATCTCAGACCATGGAGGTTATCTTGCTGAGTGACTGTGGGCTACCAGTGCAGTGCCATTTGCAACATGTCCTCTTGGTATGCGCAACCGTCAATCAAACTCTGCCCCTGCAACCTTAGGACTGGCGTCCTACCAGCAATGCACGCAACCTGGCCATGATAGAGGTGAGATGATGGAGAATAGGTGGGATGGTGAGAAAAGGAGGTGACATTCGCTAGAGTGTCCAATTGGCAGTTTCAACCTGACGAGGGCACAGGCACACAGATATTTCTCACTTTAGCTGAGTCTCCTACATCAACATCACTGCTTGAGTGTCAATGTTTATATGCGGATGGACAGGAGACAAAGGCCTTTGCCAAGCACCTGAAGCTGCTGCAAAGGGAGCTCGGCGGATTGATGACCAGGGTAGAAGGTGGGTGAAGGCATCAGCAGAACTCACTGTAAACCTTGTCAACTAATGGTACATCTGCCGCTGGATGCATATTTGCAGGATGCTCGCTCCTTGGGGGCGCTCACACACACACACACACACACACACACACACACACACACACACACACACACACACGCATGCACGCACATGCACACACACACATGCACACACACACATGCACACACACGCACGCACGCGCACACATACACTCACGTTTGCAAAGACAAACACATGTGCACACACACATACACGCACATTTGCACAAACAAATGCACGCAGACACATACACACACATACACACGTACACACACATGCGCGTACACACACACGCGCACAGACACACACATGTGCACAGACACACATGCACGCACAGACACAAACATACACACACATACGCACACATGTGCACAAAGACACATGCACGCATGACGTACACACACACATACGCACACATGTACACAAACACACATGCACGCATGGACACAAACATACACACATGTGCACAGACACACATGCACCACGCGCGCGCACACACACATTCAAACACACAAACACACACACGCGCGCCCAACCCATGCTCAAACATGCCATCCCATGCAGCTGCCCTGAGTACCATGCGCTCCGTCCTTGCCGCCCGCCTACCCCGGGCCTTCGATGAGACAGGCGCTGGGGTGGCTCCTGTTGACCCAGAGGACCGGATCGTGGGGGTGGCTGTCAACCACGACGCCATCGCCAACGCGGGGCTCGAAATGAAGCAGCGCCTCACGGATGAAGTCATTTTCCCGCTGCAGCAGTGGCTGGCAGCGTACAGGAGCATCAAGGTGCGGCAGTCAGCATTGGCCAGCCTGAGTGCGGGACACATGTGTGTGTGCGTGTGTGTGTGTGTTCAAATCTCAATGCATTAAATTCCAAGAGCGCGCCTGCGTACAGGAGCATCAAGGTGCGGCAGTCAGAGCATGTGCACGCCTGCTCACAGTACATGCAGCATGATTGCAGGCTGAGCATTTGCTGGCACGAGTGCAGTACATGCAGTATGATAGCATGTACATGCTCGATCATAGCACGTGCAGCATAATTGCAGGCTGAGCGTTTGCCAGCACAAGTGCAGTACATGCAGCATGATCGCAGGCTGAGCGTTTGCGTTTGCATTTGCAGTCAGAGCATGTTTTGGCTACAGAATGCATCGGCATCTGAGCACGTGCATTGCACTGGTATCTGAGCAGCAGCATCTGAGCATGTGTATTTGCATTTATATCCGAGCATCGGCACTTGGGCATTTGCAGGCCGGAGTGCATCAGCGCATGCAGCGTGATGGCTGTCGGCAGCATCGTGTGCATTTGCAGGCATGATTTCCTCTTGGCAAGTGCACCAGCACATGCAGTGTGATGAATGCCGGCAGGTGCGCTCTCATTTTTTTGTGTGTTTGGACACACACACACACACACACACACACACATGCACACAAACATGCATGCATGCCCACATACGCCAAAAAAAACACGCACTTGAGTGCACACAGGTTAGCAACAAGAAGGTAGAGGAGGTGCGGCTGGATTTGGACACCAAGAGGCGGGAGACCTTGCAGTTGCAAGGTGGGTGCTAATTTGACTTGTCCTGTTTGCATCAACAGTTGTCTTGTGGACCTTACAAAGAGCTGCTCGCTTTGATTTGGGCTCGAAAGGTAGGAGGCTTGAGATCAGGGGCACAGGTGCTGCTGACATGGAAGGCATGGTTTTTGTACCGTACCAATTTGGAATCATCCCCCAAAACTATTATTGTTGGGTTCTTTCATGCTCATTCTGCAGTTCATGAGATTGCACGCTCATTGATTCATGTCTTTTGAGTTCTGTTTCTGATGACTGTGTGCACCTTCAAAAAACAAATGTTGGGTACTGCGGGGCATTGCAGGAATAAAACATGAATTCTTGTTAAGGATTGGAGGGTATGAGCAAGCAGGAAGGCCCCAAAAGACCTGTCTCCAGCTGGGTGCGGCAGCAGAGAAAAAGATACAGGAGAAGCTTACATGCGCGTGCTGCGCAGCAGCGTGTCGATGTAGCACAGTGCATTGCGGAGGAGCAGAAAAGCAAGCGCAAGCCTGAGCACCCCTGTTGTTGAGCTGTGTGGTCGCTTTTTCTCTGAGTAGCGCGCAGGTATACAACATGGAGGATTCTGGATGGCAATCACTCAATGGAGTTGGTATACACAGACAATGAAAGATGTTATGGTGTTTTGACTTGGACTCTCTCCAGTGGCAGCTTTGGCAAGTTATTCTTACTCCCCATGCATGTGTGAGACATTTAGAGAAGGTGAGACAGGGAGAGTTAGCTGGCGAGACAGGGCTATTTGCTCTCGCGGAAATGCGCAAGATGCTACAAAAGAAAGGTTCAAAGGTCTGCATGGTTTAGGGAGGGATCCTGCAAATGATTATTTTTCCGGGGTGCGGGATGATCACCTGTTGGTACAGTACATTCCAATTCGGACCCAAATGGACATACTTGCTAAAAACACTGGGATTCCTGGAGTATAGGCACTGTGCGCATGTGCTGTGTGCTAGCCTGCCCAAGCATGCAACGAGATCGTAGACATGAGGAGCATTTAAAATCCTTGCCTCAAGCAATAAACAGGGGAGGCATTGTTCCTGCCTACTCAAAATGGGCATTGAAGGCGGTGGATGGGCAGCACGCATTGCTCATTTGCACCAGTCTTTAAATGGACAGCTTGTGTCCATGTGTGTATGAGGGAGTGTGCTTGGCGCTGCCCTGCAGAGAGGCATGCAAAGCTGCAAGACCAGAACCACAAGAACACATGCATGTACTTTCTTTTAATGCTGGCAGCCCCTGGTGTCGATCCGTGCGTGTGTGTGTGCTTGGCGCTGCCCTGCAGAGAGGCATGCAAAGCTGCAAGGCCAGAACCACAAGGACGCGGATGCAGCGCTGTACAAGGCGCAGTCAGAGGAGGACAAGATGAACCGTGAGTGCGCCTCTGTTTGTATGTGTGTGTGTGTTACGTGCTGTGCCGTGAAATGGATGAAGGGCGCGATGAACTGAGCGGGTGCACTGTCGTGTGTGTCAAATGTGTAGGGTTTGCCAGTTCCACATAGTTACATGTTTCACGTGAGGTGTATACACACAATTTCAGCACTGTGGACATGCACCAAAAATGGAGCAGGTGTTCGAAATTGGCCCCCCATAGTCGTGTGCTGTATGCTGTAGGATATGAATGGAAGACAAAATGGGTTTCAAATTCACCATCACGCGTGTCGTGTGCTGATTGTAACATGCATGGAGGACATAGCTAAGTTTGGCAAGATGGGAGGCAGGGTGAACAGGGTGCTGTAAAAGGCGGTAGAAAGAGGCCCAACGTGCAGCTTTGTTCATCTGAGAACAGCGGCAGAGCATGGGTGACGGGGTCAGGAACCCATGTATTGCTGGTTGCGTGAAGTCAGCATCAGCATTCGTGCTTGCAGGGGAGGGCGTTGTCCTGTTCCTCTTCCTCAGGTTCGGCTGAAATTTCAAAGGGGGTCCATGAGAACGCACTGCAGGTCGCACCGATTGGTTGCAAGTGCAGATCTGTGCCAGGGGAAGGTGCCACTGGCACTGGTAAAGGTGCACTGGTGAAGGTGGCTGGCACTGGTGAAGGTGCCACCGCAGGTCACACCGATTGGTTGCAAGTGCAGATCTGTGCCAGGGGAAGCACTTGTGCCTGTCAGAGGGCACTACGGATTTCCTGGGCAATGCAATACTCCCTTAGCAGCCTGGGAATGGGGTTGCGTGGGACCACAACCCCTGTGCTGTCTCCGGCATGCCGGCACCAAATCCCCGCCTGCATCCATGCCTGTGTCTGCATCCATACCTGACTCACGCGCCTCCACCTTGAGGTTTGCCTGCGCTTGGTCCAGCATGCCGGCATCAGGGCCCTCCCTGCATCCGTGCCTGATTCATGCTCCTCCAGCTTAACGTTTTGCCTGTGCTGGATTCAGCACGCCGGCATCAGGCCCCTGCCTGTGTCTGCATCCATGCCTGACTCACGCGCCTCCAGCTCAAGGTTTTGCCTGTGCTGGATCCAACACGCCCAGCATCAGGTCCCTCCCAGCATCCATGCCTGTGTCGGGGTGCCTCCATCCCGAGGTTTTGCCTGTGCTGTATCCGGCATGTCTGCATCAGATTCTTGTGTACATCATATGCTTTTGCCTGTCTGATCGAGCATGCCTGTGCAGGACACATGCCTCCATCACATGCTTTCGCATGCGTCTGATCGAGCATGCCTGTGCAAGACGCATGCCTCCATCACATGCTTTCGCATGCGTCTGATCGAGCATGCCTGTGCAGGACGCATGCCTCCATCACATGCTTTCGCATGCGTCTGATCGAGCATGCCTGTGCAGGACGCATGCCTCCATCACATGCTTTCGCATGCGTCTGATCGAGCATGCCTGTGCAGGACGCATGCCTCCATCACATGCTTTCGCATGCGCTTGATCAGCATGTCTGTGCAGGTTGCATGCCTCCCTTACATGCTTTTGCCTTCGCTTGTTATGGGGTATGGTCCATCAAGTACACACTAAAACTGAAGATGAAGAAAGGTGAGCACACACACACATGTGCGCGCGCACACACATGCATGCCTCCCCCCCGCTTGCAACAAGTAAATTGAGCAAGGTTGTCGACGCCCTCCCAGGAATCGCTTATTAACAGACACACTTGTACATTGAACGCCCCTTTTGCAGGCCTGGCAGCTCAGTTCCACGCAAAACACAACCTAAAGACAGCCATGTTCTCTTGGAAATTGTCAACGCCTCTTGCAGGCCTGGCAGCCCGGTGCCACGAAGTGGAGGCCGAGCTCTTCAACGCCCTGCTCACCCCTCATCTCCTACCAGAAAGCGCTCATCCATTGTTCTGTTGTACATTGAATACGCCCCTTTTGCAGGCCTGGCGGCTCGGTACCACGAAATGGAGGCTGAGGTCTTCAACGCCCTGCTCACCCTCATCTCAGACACGGCAGTGCTGCGAGACTACCAGGCAGCTGCCCTGGCCATCGTGCAGGTCAGTGCTGTGCTGCTGTGTCAAAGCGCGCATTCCTCAGCACACGAGTGCTGCTCTGTCAGTGTTGCTGTGTCAAAGCCCACGTTCCTCAGCACATGAGTGCTGCTCTGTCAGTGCTGCTGTGTGTCAAGCCCTGCATTCCTCAGCACAAGTCCTCTGAGATGCACGTGCACAGCGGACCTTGCATCCTGGATTGATCACACACACACACGCACGCACACACACACACACGCACGCACACACACACACGCATGCACGCATGCACGCACACACGCATGCACGCACGCACGCACACACACACACACACACGCACACACACACACATGCGTGCCTCTTGCGGAAAGAAAGAACGAAAGAAATGGTAGGAAAAGGAGCCCCTGACATGCAGATGTGCCTCCTTATGAAATATATATATGTATATATTTATTTATTTATTTATATTAAAGAATAGAAATCCTCAACACGCACGTCTGCCTCTTTTTGAAGAAAACAAAGCAAAGGACAGGAATCCCTGACGCGCGCATGTGCCTCTTGCAGACAAATAAGAGAGGAAAGACAATGAATCTCCGGCACGCACATGTGCCTCTTGCAGGGAAATAAGAGAGGAAAGAAAAGGAATCCCTGGCACGCAAATGCGCCTCTTGCAGAGAAATAAGAGAGGAAAGACAAGGAATCGCCAGCACGCACATGCGCCTCTTGCAGAGAAATAAGAGAGGATAGGCAAGGAATCCCCGGCACGCACATGCGCCTCTTGCAACATTTCTTCACTGTTGTAGCCTGCACGGCCTTCAACTTGGGTGCCACAACGCTGGCGCACGTGATCTCGCGCCCAAGATCTCATGCCCATGATGTGTGTGGACATGCAGCGTTGCTTCACTGTTGTGGCCTGCACGGCCTTCAACTTGGGTGCCACAATGCTGGCGCACGGGATCTCGTGCCCAAGATCTCATGCCCATGATGTGTGTGGACATGCAGCGTTGCTTCACCATGGCCCACACAGCCTTCGACTTGAGTGCCACAATGCTGATACACATGATCTCATGCTCATGATCTCATGCCCCTGATGTGTGTGTGTGTGTGCATGCAGCGTTGCTTCACCATGGCCTACACAGCCTTCGACTTGAGTGCCACAGTACCCATGCCCATGATCCCCAACTTCCAGTCCAACCCAGTAGAAGCACCCCCCATGTACAACAATGTGAGTGTATGCCTGGGCCTCGCTCACAAGCGGTATCCAGCACGATTTCTTGGTCTTAGGCAACTGTTTTAATGCTTGCTAGTATCGCTATTTGATACGGCTGTGGAGGTTACCTTTGTGAGTGCTGGTGAGGCAGTGCTTGCAAAGGCCAGGGCCGCAACAATTAGATCTGACTCGTTGCCATGACTCCATAGCCACGGCTCGTCCTCGGAGCCACCTGCATGGCTGTCAAGAAACTGCTGTTTAGGTCTGCTGCTGTGTAGTTTTTCCTTTACTGATGTGAAAACGCTGCTGCTATCCATTGCTCTGCTGTGTGGGATTTTTTTGATCTGCATCCCTTCACACAATGGCGCATGGGTGCCATTCATTTCTGCTGTCCTGTGTTGGGCGCATTGGATGCTCATTCCTGCTGTCCTGTGTTGGGCGCATTGGATGCTCATTCCTGCTGCCCTGTGTTGGGCGCATTGGATGCTCATTCCTGCTGTCCTGGGTTGGGCGCATTGGATGCTCATTCCTGCTGCCCTGTGTTGGGCACATTGGATGCTCATTCCTGCTGTCCTGTGTTGGGCACATTGGATGCTCATTCCTGCTGTCCTGTGTTGAGCACATTGGATGCTCATTCCTGCTGTCCTGTGTTGGGCGCACTCTTGCGTGTTTAGCAGACGTTCGACCAATGAAGGACTGTGAGTGCTAATATGACAGTGAGTCACAGTGAGTGCTTGTATTTGAGTAACCACACTGCTGCTTGTGTTTAGGTGAATCACAGTGAGTGAGTGCCTGTTTTTGCAGAGACAGTAACAGCCCCAGGCCACCAGGTTGTGGCTCCTCCACACACAGCAGCACGCAGCAGGTGGTCTGTTTTTTTTGCCTTATAATTTACAGGGACAGAGTTCCAGCCCCAGACCCCTGGATACAAAGCTGCTCCACACACAGCAGCGCGCAGCAAGTGGTCAATGTTTTTTGTGCCCATATTTGCAGGGACAGTAACCAGCCCAACGCCACCGATCATGTGGCCCTCCCAGCCATCGCAGCACTCTAGGATAAGAGCTCGATTGTTTTTGTGCTAATGTGTGCAGCGACAGCACCAGCCCCACACCACAGGGTGTGCGGCTCCCCCACCAACCATTGCAGCACCCTGCTGTGTGGGCAAATCGTGTCCACGCTGAATTGGTGGTGTAGCTAAATTTACCAACGTGCTTTGTGCCGATGTTTGCAGGGGCAGTACCACCCCCAGGCCGCCGGATATGCGGCCCCACCAGCAATCGCAGCACCTGGTGAGTTGTGGTCGGCATACTGGCTGAATTGGGCAAAGAAATCCATGAGGCATGTGCCCCTTGTTCAGTAGAAGAAAACTGTCATGTCAAGCTCGTCCCTTGCATGCACAAGGAACTATTGGAATTAATCAGACTCATGAAAACCTGCCAGGAAGTTCTGTGTGTCCCTGAAGCGATTACACAGCTGTGCGCTCAGCGCCTGTTGTTTGCGCTGTCAGTTGCAAGCAACGTGTTCACAACGATTTGCTCAGTGTGGATTGTCAATCGTAAGCAACGTATTTATAGTAGCTTGCTCACCTACTGTTTGCAGTCATGAGTAACATAATTAGGGTGGCTTGCTCACCTGTTGTTTGCACTGTGAATCATGAGCAAATGAGCAGCATTTTCAGAGTGGCTCGCACAGAGTGGTTGGCTGGTGTGAAACACACCAAAAAGGGGGCTACTCCAACTCAGAATGCAATTTGGATTTTCAACGCCCTAAACCCTAAGCTGAATTTTTGGGCAGAAACGCTTTAACAAATTGTGATGCTTTGTGGTCCTTTGGACATAAGGCATCTAAGTGCTTGCACTGTAGCCTTGTTTGCACTAGCGATGCATTCTCTTCCTCGACAAGTGGTACAAGTGATGCATGAGTGCGTGTGCGTGTGCGTGTGTGTGTGTGTGTGTGCGCGCGCGTGCGCTCGACGCCAGTGTTGTGAGCAAGGCCATGCTGCCAAGTTTTTCCCTCTTTTGAATGCCCTGCGCCAAAGTCAGACACAATCGTGTTGGCTTGCTGTGTGGCTTGCTGTGTGGCAAAGTGCGGCTCGCTGTGTGGCTTGCTGCATGGCAAAGTGTGGCTCGCTGTGTGGCTTGCTGCATGGCGAAGTGCAGCTTGCTGTGTGGCCAAGTTTGACTTGCTGTGTAGTAAATTGCTGTGTGGCAAAGTGCGGCTCGCTGTGTGGCTTGCTGCATGGCGAAGTGCAGCTTGCTGTGTGGCTTGCTGCATGGCGAAGTGCAGCTTGCTGTGTGGCCAAGTGTGACTTGCTGTGCAGTAAATTGCTGCATGGCAAAGTGCAGCTTGCTGTGTGGCCAAGTTTGACTTGCTGTGCAGTAAATTGCTGTGTGGCAAAGTGCAGCTTGCTGTGTGGCTTGCTGCATGGCGAAGTGCAGCTTGCTGTGTGGCCAAGTTTGACTTGCTGTGCAGTAAATTGCTGTGTGGCAAAGTGCAGCTGGCTGTGTGGCTTGCTGCATGGCGAAGTGCAGCTTGCTGTGTGGCCAAGTTTGACTTGCTGTGCAGTAAATTGCTGTGTGGCAAAGTGCAGCTTGCTGTGTGGCTTGCTGCATGGCGAAGTGCAGCTTGCTGTGTGGCCAAGTGTGACTTGCTGTGCAGTAAATTGCTGCATGGCAAAGTGCAGCTTGCTGTGTGGCTTGCTGCATGGCAAAGTGCAGCTTGCTGTGTGGCCAAGTTTGACTTGCTGTGCAGTAAATTGCTGTGTGGCAAAGTGCAGCTGGCTGTGTGGCTTGCTGCATGGCGAAGTGCAGCTTGCTGTGTGGCCAAGTTTGACTTGCTGTGCAGTAAATTGCTGTGTGGCAAAGTGCAGCTTGCTGTGTGGCTTGCTGCATGGCGAAGTGCAGCTTGCTGTGTGGCCAAGTTTGACTTGCTGTGCAGTAAATTGCTGTGTGGCAAAGTGCAGCTTGCTGTGTGGCTTGCTGCATGGCGAAGTGCAGCTTGCTGTGTGGCTTGCTGCATGGCGAAGTGCAGCTTGCTGTGTGGCCAAGTTTGACTTGCTGTGCAGTAAATTGCTGTGTGGCAAAGTGCAGCTTGCTGTGTGGCTTGCTGCATGGCGAAGTGCAGCTTGCTGTGTGGCCAAGTTTGACTTGCTGTGCAGTAAATTGCTGTGTGGCAAAGTGCAGCTTGCTGTGTGGCTTGCTGCATGGCGAAGTGCAGCTTGCTGTGTGGCCAAGTTTGACTTGCTGTGCAGTAAATTGCTGTGTGGCAAAGTGCAGCTTGCTGTGTGGCTTGCTGCATGGCGAAGTGCAGCTTGCTGTGTGGCTTGCTGCATGGCGAAGTGCAGCTTGCTGTGTGGCCAAGTTTGACTTGCTGTGCAGTAAATTGCTGCATGGCAAAGTGCAGCTTGCTGTGTGGCTTGCTGCATGGCGAAGTGCAGCTTGCTGTGTGGCTTGCTGCATGGCGAAGTGCAGCTTGCTGTGTGGCCAAGTTTGACTTGCTGTGCAGTAAATTGCTGTGTGGCAAAGTGCAGCTTGCTATGTGGCTTGCTGCATGGCGAAGTGCAGCTTGCTGTGTGGCCAAGTTTGACTTGCTGTGCAGTAAATTGCTGTGTGGCATTAAAGTGTGGCATCAATGTTACACACAGTGTGTGCCTAAATCTGCGCACACAGGTCAGGTCTACCCCAGCCAGGCTTCGCCTAACGTGACCGGAGAGTGAGTGGTAAAAAAAATGATGTGGGAAAACGTTTGTTGAGTACCTGTAGAACGTGTTTACACAGGAGCAGCTCTATGCCTGCTTTCTCTATGAGGGAACTGCTGTCGCTTAGCAGAGTGGGTTTGTGTCATTTGTCTCTACCGAAACAATATCTATGTCCTCGCCAATTTTCAAAGCGGCCTGCTTGCATGTGCTTAATTTGGTTCATCCTTATACCTACACGCCCACATGCACATAGGCAAGAAGGTCGGAGCACATACTCAATACACGTACACTCATGTGCGCTGGTTGCATCCACACTCATGTGTGCACATGCATGCAGGTCTCCACAGGGTGTTGCATCCACTGCCCACAACAAAGGGGAAAGGAGACAGGAAAAGAAAAAAAGGAATTAGAAAAATGAGACAAGCCATGTAGGCAGTGAAAGCATTCCTGCATCAATTAAGGAAATGAGGCACACTGGCTTTAAGGCCCACAACGATGGTTATACTCACATGCATATGCACGTGTGCATGCAGGTATGCACAGGGTATAGCACCCATGGCCCAGAACCATTATGTTTCTACCGGAAGCTTCGCGGCGGACAGACCTGCAGCTCCCTCATGGTGAGGAGAAGTGTGTGTGTGTGGGAGTGTGGGTGGATTGTCAGGTGGGTGGATGGGTGCATCAGTTATCCTGCTACCAGGCTTGGTTTGGCTGGCTTCCTGCATGGGCATCGCTAGCTTGAGTTCTTGGAGATGTACTTCTGAGTTGTGCTGGTGCTTTGACTGCACTGCTGTCAGGCATGGTCTCGCTGGCTTCCTGCATGGGCGTTGCTAGGTTGACTTTCTGGAGATGTGCTTCTGAGTTGTGCTGGTGCTTTGACTGCACTGCTGTCAGGCGTGGTCTCGCTGGCTTCCTGCATGGGCGTCGCTAGGTTGGCTTTCTGGAGATGTGCTTCTGAGTTGTGCTGGTGCTTTGACTGCACTGCTGTCAGGCGTGGTCTCGCTGGCTTCCTGCATGGGCGTCGCTAGGTTGACTTTCTGGAGATGTGCTTCTGAGTTGTGCTGGTGCTTTGACTGCTGTCAGGCGTGGTCTGGCCGGCTCCTGAACTGGCTAAGAGACAGCCCTTCCTAACTTGCTCTTCATCCAATGCTGGAAGTTATGGGCCCCTGCCTAACTCTCGTCAGGCTGCTGCCCAGAACAGTGATAGTGATAGGAAAGTTGAATCCAGGGTATTGCTGGGGGATTTGTCAGTTTGGTGCAGCTGTATTCGCAGCCACTTCCAATGGTGAGCTACATGCGGATTGATAGAGGGCGTGCCTTAATGTCTGGACTGTAAACAACATCGTGTAGCAGCTTGGAGGGAAGCCTGACGAGTTGTGCATGCCTACCAGGATGTCGCTGAGTTGCCGATCGACAGCCCTGTGTCAGCTAGTGCAGTATTTATTCTTTTAACGTAAACCGCACCCGCCTAATAATTTATATTTTTAGCATAAACATTGTGATGATTTATACTTTAAGCGTACAGCGTATAGCGTATAGTGAACAACACCTTGCACAAATTTTCCACAGCCAGGGCTAACATCATCACGCCTGGCCCTGCCCGTTACAGTATCATGCCCCTGACAGTATCATGTGCTACTATTATAGATCATTTATATTTGTAAAATCATGCCTGGCCCTGCCCTTTACAGTATCATGCCCCTGACATTACCATGCCTGGCCCTGCCCTCCACAACATCTTGCCCTGAACAATAAATGTTGTGCCTAACTCTGCCCTTAACATTGTCATGCCCCTGACATTGCCATGCCTTGGCCCTGCCTTGAGGATAACCATGCCCTGAACATTACCACGCCTGACCATGCCCTGAGCATTTTCTTGCCCTGAATATTATTGTGCCTAACACAACCCTTAACAGAATCATGCCCATGGCATGGTTTACCATGCCTGGCCGTGCCCTCCACAATATCTTGCCCTGAACATTATTGTGCCCAACTCTGCCCTGAACAGAATCTTGCCCCTGGCATGGTTTACCATGCTTTGGCTCTGCCCTGAGCATTATCATGCCCTGAACGTTACCACGCCTTGGCCCTGCTGTGCAGGTTCACTGAAGCCAAGGCCAACGCGAAGCAAGCGGGCCGGGACAGTGATTCAGGTGGGCATGAGCAACTGTTGTATGGAAAACACACAGGGCTGCAGGCCACGCCTCAAAAACGTGTTGGGCGGTAACTGCTGTCTGAGAAATGCATCGTGCAGCAACTGCTGTCTGAAAGACAAACTGGGCTGCAGATGTCGTTCCAAGGACACACTGGGGTCTGTCTGTGCACTGTATGAGAAACGCGCAAAGTGTGCTGTAGCAATCGGGCAAGGCAACATCGCTTTGTCAGTACGTTTGCGCGCCCTAGTGACAGCGCCAAGTTATTGACACTTCCTTAGTCAATGCGTCCATGTTCTCTAGTTACAAGGCAAGGTAACTGACACTTCCCGAGTCAATGCGCCACACAGGAACAGGTTGTTTCTCACTGCTGTGTCAAAGCGCCCCTGTGCTCTACTGACAGGACCACATTGTACTTCTGGGCTGATGCATTTCAGGGGAACACTGCCGAGCGAGTCAATGCTTCCACTTGTTCTAGTGAAAGGACCAGAGTGGTGCTTCTGGGATGATGCGTCCCGGGGAAACACTGCTGAGCGAGTCAATTGCTTCTACATGTTCTAGTGAAAGGACCAGAGTGGTACTTCTCAGATGATGCGTCTCAGGGGAACACTGCTGAGCGAGTCAATTGCTTCTACGTATTCTAGTCACAGGACCAGAGTGGCACTTCTGGGATGATGCGTCCCAGGGGAACACTATTCAGCAAGTCAATGCTTCTACGTGTTCTAGTTACAGGACCAGAGTGGCACTTCTGGGATGATGCGTCCCAGGGGAACACTATTCAGCAAGTCAATGCTTCTACGTGTTCTAGTTACAGGACCAGAGTGGCACTTCTGGGATGATGCGTCCCAGGGGAACACTGCTCAGCAAGTCAATGCTTCTACGTGTTCTAGTTACAGGACCAGAGTGGCACTTCTGGGATGATGCGTCCCAGGGGAACACTATTCAGCAAGTCAATGCTTCTACGTGTTCTAGTTACAGGACCAGAGTGGCACTTCTGGGATGATGCGTCCCAGGGGAACACTGCTCAGCAAGTCAATGCTTCTACGTGTTCTAGTTACAGGACCAGAGTGGCACTTCTGGGATGATGCGTCCCAGGGGAACACTATTCAGCAAGTCAATGCTTCTACGTGTTCTAGTTACAGGACCAGAGTGGCACTTCTGGGATGATGCGTCCCAGGGGAACACTGCTCAGCAAGTCAATGCTTCTAGTGTTCTAGTTACAGGACCAGAGTGGTACTTCTAGGATGATGCGTCCCAGGGGAACACTATTCAGCAAGTCAATGCTTCTACGTGTTCTAGTTCCAGGACCAGAGTGGCACTTCTGGGATGATGCGTCCCAGGGGAACACTGCTCAGCGAGTCAATGCTTCTATGTGTTCTAGTTACAGGACCACAGGGACTCTTCCTGATCAATGCCCCCCAAACCAACCCCCCCCTGTAACCCTTCTCTGGTACCCTGGCTGCTCATTCTACCATCTGCACTTAACTAGACTGCCGCAAGTACTTAGCTTCAGGGACGAGCTCCTCTGAACATGGAACTTGGATTCACGCATGAAGGCATGTCTGCTGAAATGGATGCGAAAGGAAGCACACTTCAACCCAGAATCCCAGGGCGCTTGTATGGTTGGGTGTTTTTGAATTAAATGCGCTGTTTGCTGTTTGGTGGCTTTCCCTCGTAGTGCTATTTATTATGCATAACAAACCCTGGACCCTGCTGACGAATGCGCCAATTTGGCACGACAAAAGCGTCTGAGTGCTAGAGCTTGAATCGCGTGATGCATACTTGACCATGAGCCCTGCATGGCAAATGCGCTGCTACATTGAGGGCGCTGTTTGCTATTAGACAGCTTCCCTGGTCGTACTACATTTGCAATGCATGACTGACAGTGAACCTTTTGTGATGGGTGTGCCACATTGAGCGCAGCAATACGCTATACGCGCTGGAGCTTGTGTTCTGTGCCCTTTCAACAGCTGAACTGATGGCTGTAAATGCAGATGGGCAATGGGATCTTGAAGCAGAGAACCATCTTAGCCGGTGTTTGTGAAGTGTCCCGACGGAGGGCCTGGGCTGTCCTGCAGGTTAACATACAATGTGCTTTGCTGTGCTGTAAGCATCTTCACCACTGCCATGCTTGTGAGAACGACAACTCGTCATTTCACTCTCCTGCTTTCTTTGCCTCTTGTCATAACTTTTCCCGACCATGCTGCCTGCGTGCCTCGGCTGAGATGATGACAGTCCCTTTCACAGTCACACCTATTTAACTCTGCTTCTTCTGACAATCATGCTGCCTGCGTGCCTCAGGTGATGAGAATGACAACCCCTTTTACGGCCGCGCACAAAGGCCCAGCGCTCCCCCTATATAGGCACTCTGGGCAGCAGCGCTGTGCCCATAGGGAGTGTGTGTATGTATGTGTGTATGTGTGTGTGTGCGTGTGCGTGTGTGTGTGTGTGTAGAAGCAGCTGTTCCATCATGTCAGCATTATTTGTATCAAGAAGGGTTCTCATGTCTGCTGAGGCATGGCTTTGGCCTTGAGGAGTGGAGACATGTCAGCATTTTTGTGCAGGGACAGGGACATGTCACTGTGATTCAGCAGCACATTTTGTTGAAATGAGTATTGCCAGGCTGTGTGGGGATCATCGCACACCTGATTTACTCAAGTAAAAACACACATTTTCCTATTTGATTTTATAACTCCAGACACCTTTTCACCTGATTGAGTTCCATATTGGCTCGCATACATGATTCTTTTGTTCCTTCCTCCGAGCAGTCTGGAGCCTTTTTTCCCGTCCTTTTCTGAAACTCATACATGTTTTCGGGCTCTCTGATGTGTTGCTCAGATGTTGCTCCTGGCACAGCTAATGTTGGTGCCTGCATTTCTTGGATGTGCATCATCGTCAACACCACTGCCAGGAGGTGCAGGTCGATGCTGTAGTGACATGAGGAAACTTGTTTGTATGTTGCCTTTGTATATATCAAGTACAGTGCAACTCTGCAGTGTGCACATTCAGATCGGGCATGCTCGTGCCAGGCCAACTGGGTTGTAGGGCTGGATTGGTTTTTGGGTTGCCTTCTGTCCCCGGGCTTTCTTTAAGGGTGTTGCGGGTGAAGGAAAAAAGGAAAAAGCAAGAAATGATGTGCTGGAGAGCTGGTGCGATGTGGGGACTCTGTTGCATCCATGGTCAATGTTCTGTTTATGTGTGTATGAGTGCATGTGCGCGCGCATGTGTGTGTGTGACAGTGAGTGAGTTTCTATGAACCTTGTGTACAAAATGGACCTCGTTTCTTCAACCTAATTTTGTTGGTTATTGGGGGCTCATCCTAGTGAATAGAAGTTTCATACTTTGCTTTTCATGATGGCATGCCATAGCTGCTTCAAGAAGTGACAAACCTGCTGCGCTGCTGGTCAAGAACCTTTTCCCCAGAGTGAGATCTCCTTAAAAACATATTTGTCATGGTGTCCCTTTTCCTGTGTGGAGAAAAATTGCAGCTCAAAAGGCAGGAAGAGAAAGAGGAAGATAGTGGAAAGCTTCTTACATCAATCAAGGTAAAGGAGATAGAACGTTACAGAGACAGAGGGCCTCCAGTCAAAACGACTGACTTCTAGCCTGTTCTTAAAAAAGAAGAAGTTCATGCAGGAAAATATGAGGCAAGGTTACATTGCTATATACGCCTACAAGGGTCGCTGAGCGGAAACACTGAGGCCTGCAACCAGACTAGCCAAGGGTTACAAGGGGGCTGGCCTACAGCCCAAGAATCTGGCTGATCGGCTGCTGGGGTGAGACATTCCTATCCAGCATCAAAAATTGAAACCAATTCTGACAAAAAAACTTGAAAATCTGTACGAGTTTTGATTTAAAAAAGCATTGATCTCAAGATCCCTCAAAACGAGGAAGCTCGCCAAGACAGGAATGAAGTCAGCGCCTGGAAGCTGGGCAAAAGTACGTAATGGTTTAAAAAGATCATCATATGATCAATAAAGGTATCCTTGTATTTTCTGCGCAGCTTACAAGGTTTACAAGGATAAGGCCTTCAGTCAAGAAGTACGACTGCTAGCCTGCTCATAAAAGGCAATCAATACATGAAGGAAATAAGGAAGGTTATTGTTGTTCTGGTTCAAAAAAGCAGACACATCATGAGATTTTGCCTGTGAGAACAAGGGAGCATATTTCCTGCGGAGAGAGACCACCCGGGGATGTGTGCTATGGAAGAGGACATGTTGTTCATCCTGGACATCGTCATCAGCCTCACAAAGGTCACAGTTTGGGGAAGAGCTGTGATTCCAAGTTGCTGTCTCATAGCGAAGGGTGTGAATGCGGAGTCTAAACCGAGCCACGCTGCGAATGACATCGTGGGGGAGGTCAAGGAACATGTATTTGGGGAGACTATAAGGAGAATGCATAACCAAGGCTCTTTTAGTAGGAGGAGCGCACCACTGGTGATAGGTCAAGTGTTTACTGTTGCGCTCTCTAGGGTGTGTGTTGGAAAAAGGCTCCCAATATTGTAGATGCCTGGTCCTGAGATCTACAACAAAACGACTAAGATCAATGGGCTCACAATTCAGCAGCTTCTGTTTGAAAATATGGGAGTGTGCCAAGCCATCCATGGCTGATAGAATATGGGAAGACCAACAATCATCAGATCTCGAGCTCAGCCGCATGTCAGCCTGCAAAATCTTTTTCATTGTGAAGCTGTTGCATCGGGTCAAGGAGTTGTAAAGACGCATTTCTGCTCGGAACCAATTGAATTGTAGGGGCTCCAGACCACATTACCGCATGATGCACCAAGAGGGAGTAGTGTCCCTGACCCCCAAGGTTCTTTTAAGCACTGTTAGCAGCCACTTCTGTATGGGATTGTCCATCTCTTTGCCTTGCCGAAGGTAAGGGGTAGCCCAGATCTGACTTGCATACATGCCAGCAGGGATTGCATACGTCTTGAGGAGCCAAATCTGGGCGTGTAATCTGTTGGCAAGGTCGTGCTCCAGAACAAACTTTTTGACTCGGAAAGTACCAGCTGTGAATGGTCTCAACGCTGCATCGGCCGCAACATCCAGATTGATTGTTTTGTCACACACCATGCCGAGATATTTGAAAATATCTGTGTAGGGGAGCTGCGTACCATCAAAGTAAAGTGGGGGCAGAGTATCAGACCTGGAATTGAAGCACATCACCTCAGATTTCAATGTGTTGACAGTCAGCGATTTCCTTTCAGCATAGGCTCTCAATTTGTTTAGCATGGTCTGCGCAGCTTACACACCTCAACGCAATTGCAATAGAAGAGAACACGTTTCTCGTCCTGGACTTCATGAACTCATACTCGTAAACTTGTTACCACTAGGCACGCTATTGAGGATAAAACTTCTCACAGCCAGGTTCTGGAGCCGGGTGCTTCCAGTAACCCTCCAGACCCCCATTAACACTTCTTATTCGTAGGGAGGGGGCCGAACGGCTCTTAGGAGCCAATGTGTCTCCTTTTCCTTTGTTGATGTAGAGAGAGATTTCTCTGCCTACGCAGTTTTTCTTTTCTTTTTCTTTCCTGGACTTCAGCACACTCGCATTTATTACAAATATTCGAACCACACAGCCATTTACAGGACTCGACCTTCAAGCAGTGGGCACGGAGCCTGAACCTACTCACATTCCTCTTGACTCCTTTATCCAGATCCCTAGATAGATATGATGGGATACAAAAGGGTGTGCGTGTGCTGTTTTTTTTAAAGGTCTCTCGCACCATCATGGTAAGTCACCGCTTTCCTGTTCACCTCTCTGGGACTGAGGGCATCCGCTTCCCTCCAAACCTTCTGCTATCTGTACCTCAAATCCCCTGAAAAATCATGCATGGAAATCTTAGAAACACTCAACCTTTCCGTACAAACGTATCCCCATTGCGCTTGCCACTAAATTTTTTTTCGTCCCTATCAGCAAGGTGTAAATCCGCTTTCAGCACTCAAGGCTTGATGTAATGTCTCGCTGTTTGAATCAAGCATGCTGTTGAAAAAACTTGACAGTGGCCCTACACCAATAGAACGGCAAAGGCTCTTGGCCACACTCGGTCAGTACTGGCCATTTCGTGGCAGCATTCTTCACATCTAGAAACGCCTTAAAGAGCACGATCACTTTTTCTGCAATTGGCTTTTGAACTCACTGCCTTCTCGTAAATATTCGGTACCCCACACTTGGCACGCGTACATCCCATCAATGAAGGCAGCATGCAGCCTAGGTGATTGCCGTGGCTTGAGCTTTTTTGCAGCATGTCTTAAGTCACTTAAGGCGTGCCTTAGGATGAAGGGTGGATGCAGAGTGCTCCTACCGGGGTCAAAACCAAATTGGGTGTCTGGGACCCTCTTTTTCTGGATACACCAATCCGCCACCAAGTCTTTCAGCACGTTGGCATAAATGCGGTACATCACCCCACTGACAGCAATCATCCTGTAGTTCCCAGGATTTGATAAAGCTCCCTTTTGTGAAGGGGGCTCAGTTGTGAAGGGGCGCCACCTTCCAACATGCAGGGATCCTAGCTTTACTCAGAAAAACCCTGAACATGCGTGCTATCAGATTCACCACCACGTCTACATGATCCACTCTCCGACCATGCTCAACAGGCAAATTTAAGGAGGGGTATAGAGATACCGTCTAATCCAGGTGAAGCACCCGCACTCAACTTCTTGATGTGGGACCCAACCTTTCTTTTGAGCCTTTATGCCTCCTTTTCCTCAAGAAAAAACAAACATTTTCTAGCTTTTCTTCCTTTCCTTGTAAACAAAAAGTTTACGATTAATGGCAATGCCGTTGCCAGCCGATCAGCAAAGTTGTCTGGACGAGGCTGAAACCCAACTAATATTACCATATTGCAACAGGATACAGGTTCCCAGAATCCAAGGTAAGAGCAGTAGCAATTGTGGCTCGGCAGCTATTTGGTGATTTGTCTTTTACCTTGATTAGAACGACACAGCCTTTCTTTCCTGAGCTTGGTGAACTCGAAAGGCTTCTTGTTTCTCAAGAACAGGCAAGCAGTCTGGCGTCTTGATTGGGACTTGACTGGGAGCGTTTGCACCTTTAAAATCCCTTTTCTCATTTTTAAGCAGCAGCCATGTAAAACAAGTAGCTATGCTTGCACGCGCCCGTGGTATAAATCTATTCGAAGCAGAGGTGCATCTTGAGTCAATGCACCCCCAAAAAGGCTGGGACTGTACATGTTGTGGATCTGGAGGAGATGGCTGGCTACTGGCTGGCAGGTTACAACATCTTTCGATAACCATGAGAACGCATAGCTGAATAATCCTAAGAGTCGATGCATCTACACACACATGCACACACACACACACGCACACCATAAAAGATTGGACCCAGCATCTCTCTTGGCTCCGAGATACTTTATTCACTACTGTGATTGCATGCACAAAATTAATTCACAGAATGAACCCTTGTAAGGTAAGCAAGTTTTGAAAGTTTGGATAGGATCTCTGCGACTGCAGTCCTCATACAGCATCATGCTAGGCGGCCAGGGAAAAGAAAGTTCCCAGCATTTCATACGCCATGATGGGCTTTGCCATGATGGACTTTACAAAAAATGTGAAGGGTGAGGGGGCAGCCTTTGAAGGCAAGCAGCGGATAGAGAATGGCTTTCAGCAGGCAGTGGATAAGGAATGGCTCTCAGCTACAGCATTTGCTTGCAACATAGTTTATGTTGGCCAACTGCATGTATCTACTCTGCATTTGGCACATGTCCAGAGCTAAGAAAATGCATGCTGTACAACTGACTGTATAATGTGAGAACTTATCCGGAGAGCTGCCTGCTTGGAGTGGATGGCATTCGCTTGCATCAAAAAGCAGGCAGGGACACTGACGCACGCAGTCGATGACACTCGCCCACACTCAGGCCCGGCACACAGAACGTCGTACGCTTTGCAAAGCCGGCGCTCATGTTGTGCTGCGTGCGCATGCTGTGAAGCAGCTTCCGCATGGCTGCACCTCTCACAGGCCGCCCTTTGTGTGAGGCACAAATGGTCCGCAGGTGGGACATGAATGCATAGGTGGAAGGCTTGCCAGACATGTAGAACAGGTCCAGGGGCCGCTCTGTGGTCATCATGAGGTCTGTACCTTGCACCTTGCGGGCAGGGTTCCTGTAAGGGGCACGCATTGTACATAACATGGCGTCTGCACCTTGCACTATTTCACGAAACTAATGAGGTCTGTGCCTTGCACCTTGCAAGCAGGGTTCCTGTAAGGGGCATGCATTGTACATAACATGGCGTCTGCACCTTGCACTATTTCACGGAACTAATGAGGTCTGTGCCTTGCACCTTGCAAGCATGGTTCCTGCACGGGGCATGTGTTCTATGGAACATAATGAGGTTTGCGCCTTGAGCCATTTTGTAAAACATGATAAGGTCTGTGCCTTGCACCTTGCAGGCAGGGTTCCTGTAAGGGGGCAATGAGTGATAGTAGGGGGCAGTGAGTAATTTTGTGGTTGCTGGCAATGAGTGATTGATTGGTTGCTGGTTTTGGTTGACTGCAGGCACACTGCTCCCTGGTGTTACTTACGGATTCATTGCTGGCATAAATGATTGCAAGTAAACGGTTGATTGTTTGATTGGTTGCTTGCTTTTATTTGTTGATTTCTAGCACACTGCTCCCTGGTGTTACTCACGGATGCTTCCCTTCCGCAGATCCCCTCTTTCTAATACCTGGTTCTATCTTGCAAGATTCAGTCTTGGATGCAGGGGGGTGCGCATAGTAATCGGCTGCCCTGCCAATCGTTGGAAGCAACCGCAAGAGGCACCTGGCCCATGAGGGAAAGCCTTTCTCTTATCTCATTAACACTGCTCAGCTGGTCAGGAACAGAACAAATCAATCAATCCACTGTTGCACATTTCCATTCATGCTCCTCTAATGGACACAATCGAGACAAATCCCACCCAAATCTCACCCGCGCAACTGCGCCCTTAACAATTTGACCGAGGTGCAGCATATTTCACAGAGTCGTGCCAGCAACCAACAAATCAACTTGAATCAACCAAAACTCACCCATGGAACTGCGTCCCTGGCGCTTCGGTTGAGGTTCATCAAACCTGGCACAGTCGTGCCAGAAAAGTAAACAACCCAAATCAACAAATCCCCTCAGCACAGCCGTGCCAGAAAATGATGTAAGTTGAATAGCCACATATCTCTCCCGTGGAGCTGCGCCCCTGGCATTCAACTGGAGAGTGGCAAGTCTGGCACAGCCGTGCCAGCGACCGAGACAACTTGATTCAAGTGGATCTCACTCGTTGAACTGCACCCCTGGCTTGAAGTACAGCCCACCCAGGCTCAGCAATTCAAAAAATGATCCTATATTAACCAGGTCTTACCTGTGAAACTGCGCTCCTGGCTTGTAGTACAGCCCATCCAGGCGCAGTAATTCAAACAATGGTCCAAAGTCTTCCAGGTCTCACCTGTAAAACTGTGCCCCTGGCTTGAAGTACAGCACATCCAAGCCCAGCAATTCAAACAATGAGTTCAAATTAAGTTCCACAGGTCTCACCTGTGGAAATGTGCCCCTGGCTTGAAGTACAGCACATCCAGGCTCAGCCGTGCCAGCAACTGGAACACCCCCACCTCCAAGCACGGCTCCGCACCTGCAAGCACAATCAGTAACCAACCGATAAGCAGAACAACCAAATGGTAAGCATCAAGGACGATCCCTGGCAAGTTCAGCCTGTCCCCAAGCCAGGGTCCAGGGATGGTAAGTAGCTGGTGGTATGGCAAGCTCACTCTTGGCAGCTCTCACTGTTGGCAACCATGTCAAAACTGCCTTGAGCAGACGAGCCTGACACAAAGTCAGTTCCAAAAATATTGCTGCAGTTAAAATCAGTTCAAACATCAAAATGGGATCAGTCCAAACATGCTGCCACAGGTGATATTTGAGATGATGCTAGTCCTAACATGTTGCCACAGATGAACATGCCCACCGCAAAATCAGTCCAAACATGTCGCCGTAGTTGGTATGTAGAATGAAGCTAACTCAAATATGTCGCCGTACATGGTATGCAGAATGAAGCTAACTCAAACATGTTGCCGCAGTTGGTAAGTGAAATGAAGCTAACTCAGACATGTAGCCACAGATGGTATGTATAACGAAGCTAACTCAAACATGTTGCCGCACATGGTATGTAAAATGAAGCTAACTCAAACATGCTGCCGCAGACGAGCCTGCTGCCACAAAATAAATTCAAACATTTTGTCCTCAGGTGGAATCCAAGATGTAATTAAACAACCCAAAATAAATCTAGTCCAAGCGTGTTGCTGCAGTTGAGCCTACCACCACAGAATTGATTCTAACATGCCATCCTCAGATGCACACACAAATGCAGAGAGCGCACCGATATCAAGGCAGCACACACACACAAAGTCGATTCTAACATGCCATCCTCAGACGCACACACAAATGCAGAGAGCATACCGATATCAAGGCAACACACACACACACATGAAACTCATCAAGGCTGCATACACACATATGCAGTGATTGCATCGATGTCAAGGCTGCATGAAACCCATCAAGGCTGCATACACACATGCGGTGCATGCATCAACGTCAGGGCTGCATGCACACAGATGAAATACATCAGGCTGCATACACACATGCGGAGTTCACAGACTTCAAGGCTGCATGCACACGCATGCAAGGAATTTATAGACTGGTCTGTAAGCACACACACACATTTTTGTGCTTAAATGTGCAGCTTGCAGAGGCTGCCCCACAGTCAAGACTGCTCGCCTTCAGAATCGTACATAAGGTTCACATGCTTACAGCGCCTAGACTGTGCACCTTTGAACCTGCGCACTGGAGGCCAACAAACTGCACGCCTTCAACAAACCAGCTCATCTACAAGGCCTGAACACTTGTGGCACAGCAGGCTGTGCACCTACACACCTGACATCTAAGCGCAGCAAGCTGTGTACTTTAGACCCTGTGCAGGTTTAGACCTGCTCTAACACAGTCAAGACCTGCGCACTTGAGAGCTTGAACGGCCGTGCACAACTTGGTGTACCTCCCGCGGGCAGAGCCAGCATGCGCAACCCGAACCACTTCCTGCAGTGCTCCAGCACACCCACTTGCACACTCGCAACAAAGACTGCTTACCTTCAGCAGGCAACGCCAGCACGTGCACCCCCCACGCGCCCTGCAGTGCACGTGCACCCCCCACCGCGCCCTGCAGTGCTCCACCACACCCACTTGCACACTCGCAACAAAGACTGCTTACCTTCAGCAGGCAACGCCAGCACGTGCACCCCCACCGCGCCCTGCAGTGCACCTGCACACCCACTTGCACACTCGCAACAAAGACTGCTTACCTTCAGCAGGCAACGCCAGCACGTGCACCCCCACCGCGCCCTGCAGTGCACCTGCACACCCACTTGCACACTCGCAACAAAGACTGCTTACCTTCAGCAGGCAACGCCAGCACGTGCACCCCCCACGCGCCCTGCAGTGCACGTGCACCCCCCACCGCGCCCTGCAGTGCACCTGCACACCCACTTGCACACTCGCAACAAAGACTGCTTACCTTCAGCAGGCAACGCCAACACGTGCACCCCCACCGCGCCCTGCAGTGCACCTGCACACCCACTTGCACACTCGCAACAAAGACTGCTTACCTTCAGCAGGCAACGCCAGCACGTGCACCCCCCACGCGCCCTGCAGTGCACGTGCACCCCCCACCGCGCCCTGCAGTGCACCTGCACACCCACTTGCACACTCGCAACAAAGACTGCTTACCTTCAGCAGGCAACGCCAGCACGTGCACCCCCACCGCGCCCTGCAGTGCACCTGCACACCCACTTGCACACTCGCAACAAAGACTGCTTACCTTCAGCAGGCAACGCCAGCACGTGCACCCCCCACGCGCCCTGCAGTGCACGTGCACCCCCCACCGCGCCCTGCAGTGCACCTGCACACCCACTTGCACACTCGCAACAAAGACTGCTTACCTTCAGCAGGCAACGCCAACACGTGCACCGCCACCGCGCCCTGCAGTGCACCTGCACACCCACTTGCACACTCGCAACAAAGACTGCTTACCTTCAGCAGGCAAAGCCAGCACGTGTACCCCCCACCGCGCCCTGCAGTGCTCCAGCACACCCGCATGCGTGCTTGCTACAAAAATGCCGCCCGCGTGTGTGCCTGCACCCAGGAAACGATGCAGGCTGTGGTCTAGGGCTGTGGTCCAGGGCGGTGCAGGGAATGGACAGTGCAGGGAATGCAAGGGTCATGCAAGGAATGCAAGGGCAATGCAAGGAATGCTCAGAATGTTGAAGAACGCGAGGGTGCACTAAACAATGCAGGATCTGGTGAAGAACACAAAAGGGTGTACTGATCAACGTAGGGAATGGTGAAGAACACACAAGGGTGTACTGATCAACGCAGGGAATGGTGAAGAACACACAAGGGTGTACTGATCAACATAGGGAATGGTGAAGAAGACACAAGGGTGTACTGATCAACGTAGGGAATGGTGAAGAACACACAAGGGTGTACTGATCAACGTAGGGAATGGTGAAGAACACACAAGGGTGTACTGATCAACGTAGGGAATGGTGAAGAACACACAAGGGTGTACTGATCAACGTAGGGAATGGTGAAGAACACACAAGGGTGCATGGATCAATGCAGGGAGTGCACGTGCCTGCCCGTAGCAGGGAATGCAGGCTGCGGTCCAGAGCGGTGGCAGACTCTATGCTCAAATTGGTGAAGAACGTGAGGAGCAATGCAGGGAATGGTGAAGAACACAGAAGGATGTACTGATCAATGCAGGGTCTGGTGAAGAACACAGAAGGGTGCATGGATCAATGCAGGGAGTGCACGTGCCTGCCCGTAGCAGGGAGTGCAGGCTGTGGTCCAGAGCGGTGGCAGAGTTTGTGCTTGTGATGGTGAGCTCTGGGCCCGCAATGGTGAAGAACACGAGGCGCTTGCTCTCGGCAGTGGCGAGCATGAGCTGCGAGTCCCAGGCCAGGCCGATGCCGTCAGAGGTGGACATCAAGGGCATGTAGCATAGCAGCGGCTGCTGCTTCAGCTTGCTCTTGCCATTGAACTGCACATGTGCGTGTGTGTGTGTGTGTGCGTGCGTGTGTGTATGTGTGTGTGTGCGCGCGTGCGTGCGTGTGTGCACGCGCGCTTGTGTGCACGTGCAGAAACGAGCATGGGGGTGTCTTGAAGGACTCGTAGCACAGCAGCAGCACAGCAGCACAATAGCTGCCTCAACCCACTGCAGCCATCAAGCTATACAAAGCACAGAAGATGTACAAACTCAACCTCAAATGTTTCATGCTCACAAACAGCGTGTGTATGTGTGGGGGGGAGGGGCAGGATACCTGGATACCTCAATTTTACAGCAATGTTACAAGCTGCTTGGATTGAAGAATCAATTAATCCAATAGGTGGAATAAAAATTCAAGTTATTTCCTTAAAAATATTGCAGCAAGCCCTCCATGTAAGCTCAGCTTCACGAACTGCACGTCTTGTGTTTTGCCTCCTTTAAAGAGCTCCCTATTACAGGAATAGGACAAAATGCATGCCACAACCCAAAGAATGAGAGTAAACCTCCAACTCGCTGCATCCAACATGCAAGCACCACTGCGGCTCTCAAACGGCAACTTATGCTATTAAATTAGCTTAGCCTAGACTACAAAAAATGGAATCAGGCAGCTGTGGTTTCTTGCTCACATAAAACTCTTTCACGCCAGCATCAGCTGGGCTCCATGCCAAGGACTGGCACTCATCTTTAAGCCACCATTAAAAAAAGCATGCAGCCGTGCCTTCACACTCACATGAAAAGCCATCACGCCAGCATCGGCTGCGCTCCATGCCAAGGACTGGCACTCATTCTTGAGCCACCATAAAAAAAGCATGCAGCCGTGCCTTCACACTCACATGATAAGCCATCACGCCAGCATCGGCTGCGCTCCATGCCAAGGACAGGCACTCATTCTTGAGCCACCATAAAAAAAAGCATGCAGCCGTGCCTTCACACTCACATGAAAAGCCCTCACGCCAGCATCGGCTGCGCTCCATGCCAAGGACTGGCACTCATTCTTGAGCCACCATAAAAAAAAGCATGCAGCCGTGCCTTCACGCTCACATGAAAGGCCATCACGCCAGCATCGGCTGCGCTCCATGCCAAGGACTGGCACTCGTTCTTGAGCCACCATAAAAAAAAGCATGCAGCCGTGCCTTCACACTCACATGAAAAGCCATCACGCCAGCATTGGCTGGGCTCCATGCCAAGGATTGGCACTCATTCTTGAGCCACCATAAAAAAAAGCATGCAGCCGTGCCTTCACACTCACATGAAAGCCCTCACGCCAGCATTGGCTGGGCTCCATGCCAAGGACTGGCACTCATTCTTGAGCCACCATAAAAAAAAGCATGCAGCCGTGCCTTCACACTCACATGAAAAGCCATCACGCCAGCATTGGCTGGGCTCCATGCCAAGGATTGGCACTCATTCTTGAGCCACCATAAAAAAAAGCATGCAGCCGTGCCTTCACACTCACATGAAAAGCCCTCACGCCAGCATCGGCTGGGCTCCATGCCAAGGATTGGCACTCATTCTTGAGCCACCATAAAAAAAGCATGCAGCCGTGCCTTCACACTCACATGAAAAGCCATCACGCCAGCATTGGCTGGGCTCCATGCCAAGGATTGGCACTCATTCTTGAGCCACCATAAAAAAAGCATGCAGCCGTGCCTTCACACTCACATGAAAAGCCCTCACGCCAGCATTGGCTGGGCTCCATGCCAAGGATTGGCACTCATTCTTGAGCCACCACCGCGCGTAGTTGAAGATAGTGCATGGGAGAGAGACTGCATGTGCATCCAGCAAAGCAAGGCAGCACAAGTGGCTGGCTGGGCGTGTTTGGGGGCACCATTGGGGAGCCATGCTTTGTGCAAAAGCGTATGGATGTACCCTCGGCTGGCAGAGACCAACCGCAGGCCGATCAGCCAAACACCCTGGCTAATGGTCACCCCCCATTGTAGCCAGTGTCACCATTGGGAAGACATGCTGTGTGTGGGGTGCCTACACAGACATTTTTGTTTTGGTTTGGTTACAGGCACCTTTTGCTTCAGCTAAGCTGCCCTTGTAGGCAGGTACAGCTATGTAACCCTATCCTATCCTACACAGACACATACATAGCATGCTGTCATGGCAGAGGTGCACCAGGCAATGATAGAAGCTGGCTTTGAAATCGACTCCTTTGAGAACTGCCATGCCATGCATACAGAGACACTCGTCTCCAAGGCAGACCCACCCTTTCTTTGGCACTAAGTGGCCACTTCCTGCTACCAGCATATTACAGCACCTCTGCACCATTCCAGGACCTGAAAATGGCGTTGGATAGCCAATTGGTTGCTCTAACAAGAAGGTATGGGGGTGAGAAGCGTCCCCTAACTTTTTTGAAGGCGTACGGTTCTTCACACAGGCTGCCAATTGGCCTCAATTGAATCTAGATAGACGTGTTTCCAGTGCCTGGAGATGTATCAGGTCACCAGGGGATGCAGCGATTTCAAAAAGATGTCACTTCTTGCATCAGCGTGTACCTTCATTTCAAGGGCTCCCAAACCACCAGCAGCTCCCCCAATGCCTTCCCCCCAAAACTGACATTGCAGCTTGATTGACGACCTCAGAGCAGTCTAAGTCCTGGAGCGCTGGTCATTGGTGCCAGAATGGGTGAAAGCAGCCTCAGAGCCACATATGGCATCAGCAAGCATCTGCCAGGATTCTAGCAAATCTCAATACTTGGGACACAAGGATGTGTTTGATATGCAGGGTACATAAGGAGACTTGGGATATAAGGACATGTTTTGTTTGCCCAAAGCCCTTAAGAATGCTTGCGGAAAGCATGGATGGCTCAATGGTACTGCTTGGGAGGGTCTGTGTTTGAGAGGGTCTGGTGGCTAAATGATACTGCTTGATAGGGCCTGGTGGCAGGGACGACCAGGACACCGCCATTCATTCAAAGACTGCCACAAGAGTCTTGTGACAAGACAATAAAGTGTATACGAAAATAATGGATACAGTTGTGTAAGATAGAAGCAATCAGGCCAGGCAATTTAACCAAAGCGTCTTTCAAACCAGGCGATCCATGGATTAAACAGACACTGCCCTGCACCCTTTCCATGCCCTGCAATGGATCCATGCACAAATGTTGGTGCCGCCCTTTGACATTAGTGCGTAAATCTCCATTTTTCCGACGCGCACCCTGATCAATGCATACCAGGGGCAAGCAAGCATCGTCACTGTCATGGCTGTGGGACTATGGGTTGGCCGATTCCATGAACATATATGCCGTGCATTTCAGCTTTTTCAAGGGGAAATGTGACATATAAAGCGCACATGTATGGAAATGGCTGGTCTATAAGACTAAGGCTACCAGCAAAAACATGCAGTGATCTGGCATGCTTTGGGACCCCCTTGGAGCAAAGGAAACAAGCAGCTGAGGCAGCAGGTGGCGAGTGATTTGCAATAAAAGGAACAAGCAGCCGAGGCAGCTGGTGGTGGGTGTTTAGAGCAAAAGGGGGAAGCAGCCGAGGCAGCAAGCGGTGGGTGTTTAGAGCAAAAGGGAGAGGCAGCCGAGGCAGCAAGTGGTGGGTGTTTAGAGCAATAGGGAGAAGCAGCCGAGGCAGCTGGTGGTGGGTGTTTAGAGCAAAAGGGGGTAGCAGCCCAGGCAGCAAGCGGTGGGTGTTTAGAGCAAAAGGGAGAGGCAGCCGAGGCAGCAAGTGGTGGGTGTTTAGAGCAATAGGGAGAAGCAGCCGAGGCAGCTGGTGGTGGGTATTTAGAGCAAAAGGGGGTAGCAGCCCAGGCAGCAAGCGGTGGGTGTTTAGAGCAAAAGGGAGAGGCAGCCGAGGCAGCAAGTGGTGGGTGTTTAGAGCAATAGGGAGAAGCAGCCGAGGCAGCTGGTGGTGGGTGTTTAGAGCAAAAGGGGGTAGCAACCCAGGCAGCAAGTGGTGGGTGTTCAGAGCAAAAGGGAGAAGCAGCCGAGGCAGCAAGTGGTAAGTGTTTAGAGCAAAAGGGAGAAGCAGCCGAGGCAGCTGGTGGTGGGTGTTTAGAGCAAAAGGGGAAAACAGCCGAGGCAGCAAGCGGTGGGTGTTTAGAGCAAAAGGGAGGGGCAGCCGAGGCAGCAAGTGGTGGGTGTTTAGAGTAATAGGGAGAAGCAGCCGAGGCAGCTGGTGGTGGGTGTTTAGAGCAAAAGGGGGTAGCAACCCAGGCAGCAAGTGGTGGGTGTTCAGAGCAAAAGGGAGAAGCAGCCGAGGCAGCAAGTGGTGGGTGTTTAGAGCAAAAGGGAGAAGCAGCCGAGGCAGCTGGTGGTGGGTGTTTAGAGCAAAAGGGGGAAGCAGCCGAAACAGCAAGCGGTGGGTGTTTAGAGCAAAAGGGAGGGGCAGCCGAGGCAGCAAGTGGTGGGTGTTTAGAGCAATAGGGAGAAGCAGCCAAGGCAGCTGGTGGCAAGTGCAAGTGCTCGCAGGGAGCACTCACAGAATTTGACGCCCTGACGCCCCAGAACTTGAAACCCCGCACTCACTTGCACAGTGCAAGTGCTCGCAGGGAACACTCGCAGAACATTTGACGCCCTGACGCCCCAAAATATGACGCCCCGCACTCACTTGCACAGTGCAAGTATTTGCAGGGAACATTCACAGAATTTGACGCCCTTGTAGAACTTAACCGTGTAAGGTTCCACAAAATCCACCATTCTATGATGCACACTGTAGGCTTCACCAAGTGCGTCCATGATTCTATGATGTGCATTCACAGAATCTGACGCCCCTGCAATACTTGGCCGTGTGAGGTTCCATCAAGTATGTCCATGATTATAAGATGTAGGCTCACAAAATTTGACGCCCTTGTAGAACTTGGCCGAATAAATTCCACCAAGTGAATTCACAATTCTGTGAAGCACACTATAGGTCCCACCAAGCGTGCGTCCATGATTGTATGACGTGCACTCACAAAATTTGACGCCCTTGTAGTACTTGGCCGTGTAAGGCTCCACCAAGTGAGTCCACGATTCTATGATGCGCTGGTTCTCTGCGCCGGTGCCATAGAAGAGCACCAGCCACCAAGTAGGAGGGGTGGGCCTGGCCCGCACGACCAAGTACTCCTGTGCCAAGTCGAACCACAGATCGATGGTGTGCTGTGCCACGTTCTTGAAAAACTTGACGCCAACATTGATGTGCATGGAGTACAATGTCCTGCCCTCATGGGTGACGGTCACGGCTACATCAAAGTCATACTGAGTAAACACAGAGGCCACGTCGTTGCGCAGGATCACGTCAGCGTCGATGATGACCACGTCCTTGTGCATAAAGCGGGTGAGGGCTTGAGCCTGCAGATCATGAACAGAAAAAGCGAAGGAAGGGTCAAAGGAGTGGTTAGAGAAGCAAAGGAAGGGGCAAAAGAAGGATCAGGGTCTGGGCTTGCAGATCAGGATCAGGAACAAGAATAGCAAAGGAAGGGTGAGGCCGTGAGCCTGCAGATCAGGACGAGGGACAAGGAACGCAAGGAAAAAAGGTTACATAGCTGTACCTCCCTGACACCAGGCAAACTTGCTTAATCGGCGCATGTACATGCTTTGGACAGGCAAGCTTGCCGGGGAGGACAGCTATGTAACCTTTTACTTGCGTTCCTTGTCCCCCCGTATGCTGCCGAACAGCTGCATGTGTGTGTGTGTGTGCGTGCGTGCGTGCGTGCGTGTGTGTGTGTGTGTGTGTGTGTGTGTGTGTGTGTGTGTGTGTGTGTGTGTGTGTGTGTGTGTGTGTGTGTGTGTGCGTGCGTGTGCGCTATAGCACATTGCGCTTTTCGGAGTGGATATGTCACGGCATGAGGCACTTCCTCACCTCTAGGCACTGCAGCCGGGCCATCCATTTATGGTTGTGGGTAGGTAAGCAGATGAAATGGGGTACGAGGTGTATTGTCAGAGGAATCTTTGAGTCAAAACCCTGGAGTTGGGGCACTAGCTCTGCGTCATCCGTCACGACGTCCACGCATGCTGTCGTGTGTGTGAAAGCAACACTTTCAATGGACAGCTTCAGCAGAGCCAGATGGTTCTTAATTTGGCGCGATGATGTGTAATCGATGTATACGAAGTGCAGGTTGCACTTTTGAGGGACAGCGCCATGCGAATGCTCAACAATTTGAGCAGCCTGGTCAATACCAGCTACTGCTACGATAATTGTTAAGCAGCAGAGACCCAGCAATGTAAGCAATGGCATTCACGTTCAGGGCATCTGACCGCATGCCCCTATGATAAGGCCTGCAGGCAAGGAATGTCAAAAGATCTTTGAGGCATCTTTCACGCTGGCATTCAGCATGTGTGCTGTACAGCAACAACTGAGTGAACAAATTCAGAAATCGCAGACACACACCTTCACAGCTTTAACCCCTCATGTGAGCTCCAATAAGCAAATGTGTAAAAAAGCTGTGCATAGTCACGGGCAGCTTGACAGTAGCAAGCATAGTATGTGTAGTACGCATGCTAGTGCCTTACATCTCTAACCAAGCATTGGAAGCCCAGCTGTCAATGCATGTTGAATAGGCAAGCACATGTGAATCATACAATCTAAGACACTTGATTTACACACTCAATTTCACAGAAACATAAAAACTATATCACATGCCCTTGGAAGCTCCTAGCTAGGATGGCCCCAGGGGCTGCAGCCAAAAGTAGAGCAGCATACCGGTAATAAAAAATATCCGAGAAAAAATTGAAGTAGATGTCACTCCGTTTGAACCGCCGGATTGGGTTGTTGATTTTACTTGTATGATAGAGAGAAGAGGGAGAGCGAGGCTTTCAAGGAGTGAATTACTTCTGCCACTCGCATTATGCCGCAAATTATCATTACACTTAGCTGCCTGCTAAATGTCTAATTTGCAACAAATGTGATTGGCACGCTGCACAAGATGAAAAGCACATTATCCTGGATTGCCCTTCTTTGAATATCCTGATCGATGGATCTAACAGACCTGTGCATTCAGCTCCAGCTCCTGTTTAATCCTGCACCCCTTATAAGTAATGTATCACATGATAGATATTTCATGAGCCAGGCTGATGTCCTAGGATTAGCCAATTGGAAGTTCGTTCGGACTGGTTTGGTTACAAGCACCGTTTTTGCTTCAAAGCAAGTTCAGCTAAGCTGCCCACATAGTCAGGTACAGCTACGTATGTAACCCTGTCATAAAAGAAAAAGAAAAGAAAAGAAAAACTACGTAGGCACCCTGTCATATCCTTAGATGTCGAACCTGTTTTGAAGGGCTTCCTTAGGTGTGCTCGCATCTCTCATCTCTTTAAATTTGCCTCTATTTTTTCCCACCTTGAAAGCACCTTCAACTTTGCTCTTACTGTGTGTTAAAGTTTTCAACCCTGCTTGCAGGCAGGACCTTACCCAGTGTCTGCAGCCTCTATTGGCTGGAGCAGAAAGAAAAGAAGTCTACGCCAGCCAAAGGGCACTTTAAGTTTCCCTGGCTAGCAAGCTAGCAAAGGTCTTACCAAAGGGCCCTCAAACCTAAACCAGACACAGCTAGCATAGGAGAAAGCAAGAGGCTGTATGCAGACGATCTGTGCCTCACCAGTAACCTTCCCGATCAGCTCCAACTGATGTTAGATAGGCTACACACGTATGCTCAGTGGAAAGGATTGGTGATAAATGCTGCCAAGTCTGAGATTGTGCACTTTAATTCAAGGGGCTAATGTGCCAGTTTTCACGTTAGGTGGAGCTCGTTTGGCGTGTGCAGATTGTTTTAGATATTTGGGCATGCTGTTCACAAACAACGCAACCCGCAAGCCACTGCTGAGTACATGTGTGCCCCTTTCCTAGCTGGTTGTAGACGGATTAGGCTGTTCGCATCTGAGCACCATCTGACGGACAGGCCGCATACCACGCTCTGGCTGACTAAAGCATATGCTCTCCCTGCAAGCATGTATGCATGTCAGATTTGGGACACTAGATTTATGAAAGGAGCTGAAATGGACTGTCCTTTGCAAACTGTGCACCTGTGCTTACTGAAGCGTATCCTTGGGGTAAAGCGAACCACTCCTAATTGGTCTGTACTGTGTGGATGTGACATGAACCTTTACAGTTTTATTGGTTTCGCGCAGTGGTTAGGTTTTACAATGCTTTACTGCGCAGCAACAGCACTACACTCAGTAAGGTACTGCAAGAGGATGTTGAAATGAGCAGTCTTTCCCATAAATGCTGGACCTCAGAACTTTTGGCTGCATGCGCAGGTTTGGACAGGTGCAACGTGTGTACTCATTGTGTTCGGTCAGGGCAGCCTATAGTCATGAGGGAGTTTGTCGTTGATCTGAGAAAAAGGCTGCGAGGTGTGTGGAATGCTGATCCCTTGGCAGAGCATGGTGAACACACGAACAAATTAGCCAAGTATCATCACTGGATGGCACTTCCTTTGAGACCCTTGTCTGTTCATGATGCGCCCTTTTCTGTTCCTAGGTATTTGCATCTCGATTTGGGCAAGTGCACGCTGAAAAACTTAGCACGTTTTTGCTTACATGCTCATACTTCAAGAGTTGAGACATCACTTTGGCAGGAGCACACATCAACTTGTGATAAATGTGAACAAGGACTCCAGGATGAAAAGCATGTCATGTTCCTTTGTTCTTGCGCTTCTGTGTGTTCTCTTTGAAGAACGTATGCACAGTTATTTTCTGACTTCCCCTCTTCTCATAGAATTTTTCTGGACGAATCATGCACTTTCTACTATTATCAAGCTAGCTCTGATGATGTTTTTCATTTCTTGCAGAAGCAAACCAATCATTGAGTGAGACTTATTGTTTTATTTCCAATCTCATGGATATGTTTTGTGCAGTTGAAACAATTGAGCAGGCCGAGCAGCCAAACTACCTGGTTGCAGGTCACACCCCATTGTAACTTGAAAGCAAGAGGAAGATCTGATGAGGGTCTGGAGGATTATCAGCCATGCTCACGCCTGGACTCTCCTTCTCTTGCTCTCCACCGCCACACGTCCAGCACCCCACCCCCAGAAGTCCCGTAAAAACGGAAAACTGGAGTTGTCTTTCTTTGCTGTAGACCTGGCCTTCAGCCAGCCTTCAGATCCCTAATGGCTTTGTTTCAGGCTTTCTCCAAGGCTCGCTGTGTCTAATTTAGGTTTGAGGGCCATTTGGTGAGATCCTTGCTGGCTTGCTAGCTAGGGAGTTCAAGTTCCCTGATTAGAGAACCTTTCCTGAATGCACGCGGCCTTTTGGCTGATGGAGGCTTTTCCCTTTTCTTTTCTTAGCCTTCTGTGCTCTGTTCATCCAAGATGCCGCAGTATTTGCTAATAATGTGGCAGCCACATTGTTAGAACAAATTATACTGGACAAATTTGACTTAAGCCTTTTGCTACTGGAACCTGTTACGTGTACCTTGTGCAAGCGTATTCTTGTAACCAATTTTTGTGCTGAAGCCTTTAAGTGGTGCACATTAACTGGTGGCTCATGTGAACCTGTGACCCTCTCCACCCCCCCCCATCTCTATGTGTGTGTGTCAGTGTTTCTTTCAAGTCGACATATCGATATATCGACATGAGAACCGACTTCCTTGACTTTTGACATCGGCATGAATGTGACTTTTTCAAGGAGTCATTGAGCCTCTGTGTGGGCGACCTTCCCCCCCCCCACCCCCTGTCGAAGGCCTAAAAGGGTCCCCTCAAAGACCAGAATATAAAATTTTCTTTAAGCCTGACAAATGAGTGATGATGAAGATGATAACCCAAACAAGAGGGTGTGAAAGGGTGAAAGTGATTGGGAGTGCTTGCTGAGACGAGGTACTCTTGGCTTAACCAACAAGTTCCAGGGCAAATGGTACCAAGAGGAGCCCCCCAAGGGCCCCACTGCAAGCACTGGCTCATTGATAAAGGGGCAGATGGTGATGGCCAGCTCATGGCAGGGTGCAGCTTGTGCAACGTGACCTTCCAGTGCCGGGCACAGACAGTGAAGAGCCATGAGAGCAGCAGCAGCCATCAGAAGAAAGGCACAGCATGGATGCTCACGCAGAAGGACAGGGCATGGTGGCAGGAGGGTGGCAGGAGGCTTGAACAAAGCAGCAGAGTGCACAGCGCAAGTGGATTGAACTACGGCCATGAAAAGAAGAGGTGGCTTGTTTAAATAAAAAAGCTTATCTTCACACATGTTTCTGAACTACACCGGGAGGCCGCAGGCCTCCTGGCGGGCTGGACTTGAAAAAAGAAAAGACACGAAACAAAGATTTTTGAAAGAACCATTTTGGGGTGAGACATGAAATCAAGGTTTTCCAATAACCTTCAAAGAAACACTGGTGTGTGTGTGTGTGTGTGTGTGTGTGTGTGTGTGTGTGTGTGTGTGTGTGTGTGCGTGTGTGTGTGTGTGTGTGTGTGTGTGTGTGTGTGTTTTAGTCGGACCTGGCATGCATAGCCTTCTCTCTTCTTTTATATACATGGCGATGGCAACACATTATGTCTTAACGAAAAGTTTTCATGTTGGCAAACAGGCTTGCAGTCGGGTCCTGCCTGAGGACCTTGTGCCATCAATGTGTGTGGAGGATCTCCAATAAAAGAGATGCTGAGGAGGACAACCTAGAGAAAATTGATACCAAACACAAGGTTTTTCAGTGGAGAGCAAACAGAGGCAGGACACCAACGTATGCACGTTGCTGCTTTTTGTATCACAAAACGGTGAAAGCGTCACCTGCATCATCTGACATCTTCCTGTTATTAACATTAGGCACCTAAATACAGCGTGCAACTGAGGCTCACTGTGCAGGCCTTCTATTCAGCTGCGCTCACAGGAACTTGAGCTTTTGCAAACGGTGTATTTTTGGCGGTGGAGCCATCGCAGCAATGGCCCTTGCAGGAGGACTGCACCAATGACCAGCGCTACAAAGGACTCCTGTGCGCGCATGCAGGCAGCAAATATAAAATGTCAGGGGCTGCTACAGGATCCACTCCAACTGCAAACAGAACGTGACAACATTTGGACCGTCCATTCCACTTGTCAATATAATGTGGACAACATTTAGACCACTAATTCAGACGAACTTGCTCAAAATGCAGCAGGACGTGCAAATTTCAGAGATAGGGATGATTCCATGACGGGGATGGAGCCTCAAGACCAGGGATGTCAGCCCAGTTGCTCTACATTGATAGCTCTTTTTCCACACTTCTTTTCACTGCCTTTATTCTAACCAATTATTGTGTTGTGTACATGTGCAAATCCTGAGCTTGACATACACTTGAAAAAGGAAAAATGCATGCGGAACTTATTAGACGGGCATGCTGTGTTGGTTCAATTAAACCAATGCTTTAAATAACCCAAGGATAAGGAGGCCCCAAACGCTTGCTTCAAACAACTGGAGGACAAAGGCAGCATCATTGCTTATGACGCCATGACAGAGGCAGCCCTGTTGCTTTGTATGGCCCAAGGACAAAGGCAGCATCATTGCTTATGACGCCAGGACAGGGGCTGCCCCGTTGCTTTATATGGCCCAAGGACAAAGGCACCCCCACTCTTTTGCACTATTAAACGACAAGGCAGCCCCAATGCCCCATATGACTTTCAATGCCACCACCTCACTCCCATCACACGCATGTGCATGAGCTTGACCCAATACCTAGGCCACTGTTGGGCATGCACATGGGTGTGACATGCCAAAAGGGACTTTGAATGACGGCGCAAATGCTAATCATCTCGTATATGAACCGGACGTAACAATGGGCAATCCCACTGCTGGGTGCACATGGACAATATCACTGTTGGGCATGCACATGGGCAATACCTCGGTCACTGTTGAGCATGCACATGGGCAAGACCTCGGTCACTGTTGGGCATGCACAGCGAGTTGGCACACATCAGCACCCTCTCTGCCTCCCACAGAGTCAAGTACTCAGCTCGTGACTGCTCACCTTGATCACCAAATGGTTACCTCAGTTACTCTCTAGCATGGGCACACAAGCAGGTAACTGACCCAACCTAATCGAAGGAGAATGCGTTGCACCAGCGCACACCCACTTGCCTGCGGGTGGTGGAAGAGCTTGGCTGTGAAGTACATGTCCGCGGACACCAAGCACGACAGCAAGAGGGATGCCAGCACAGCGCAGTACGCCAGTATGTGCCACACCAAGGGCAGCCCCAGCACATCCATCTTTGTCAAGTCGCTCACGGCACAAATCAGCTCCACCTGAAGTGTGTGAGTATGTGTGTGTGTTTGTGAAAGCAAGCATTTGGCTCAAGGTTCTGCCGCTCTCCCCTTTCTTTGAAGAACCAACCGCACCGAGCCAGCCCAGCATGCCGCCAAAACATAAAGGCACATGTAGAGGTCTTGAGGGAGCCATACAGTGCATAGCACGAGCATGGCCACACTGATACACATTAATTAATCAGAACATGCCACATTGGCTGAGTCTCCCTTACCCAGTCCACACTGATCCGAATTCATTACCACACTGATACACATTAATTAATCAGAACATGCCACATTGGCTGAGTATCCCTTACCCAGTCCACACTGATCCAAATCCATTACCACACTGATACACATTAATTAATCAGAACATGCTACATTGCCTGGGTATCCCTTACCCAGTACAAGATGGTAACACAGAAGCCATTTCAGTGGCCATAACAAAGCCAAGCATCTGCAGGCTGGTCCTTCAGAGCACCCGGTACACTCATCCAAGGGGCACAAACTGTAACTTATGGGATGTTGAGCTTCAAGAACATGGAGCACTTGCATTTGGAGGTAGAACTGGCATATACAGGGACGGAAAAATAAAAAAAGGGATTTTGTGATTCAAGACAGGAGCTCCCCGTGATGAAAGTTGGGTACCTGAATGTCATTCTGACGCTCTGACGCTTTGAGCAGCCACCATTGTCCTATCAATCAACAAAAATGGCAGTAATGCAGTCCCATCCTATGCCATAGGAGTTGTACCTGAAGGCTTGTCACCACAGATGCCCCGAGCAGTAGATGGTCAGAGAGGTAAGAAGGTGCTTCCTTAGCACTCAGATTGTTTTGCTGCAAAGCAAAGAGAGGTGACAAGCAATGGGCTTGATGTGCAGGGTGCTTATGAGGCACCCAAATGTTTTTGCTAAGCAGGGAGAGGGAACAAGCAGTGGGCTTGATGTGCAGGGTGCTTCTGAGGCACCCAAATATTTTTGCTAAGCAGGGAGGGGGAACAACTGATGTGAATAGAGGCTGAGTGGGAATGGCGTGCAAGGGTCTTTTTTGGCACTCAAATTCTCTTGGTGCAAAGCGAGGAAAGGGGACGGCCAACGTGCGTGAAGTCTAAGCTATGAGATGATGTGCAAGGCGCTCAAAATGTTTTGCTGCAAAGCCAGGAAAGGGGAGAGTGAGAGATTGAGTGAGAGCAATGCGGAAAGATGGACGAGCTGTCACTTGTTTGTGCGTGTGTGTTTGCTCTATTGTTGCAAACAGTTGCAGCAGTAAGGCGACAAGGGCAGCAGCAACCATGTAAAAAAAACTTGCTTCTCTTCTTCACCTAAAATGCAAAATCTTGGCAACGTAGTAGTAGCAACACAGGATTGAACGCATACCAAATCCAATGTTTTTCAAGTAAGGAGTGAGCATACACCTGGAGCACACCACCACTTCCAATGTATACAGCACAACTGGTATTTACAGCTGTATTGATCCTTGCTCTGTCGCTAGTGCAGCAATCTAAACGAGCACCAGGCAACTAGTGCAGCTCTCTGCCTCTTTCTCTCTTACCAATGCAGTTTTTGAACCAGGGCTAGTCTTTCAGAAGTGCTGCTCTCTGCTACCCTTTCTTTCCATCTTCCCCTCCCCCTCCCTCTCCCTCCCTCCCTCCCTCCCTCCCTCCCTCCCTCTCTCTCTCTCTCTCTCTCTCTCTCTCTCTCTCTCTTTCTTTTTCTCACCTTTGCAGCATATTGAATGAGGGCCAGGTGCACGCCATATATGAGCATGCGCAGGCCTGCCACCAAGGAATAGCAGAAGAAGCAGCCGGTAGGCAAAGTCACCTGAGGCAGAGCCTGCACATACATATACACAACGGTGAGGGATACTCTGCACACTGCGGAAGATCCTGCATATGCATGCATGGTGTGAAGATCCTGCACATGCATGCACAATGGGGAAGAGCCTGCACATGCATGCACTGCACCGGTTGGTTGTGTAGCAGGGCGCACGCACTCTGGCACTCGCATTGGGGACCTGAAGTTTGGGTTCAAGTCTTGGGTTGTTGTTGGGCCACTGCCGGTGGGGATTTCGGCCCTGACTGCATGCAGCCTAACAAAGCCAAGCGCAGACTTCTTATTTCATTTCTTTTGCACGCGCAGCGCGTGGTCTGGAAGCAAGTGCTCTGTTTCCACTTTTGCCGAAAACTGCTTCAGGTCCAAAGTACGACAGAACTCTGTGTACATATGCCAAGGACTGCCTATATTCCATACATGGACCTTGTGCAAGGGGGTACACAAACAAGCTTGCGGAAGCAAAGTGTTTGGCAGCTAGCACTGGTACATGCCAAATGCTTGGTGGGTGCCTGGTCTGGTCCATCATGCGCGCACATCCGTGCGTGAGCGCCCATGACACTGCCACTTGAAAAGCACGAGAGCCATGAGCATTAGCTTTGTCAATCCTTGGTCAGCGGCTTCCTTGAACTGCAGCTTTGACAACCTATCGTGCTTTGTAGGCCAGGTTGAAGCGCTGTTGAAGCAGTCACGAATTGCAAGTGACAATGTCCACGTGTATGGGGCGGTCACAAATTGTAAGTGACAATGTTCACGTGTATGGGGCGGTCACGAATTGTAAGTGACAATGTTCATGTGTATGGGGCGGTCACGAATTGTAAGTGACAATGTTCACGTGTATGGGGCGGTCACGAATTGTAAGTGACAATGTTCACGTGCATGGGGCGGTCACGAATTGTAAGTGACAATGTTCACGTGTATGGGGCGGTCACGAATTGTAAGTGACAATGTTCATGTGTATGGGGCGGTCACGAATTGTAAGTGACAATGTTCACGTGTATGGGGCGGTCACGAATTGTAAGTGACAATGTTCACGTGTATGGGGCGGTCACGAATTGTAAGTGACAATGTTCACGTGTATGGGTGTGCAGCAGGCCACACTAGCAAGTGACAAAAGCTGGCATGGATGCATGTGGAGTCCATAGTTGTGCGTGACAATGTTCACGTGACAATGCTCAAATGGGTACATGTGTTGGAGTCCACAGATGTGCGTGACAGTGCGCACGTGGCAATGCTCACGTGACAACGTTCACGTGAATTTGCGTGTTGGAGGCCACATTTGTGCATATGACGCTGCTCACGTGCTCACGTGACAAACGCTCATAAGGAAGGGTGTATGTTGGAATCTACAATTATGAGTGGCAATGTTCGTGTGACAATGCTCACTTGGACGTGTGTGTGTGAACGTGTGTGTGTGTGTGTACGCGTGCGTGTACTTGTGTGTGTGTGTGTGTGTGTGTGTGTGTGTGCATGCGTACGTATATGCATGCGTACGTGTTTGTTCGTGCATGTGTGCGTGTGTGTTTGTGTGTGTGTGTGTGTGTGAGGCCACAATTATGAATGACAAAGTTCATGTTGATGCATGTGTAGGGAAGCTGCAGCGGTGGAGCTGGCAGCATCTGGTGCGGCAGCCCCCCCCCTCCAGCCCCCTCTGATGATACAGCAACAGATGCGGATGAGGTCACAGTGGCATCCATGACTGCCACTCCAACTTTCACACTCACTTTCACTTTCACTGCGGTCACAGCGGCGGATGAAGCCACAGAGGTAAATGTGCCTGAAGGTGAGCCAGAGGGCACTGCGGCCGTCGAGGCAAGGGGGGTGAGCTCAGTGTCCAGTGCTGTCCCACTTGATGCTGCGATGATGGCGTTGGAGTTGGCGGCAGCAGAGAGGCGTGCGATGAGCAAACGCAGTAGGAGTAACAAGAACACCAGGCCGGGACCTGTGGGCAGGCAGCAGAAAGGAAGCATGATGGTGCCAAGAAAAGGAAGATGTGGATCAAAGGCCTGTGGGCAGGAAGCAGAGAGGAAGCATGATGGTGCTTAAAAAAGGAAGATGTGGATCAGATGCCAGATATGGATCAAATGCCTGTGGGTGGCCTGTGAGTACTATAGAGCTATCAGGGGCATGCCTTGTGCACCCGTGCTGGGAGGCCAGGCGGGAGCATGATGGTGCTTAAAAAAGGAAGATGTGGATCAATGGTCAAGGATCGGATGAAGAAGGAAAGGATGCCGTTTAAGCCGTGACGTAAAGAAAAGAGAAAGCAGAGTGCTGATGTCCACTGATGGTTGGGGTCAATCGCCTGTAGCAGTTTCATAAATAGCAAGGTGGGTCCCTTAACAACCCAATGCATCTTGCCGGCAACAACTTGTAGCACACTTGCTTTTCTTGTTATCTTCAGTGGGCCTGCTGGCTACAACTCGTGGTACACATTCTTTGTTCATCAAGGAGCTCTCACCTGCAGCAGTCCTGAACACGTTGCGGTCAAACCATGTCAGCTCATGGTGCACAGCGCGCTTGTCAGTAGGAATGCCCTCAAAGTGCATCATGCCTGCAGGGACACAGCATTCATGGGGTACACACGAGCTCTTTGGTTTATCAGCAGGAGTCCCCTTGGACTGCATCATGCCTGCAGGGACACGGCAATCAGGGAAGCACACGAGCTCTTTGGCTTTGTGTGCCAGTGGTGCGCAGTGTGCTTGTGAGCAGGAATGCCCTTGAAGTGCAACATGCCTGCAGTGACACGGCGATCAGGGGAGCACATGAGCTCTTTGGCTTTGTGTGCCAACGGTGCGTAGCGCGCTTGTGAGCAGGAATGCCCTCGGAGTGCATCATGCCTGCAGTGACACGGCGATCAGGGAAAATGGCTGCTTGCTAGCAACTTTCTGAGCTTAGCTCTATAACTCCTTCCCTTCTCAATACCTCAGGCAGCAATCCACGGATGGCATGGGACTGCAGGCCATCCCCATGGCTTGCATGTGATGGCTTGTTCACATGATGGCTTGGGACTGCAAGCCACCATGACGGCTTGCACGTAATGGCATTGGACTGCGAGCTACCTCCATGGCTTGCAAGTAATGGCTTTTCACATGATGGCCTGGGGATGGCACGCTTTAGCTTGTTCATGTGATGGCATGGGACTGCAAGCCACCTCCACGGCTTGCACGTAATGGCATTGGACTGCGAGCTACCTCCATGGCTTGCAAGTAATGGCTTTTCACATGATGGCCTGGGGATGGCACGCTTTAGCTTGTTCATGTGATGGCATGGGACTGCAAGCCACCTCCACGGCTTGCACGTAATGGCATTGGACTGCGAGCTACCTCCATGGCTTGCAAGTAATGGCTTTTCACATGATGGCCTGGGGATGGCACGCTTTAGCTTGTTCATGTGATGGCATGGGACTGCAAGCCACCTCCACAGCTTGCGCGTGATGGCATTAGACTGCAAGCTATCTCCATGGTTTGCAAGTGATGGCTTTTCACATGATGGCATGGGGATGGCACGCTTTAGCTTGTTCACGCGATCACATGGGACTGCAAGCCATCTCAATGGCTTGTTCAGTGTGGCGCCTGATTTTTATTGGGCAACTATTGCTGGACTGTAACCTTGCTCAAGACATTAGTCAGCGCGTCGTCTTCCAGTTCAAGTTCAAAGCAGATGTATTTCTTACAGCTACATTTGTAGCTGGCCTGGGCCATTTTCAAACTCGGCAGCACTGCTTCAATTCAATCAAGATTACATGACAGCGTTATTTAGGATGTAGTCCTTTGGCATCAGCAATGTGCAACGTCATACCAAGTCATTTGGAACAGCGCTTAGGCATTGCAGTATGAGTTGCTTGCCCTGCCTGAAAGGAGGATACAGCAAGGAAAATTCAACACGTTGTAAAACAATTCCTTGGCCCAGTGCGTTGCGCGATCCTTCCATTAAAAGTTGAAAAAATGCCAGTGTAGATCATGAGGGTGGTGAGGTGCACATGTGCCGTCCCTGAGATCATGCAATAAGAGAAACAACATGCAACGAGGAGCAACAAAAACAGCAACATGCCACCAAAATGTAAGGCATGTTGTCATTGTTGTAGTAGTAGTTGTCGTTGTTGTGGCGGTGGTGGCGGTGGCATATTTTTGGCGTGCCACATAAATAATAACTTGCCTCACCTGAAATGACAGCCAGCAGTCACCTTCACAAACCGACATGCCGCACCTAAGATGACTGCCTGCAATTAGCCTAAACAAGAACAACAAAAACAACAGCATGCTTCACCTGAAACGACAGCCAGCAGCCAGCCGACACAGGGCAGCAGCAGCAAAGCCCAGTAGGCTTGGTGCGAGGGCATCAGCAGTCCTGGGATGCAAAGCAAAAGACAGAGCACAGTAGGCCTGGTGCGAGGGCATCAGCAGTCCTGGGGTGCAAAAAAGAAGGGGCTCCATTTGTCACATTTCATGTTTCGCCGACATACAAGTGCATATGCTTGCAGTGTTATACATATGTTTCATGATAAAAATCCGTGTGTGGAACTGGCCAACCCTGCACATCCATGATCCTGGTCGACATGGAAAAATTGGGAGGCAGTGCTTGGAAGCAGAATTTATTGGAGCCTTGAGCTTGCCTGCCTTTGCCTCACAGGCCCAGCCTAGCAGATATGCGTTTCGACTGATGGCCACACAGGCCTGCACGCTAGCGCATAAGTGTTTACAGAGTGACCAACAACAGCATGTTAAAAATGATCTGTTCAATAGCAGTACAAGGCAAGAGGCACATGTCTACAGTTACTCAGGCTCCGAGGAGCCCGCGCCAGCTATGCCAGACACCAAGGCTCGAAGGCTGAGTTTTTCTGGTGGCTTTTCAAATCTCCAGACTCCAGGCACAAACTGAAAGTTTTGGTGCCGCCCCCTCTGGGGTAGTGGCTGCGGTCGCACTCCGCTCATGTCTTGAACTCCACCCCCCCATGCCACTGTTGTCACTTGTGTTAGACAAGTGCAGCAGTGCTTATCTGGACAAGCGCAGCATTGTTTTTTTTGTTGTTGCATGCAGCTGCCGCACCTTTCCTCCAACCCAACCTAGATTAGGGCAGCTTTTTTGCAGCCGCACTTGTCTGTTTGCTTGCAGCCGTCACGCATCCCAAAACCCAGACCTGACCTAGTCCTGGGCAACTTTTCCGGCAAGCCACATGGCTGTTGTGCTCAGATATGGTCTTTGATGTAAAGTGGGCATACATGTCAGTGCAGCGCACCAAATGGCACACAGTCGAACCTGGCTGAAGGCTTTGTGCTTCTGGAAACTGCAACCTGCAGGCATGACAGGAGGACCCACCATTGCTGGTTGCTGCCTTCAAGCTTTGCCCAAGCTGCGCAGCATCCCCCCCGTCCGACCCTGCATCATCCTGCTCAGGAGGCCGTGCCATGTGTCTTCGAGGCTGACCACTAGCACCACCAACAGGCCTCTGATGCATCACTTCCCACAGGCTGTGCTGCGCTCCTCCTTATTGGATAAGAAGAATAGCTTATCAATTAAGAAAAAGAGCTCACTTCCCACAGGCTGCACTGCGCTCTTTATAGAGAAGAAGAGCAGCTTGTCAGATAAGAAAAGAAGCTCACTTCCCACAGGCCGTGCTGCGCTTTCCCTTATGAGATAAGAAGAGCAGCTAGTCAGATAAGAAGAGGAACTCACTCCTACAGACTGTGTTGCGCTCCTTCTATTCAGACAAAAGGAGCAGCGTTGCCTACGTCAGTGTACCAGTCCAAACTCGTGCGCCCAAGCAGCCACCTCTCCTATGGGCTGCACAGAGAGGGGCTTAAGCACAAATTTCTCAGCTCCTGTGTTGCCTGAGCCTCTTTGCTGTAGCCACAGAGGCTACAGCTCCACAACACACGGGCTGGCAAGTGGGGCAGGCTCAATGGAAGGTGCTCAGCAGCAGGCCGCCCTGTGTGCAGTGTGTGTGCGAGTGAGTGACGCACAGCTGCAAGGGTTTGGGTCTGCCGCGTCAGTGCCAAGTCTGCTGGCTTTGCTATGTCGTGTGTTGTGCGATCCAGAGCAACGCGCGGAGTTCAAGATTCCCACAATAGCCTGTCCTTTGCCTAGGATTGGGTTGTGTACCACAGGAGGATACCCAGCAGCAGCACCGCGTTTACGAGCAACACGGGCACAAGGTACCTGTGTGTGAGTATGTGTGTGTGTGTGTGTGTGTGTGTGTGTGTGTGTGTGTGTGTGTGTGTGTGTGTGTGTGTGTGTGTGTGTGTGTGTGTGTGTGTGTGCGCGCGCATGTATGCATGTGTGTGTGCGCGTGTGCGTGCATATGTGTGTACGTGTGTGTGTGTGTGTGTGTGTGTGTGTGTGTGTGTGTGTGTGTGTGTGTGTGTGTGTGTGTGTGTGTGTGTGTGTGTGTGCATATGTGTGTGTGTGCGTGTGCGTGTGCGTGTGCGTGTGTGTGTGTGCATATGTGTGTGTGCGTGTGCGTGTGCGTGTGCGTGTGCGTGTGCGTGTGTGTGTGTGTGTGTGTGTGTGTGTGTGTGTGTGTGTGTGTGTGTGTTCAGGGAGCTGCCCAAAGTAAAGGGAGCAACCTCCAAACGCACTCACCTCCCGTATCACAGGACCTCATTCAAAAAGCACCTCCATGAACACTCGTTTTGCTGCCCGTCCAGCAATAGTGACTCTGCGTCCGTGTCTTGCAGAAGTTTGTTGGATTGGCGCATTTGCAGGTACCGGGTATGTGTTTGATGAAAAACAATTACAATTCCATTACATCTGGTATTTCAAGTCAATCGACTAGTGGTTGGCCTCCTTTCTCAATTTGGTCATGAAGGCAAAAGTGCCGCAGACCTAGCATGACTGTATCAGCGCACCCCCTAAGTTGGAAGCCTCTGAAATGGATCCTTCACAGGCATCTCTTGTGCATGGTGAATCTGCATTTGTGCCCCCTCCAAGCGGAGACATTGAGCTGTTGATTCAGGCCACGCTGAATGAGAAAAATGCTCCTGAAATCCTGCAATTCAAGCAAGATGTAGTGGACAGGCTCCAGGGCGCCTTGAGTGCACAGGTTTGGACGAATAGGACAGATATGCAGCTAGCTGTCGTTTCAAATGTTTGCCTAGCATGAAGCTGCTGCATATGATACAATGCCTGATAAACTTACTCAGTAGCTTACTACTTCACCCTTTATTGCAGGAAGAGTATGAGGAGGCTCTGGAATCAGACATGAGCCAGGAGTTGAGACGCATGGTGCTGAGCCTGGAAAACAAGCGCGTGCGCTACCTACTCAAGATGTACCACAGGACCAGGCTACAGAAGATTGAGAAGTTTGCAGCCAGCATAGTGGCGGATGACCAGTACAAAGACAGGCTCAGCGAGTGAGTTAGTATCCCCCCGCCTGGCTACAACAGGCACCTGCTGTTGTACAATCCTTTTAGGGGGTCCCTACCTGAACTTGCACGGCAGTGCAGCTTGCATCAGGGCTCTTACATTCCTTAAACCCCTCCATAAATTCCAGGTCAGAGATGCAATACTGCCGGGATTACTTCGTCCTCCTGGGCAGGCACTTCCATGGCATGGTGCTCGATCACCTTCCTGATGACTTCCGACCTCTGGTACGTGACTTTCTTTGAATACTCCAAAAATATTCGTGGCAATTGCTGCAAATGCAGTTATCAGATGAACACGCATTCCATGCGCAAAGCACTGCTTATTGTGCCAGAGTTGACATGACAGGCCTCCTCCTCACTTCTGCAGCACACTGATGCGTGATAAAGACTATTGCTCCTCCCCATTGGCTGCCTGCTGCAAAGGCAATTCAAAGCAAGGAAGCTGTTCCAGCATTTTTGAGCTTACAATGCTTGTTTGCTTCCCAAAGCACTCCCTTGCTCTGCCAATCTTTTGCAGGTTAAGCTGACAAAATTGAGCACAAGCGATGACCTCATCCTGCGTCCCAAGCTCAATACACATGTGTTTGTGAAAGCTGTGGATGACTGTGGAGCTGTTTATTTAAGCGAGTGAGTGCCCACATGAGCATAAAAACATACCACCTCGCTTGCTCGGAACTATTTTTCTGAAGCCTGTAGCAATATCTTGATATAGATGCTGGTTAAGGTGAATATTGAGCGGGTAAAAAGGTAGGAACCTTTACTGCAATTGTTGACAAGCATCATGCTTATCAATGCCATGACCGTGGTGAATGGGCACAGCTGTGAGCATGCGTTGTGTGCGTTAAAACGCAACATTGTGTTTCAAGGCACAAGGTAGCAGGCACGTATGAAGACTTTAACAGCAAGGAGCCTGTGACGATATGAATGAAATACTTTTTGTGCAGTTCTTATGCCGAATAAGAGCAAAGCATAGCCACAGACGTGACTTTGCTTTGAATTACTGCATCAGCATATTTTGAAGGTGACAGCACATTGCACGGGCGCAAGTACGAGTGAAAAGTGGTCCTCTGTAAACCAAGAGTCATTCAAACCTGTGGTAGTTGCATTTCATGGCATTGTTACTGTGTTTTGTTGCCTTTCTAGACATCCAACTCTATATGTGTGACTCTGCACACATTCTGCTTGATGAATAATGCGGCGGGATTTTGCGTGTGAGCGTAAGATCCTGAACCGTTACCTCCAAGATCGTGAGGTGATGGACAAAGTTTATGTACCGGTTAAATTCCTGAGGAAAACGGCTGTGGCTGGCAGTAGGTATTATTTTGCTTGATAAGCTGATTTGACCACCCCCTGCAACAGGCCTACTTTCTAAGTCCTCCCTCAACTTTGAATCAGAGCCTTCGATGGAAGTTCGACAAAAAGGAAAGGGAGCTGCAACAGTGCAAGCCGACCTAGAGGGTTGGCTTCGTGAGGGAGTATTAGGGAATGGATGTGAGCATGCAATCGCCAGGGTGGCTGTTAATTTGAGCTGTAGGTGTGGAACACGTTTTGCTTTTGGTGGCTGCTGTCGCTCACGATGATTGCAAGTCCTCAAAGCATTTGCATCCCTTTGGGTGGCTGCTGTCGCTCACGATCATTGCAGGTCCTCATAGTATTTGCATCCCTTTATGAATATGTGACATCCATATTTGCCCAAAGAGACACTGGAAGGAGCATTTGATGACGCTGGAATGCTTCATCTAGCATGCATCGCAGCTCCAAGTGGCGCTTCAACACACTCGATGCAATCTGGATTTGTCTGTGCAGGGATTTGATGCTGGATAACGTCCAGCAGAATGACCTCTTCATCGTGCGGTACGAGCCGATGGCTCACCTGGTGCGCACCGGGCAGGTGGTGCTCATCTGATGGGCGGCAGTTTGGTTTTCTTTGTGTGTCAAGGTTTACTGACCACGTGAAGTTGGTTTTGCACAAGCTGCTATCTCAGTGACAAGCAGGGACGTCTATTCTTTTCCTGGTTTGTCGGACAGACACCAGGTTTCCGTCCAAAGGATGGCCAGAGGCTTGTGAACATTGTTGTGAGAGCGTGATCAGTTTGTATGTTTGCATGCACACATGTGGTTCTTCACCCACGCTGCAGCTGCAACCATGCTCTTGCCTGTGGTGTGCTCTGGTATTGGTTCTAATGGTCACTGCTGGATGTAACGTTTTCTCTTACACTGGGCTAATGTGTGCCTAAATGTTCGTCCCCTTGCAAGCAATTAGCATGACCTGTACAGCGGGCCTCTCAACACCTTTTTTGCCTTAAGGGTGTGCACAAAATTCACGGACATGCCTTAAGTAATGATATGTGACAGGATTCAGCAGAGGCTGTTGGTGGTGATATTGCACAAAAAGGTTACACGTTCCATCTTTGCCTTTCTTAGCAAGATTAATGGCTTTGGCTTGTGGTGGAGGGGATTCAAGGCTCTTCTGAGCCAATGTGTCCCCTTTTCCTTAATTGATGTAGGGAGAGTTTCCTCTGCCTGCGTAGTTTTTCTTTTTCTTTTCTTTTCTGGATTTGGCTTTAAGTGTCCCTTTCCCTAACGAGATCTTGTTTCTCAACGATGTCCCTTTCTGTAACATATACGTGTGAGCAAAGCAAGTGAAGATCAGGATGCGACTTTGCCATCAAAAGGGATGAAGACCTGAAATGAAGACGCCAAGGATTGGCTGCCAGCAGTGCAGATGTTCAAGAAACACTTCAACCAAGAAGTAAGTACAAGTTACAATGGGGTTTGACCTTCAGCCAAGTAGTTTGGCTGCTCGGCCTGCTCAACTGTTCCAACTGCACCAAAAATATCCATGAGATCGGAAATAAAACGATAAGTCTCATTACTTTGCTTCTGCAAGAAATGAAGAACATCCTCAGAGCTAGCTTGAGAATAGTAGAAAGTGCCTGAATCGTCCAGAAAAATTCTATGAGAAGAGGGGAAGTCAGAAAATAACTGTGCATAAGTCCTTTGCAGAGAACACACAAAAGTGCAAAAACAAAGGAACACCGCATGCTTTTCATCTTGGAGTCCTTGTTCACATTTATCACAAGTTGATGTGTGCTCCTGCCAAAGTGATGTCTCAACTCTTAAAGTATGAGCATGTAAGCGAAAACCAAGAAGTAATTACATTGCTGAAGGTAAGATAAGGTTGCATTGCAATATCCAGCTAACAGGGCAGCTGATTGGAAACACAGAAGCCTGTAACCAGGCCTGGCCAAGAATGGTTAACTCACAAAGCTTGGACTGGAAAGAAAGTATACGGGTCATGTTTCAAAGTTGTTATGGTCTGGTGTTTGGTATGAAAGAGGGCAAGCAGCAACCAGATCCTGGCTACGGGAATTGCTGTTGCTCCAAATGGCATGTATTGTGGTAGTCATGCTCACATGCTTGGCAAAATGAGCTTGGGGCTTGTGCTTTACTTTTTTGGCATTATATCTCTTGAGGTGGTTAGTCTATTCCTGATCGGAATTATAGGTAAGGTAAGGTAAGGTTACATCGCTATATCCGCCTACAAGGGCAGCTGAACGGAATTATAGACGTTTTGCATGTGTTTGAGGGTGCAGGGTACTACCAGGGTCCAGGGCACTACCAGGGTCCAGGGTACTACCCTAGTAGGGCTATACAAAACTTGAACTGCCTAAATTGCTTGGCGGAAATATCTTGCGCATCCTTGACCCAACAATCCATAAAATTCCCTGAGATGGCACTTTCCCGAGCACTAAGCAAGATGCAGCATTGCTTCAAAATTCAAATTCAAAAAGTCAGACATTTCTGCTCTCGGCTGAAGTGCGTCTGAAGCGGCTGATTTCAGACGCGTTCAAAGAGCGTCTGAAGAATTATAAGAAACAGACGCGGATGCGACTTCAACTTCTGTGCCATTAGGCAAAGGAGAACTCAAAGGTGCAGTTGCTTGAGAGGTTAATTCGTTAAGGCGCCATCTGCTTGCACCGCCCACCATATGGTGTTGCTGATAGCATCTAATTTCTCTTGCTTGTCTGATACGTAAAATCATATCACTTGACACAGTGATTTGCTTAAGCTGCCAGTACATGAACTCCGAGTCGGCACAACAAGGAAAGAATTGTGCACACCTCATTTTTGGCAAAAATTTTGGCCGGCCCCACACATTAGAGTTGGGGGAAGTGCCATAACCCATGGGATTTTCCCCCCGTGGAGATAAAAAGTGTCACTCGGATCGAAAATGGACGATTTCATCTCTTAAGTAAGGAAGAAGAGAAAAACAATGATAGTGATGAAAGGAAAGGAAAGGAAAGGGTTACATAGCTGTACCTGCCTGCTGGGGCAGCTGAGCTGAAGCGAAAAAGGTGCCTGTTACCTAACCAGTCCAATCTAAAAAGCGACACTAGAAGCTCACAGCATTTCAGGCATGCAGACACAAAGTGATGAAAAGTGATGGAAGTATTATCTACAGCAAATAACGAAATTGAGACACAGTTGCTCGAAAAGCCATGATACCTACACAAGAAAGGTTAAAACAAGGAACGGTGGTGCATCTAGCTTTGTGGTGGAGGGGGCTCATGGCTCTTCTGAGCCGATGTGTCTCCTCTTCCTTCCTTGATGTAAGGAGAGTTACCTCTGCCTACGTAGTTTTCCTTTTTCCTCTTCTTTTCCGGCACAAGAGGTTTCAGTAGTACCTGGTTGTAAAAAGCGTTCTTACTTCATGAACTTTGATCAACGAAGGTAGCTGTAACCAGAAGCAAACTGCAAAGCCATACATTTCTACTTTTTTGCCTTCCGATCTCAAATGATTATCCTCATTATGATGTCGGATTTTTAGCAGTTTCCATGCATGAGGAATCATATGAGGGCATAGTGTGAATACCAAACGTTTATGATCTTACCCAAGATCTTCAAAAGCCTCTGTTGTCAAAGGATACAAAGCGAGTGATGACACTTGTGCTTGATATGAGATTATGTGGCGTACGCCCTTGCGCACTGAGCACAGAGAGTGAATCTCCTGTTGCAACTCTTGGTAACTTTGCAAATGTGAGCATGCAGGTCCTTAAAGAGTTCCACCTAGTAGTAGTTATATAATATATTAATATATTGTACCAGACAATTGTACAAATTACAAAGTTTCAAAGGGTTCCACTACTACCTAGTAGCAGTACCCAGTTTACAAAATTTCAAGTGAATCCCATGCAGCTATTTGCATGAGCCCTCCAAGAGGGCGCGCACGAACTTAGTGCCACTTGAAGGTGGGCATCAGACAGCCTCCATGCAGCTGCACCATCCAACCCTCAAACATCTTAGTATGCAGATATATTTTTAATAAAAACCCTTTACATCCCGGGAGACAAACTTTGCTTTACAAAGAAACGGCTCAGAAAACCCCTCTCGCACAACTCCCTATCTTTATGAGCGTCAAACCAATTAGTGAAAATTACTTGCTCGAATACATTGTGAGTTGTGAGCTGAGGTGCAGTGTGTGAGTTGCATGGATTGGGGGCGATTTTCGTCATCACCGTTAAATATTATTATCTGTACCGGGCAAGGAAAATTTGAATTGAATTTCTTCCACTCACATGACGGACGAAAAGGTGGCACAGCCAAACGCAGAGTGCTCTGAAGCTGAGAAGTCAACTAGCAAGGAGACCACCACCAGCACCTCTCCCCAAGTAGAAGCACCTAGAGAAGAAATCTCACCCTCCACAAGTTTCATTGTCCCTCCTGAAGATGCAGTAGCTGTAACAAATGATAAGGGCGTGCTCAAGCACATCATGGTGGAGGGCCAGGGTGGACCGCCCCCTCTTTTCTCGCGCTGCCTGGGTGTGTGAAACGTGCTGTTCTCATCCAGCATCACTCTCTCATGTCAGATCCCAATTTCATCTCCTAAGTTGCCATTGACCTGCGCTGATGTGAAGACAGCATGTTCTCATGAGCCCTCCCATCCAAACTTGCAGTCCATTACGTGGGTCGGTTACAGCGAGATGGAAGCATTTTCATGGACACACGCACAGAGTCGCAGTCTCAGCAACCGGTCAAGGTGGTGGCTGGCAGACGTGAGTTTTCTGCGATTTGTTCCGAGCTTCCACGACTATTTGCAGCTGGTGTCTGCATGCTTTACACTGTAACTGGCTCTCCTTCCATGGCTAGCTAAACATGTTTGATGCTGTACATGCATGATTGATCGTCGACTGCTCATTGTAACGATTTCGTGTCCTGTACTGCATGGAGACATGCTGTTCATACAGGGTTTACAAGGGAAGCTGTCAGTCAAAACGTGTGACTTCTAGGCTAAGACGTGCTGTTCATACAATCGTGGACCCCTTTGAGTAGCTAAACCAGAGCTTGATTTTATCATGTATATCCTGCCACCATAGCTTTGCGAAGGAACCAAGATCCTGCTTTTTTTTGCCTCTGTAGATGCCTCAGCAAAGGAGACTGGGTTGTGGCTAGCAGTAGCTACGATGCGAGTGGGCGAAAAAGCTATGATTTATGTACAGGTGGGAAATTATCTGTGTTCTGGTAAGTGTTCAGTGGGTTGGGTGGAGAAGTTTTAATTCATAGCTTAGCATGCTGCTGCAGCTTGCTCCTGCTATTGCGACATTTCAAAGGAAACTGAATGCAGAATGCACAGTTGATGCTGTTGTCAATGTCCTTGCATCCATTGTTTCCTATCCACTGTTTTATTCCTTTACCTGGGATGCAACACTCTCATTATCTTGTAAGCTAACAAACCATGCTGCTGGGTTCCTGTCCACCTAGAACATGCTGCAGCAGCTACTTCCCCACTTTCGTAAAAATATTGCTGAGCTTTGTGCCACCTTTCCCTCCCTTCCCCATGCTGGGGTTTCACTCACATATGCCTGCATGCTCAATTGCCTGTCCCTCTGCTGCATGTGCCCCTTGCTTGGAATGATTTTCTCGAGGAATGCATCCTTGGTGCCTACACTGGAATGAATCCAGCTTCAGCTCTCGCTGTCGTCTGCCCTGCTCCTTTCACCCTCTTAAATGCATTCGCATCGCTCTTACTCGTGGCGAGGGTTGGCCAATTCCGTACATATATGTACCATATTTCCCACTTTTTCCTCCAGAAAGTGGGATTGTGTGTGCCGTATATCATGTATATATGGCATTGGCCAAACCTAATCATGGCATAGCTGCTTCTATTGGTCTTATGGTCCTGTGGCGCAGCTGCTTCCATTAGTCCTTTGGGTTTGTGGCGCAGCTGCTTCCATTGGTTTTTTGGTCCTGTGGCACAGCTGCTTCCTTTGGTCCTGTGGTTTTAATGCTTTCATTCTACTGCATGCCCATCCACAGGACCCAAACTATGGGTACGGTGCTGCTGGAAACTTTTCATTCCCCTCGGTGCCCCCCTTATCAAACCTGACATATGAAGTGGAGATGGTGGGATTTGAGGAGCCACAGCAACCTGATGAATCGGTGGGTGCTGTTTGGGGATTTGGGAATTTAGGGAGCCACATCAACCTGATGAAAGGAAGAGGAAGGAAGAGAGAGGAGAGGATGACATAGCTGTACCTGCCAAGCAGCAAGCCCCTGTTGGGGCATCCTAATAAACAGAATCACCAACAAACTATCGTGGCATCCTACTATAGCAATCAGCCTAACAGACAATGTACCCCTGTTGTGCATCCTGTAAACAGACGCCTTGAACATCTCTTGTGGCATCCTAATGAGCAAATAGCCTAACAAACAGTATGCCCCTGTTTGGGCAATATGACATGCCAGGTCGACAGGATAATTTTTTCTAATGGACTCAGATTTTGGGGTTCGGAATGAAAAACATGTTGGTTCAATTAAATCAAGTTTTCATTATAATCAAAGCGAGAGGCTGCGCAGCACCATGCCTTTGTCACAGCTTGTGGGTGTGGTTTCAGGTTTGCATGATGGTTAAGTCAGTCGGGGTTCCACCTAGAGCAGAGCCTGTGTTCAATCTTGCCAAGGAAGTTTTATGCTTGCTCAAGGTTAATGAATGAGCATTACTTAGGCTCACAAAAAGGCAGCCTTGCCCTTCAACCAAGCTTTTTACATTTTGGTAGCACCCACCAGCTGCAGGACTTGCAATCTCTCGTATAATGTGCAGGGCCTTTAGTCGCTGGTACATGAACAACTTGATCCCTAGACCACAAAAACAAAAGGTCTTCAGTCAACACGTCTGACAGCTATCCGGTGGACAACTTATCTACCTCTGCCCCTGATGCTGCTTGTCTGATTGCTTGGATTTTTGGGGCAACAATTATGGTGCACTTGTGTGAGCTGCAAGGGGCAAGCGACTGACCCATATGCTGTGCTGTGATAGATGTAACAGAGCACCTGAGTGTGCTCAAAAGCGCAGGTGGTTTACTGTATGAAAAATAGCAGAGTTTTGTGTTCGCCGAATGCACAGGCAGATGATGCGTCTGGCCTGCTGTTTGAGGAGAGGCTGGAGCGAGCAGAGCAGCGGCGGGTGCAAGGGAACCAGCTATTTGCCGAAGGCAGATACCAGGAAGCCCTGTCCAAGTATGCAGTGGTGGGTGCGCGGGAACCAGCTGTTTGCTAAAGGCAGGTACCAAAAGGCCTTGTCCAAGTATGTAGTGGTGGGTAAATTGGTGCAGCTGAAGGGGCAGTGCCCAATTGTTTTGGGATGGTTTTCCTTTTTTTATGCACGCAGCCTTTTGGCCGGCATGCGCTTATCTTCAACTATCTTTTCCTTTTTGTTTGGGATGGATGAGATACTGGCGGCAGGCGGACACGATGCCATGTTGGAGGGCATGCTTAGTGCTTAGGGTTGAGTCTTGAGCTTGCTGGGCAGGGCCTGTCTGACAGTCGTGTCGTAGGTCCCATGGTGGGGCCAACTTGCTGGAGTAGACTTCTGTTCTTGCTCTTCCAATTGGTCTGTATTGTGGGGCCCAACTGTTCAGGACAGGTGATCTTTCCTGCATGCACGCGGCTGGAATTGGACTGCATCGTCTTTTTTTTTCTGGATGAGAAGCTGGCGGCAGGCCAAAGACGTCCACAGTCTGTGGTGCTAGGAACGGCTCTGAGGTAATAAGGCTTGTTCCGCGCAATGGCGCGGACACAAATCTGCTCATTACGTAAAGATGGAGACAAAATGATCTTGTCAGTGGCAGGAGGTCCATTGCTTGCAGTGCGGGTGAACTTCAAGCACTTTGCATCAGTTGGCTGTTTACAGAGGGTCGTTAAGGGAGGCCCTGTCCATGCTAAGGAAAAAACTTTCATTTCCATCACTTCCACTGTTTTACATGCCCCCCTCAATGCGTCCCTGTTGCCTCTTGCATTTAATGCGCAGTGCTTGCTGCTGCCTCTTGCTTCTTGCTTTTGTTGCGCAGTGCCGAGTTTATGCATGCATTATTAGCATGTATTTTTTTTGCGCACTTTTTGAGTGTTGCTGCCATCTCATGCCTCTTGAGTTCGTTGCGTATTTTGCTTGCTTTTGCTTCCACTGCTTTGCCTGCTCACTTCTTATGCATCGCTGCTGCCTCACACCTCTTGCTTCTGTTGGGCAGTGCTTGCAGCTGCCTCATGCCTCTTGCTTTCGTTACGTATCTTGCTTGCTCATGCTTCCACTGCTTTGCCTGCTCACTTCTTGTGCTTAGCTGGTGCTCTCACCTGTTGCCCTACCTGTTGCCCTGCCTTGCCAACACGACCCTGTGGCCCTATCAACGCGACCCTTTGACCCTGTTTTCCTGTTGCCCTGCTTCGTTAATGCAACCCTGTGACATTTTGCCCTGCTGCCCTGCCTGCCTCGTTGGTGCAACCCTGTGGCCCTGTTGCCTTGCTGCCCTTGACCCTATTAATGCGACCCTGTGACCCTGTGACATGTTGCCCTGCTGCCTTGCCTCATTAACACAACCCTATGACCCTTTTAACGCTACCCTATGACCCTGTGACATGTTGCCCTGCTGCCTTGCCTCATTAACACAACCCTATGACCTTATTAACGCTACCCTCTGACCCTGTGACATGTTGCCCTGCAGCCCTGCCTCGTTAAAGCGACCCTGTTGCCATTTCGCCCTCTTGCCCTGTTGGCCTGTCTTGCTAATACAACCCTGCAGCCCTGTTGTCATGCTGCCCTGTTGACCTGCCTTGCTAATACAACCCTGCAGCCCTAGTGCCATGCTGTCCTGTTGCCCTGCCTCGTTGACACAACCCTGCAGCCCTATTGCCATGCTGCCCTGATGACCTGCCCCGTTGACACGACCATGCAGCCTTGTTGCCCTGCCTGCCGCGTTGAGCTACAGCCTCTCTGTGTGCCACATCCACACAATGAGCTTGCAGGCGTAGCCCTGTGGCCCTGTTTCTCTGCCTCATGTGGAGACGCGGTGGGCACTGTGCCGCGCAAATTGTGTTGCACTCTTGCCTTTTTAGCCTGCATTTTAGGGCTGTCCACTAGCACAGCAGCATATGGTGCCCACTTAAAGCGTTTGCAGTCATACCCACACATGGGTTCTGATATTGTCAAGTGCCCACTATGGCTCCTGGGCAAGGACCGCCCAAGCGCAAGTGGGCGCTGCCAGGGCTGCCTGCCGTACCCTCTCCAATCAGGTGCTGCCATGGTTTTCCGCCAGGGTGGCTGTGCATGGATGCTGCTAGGGTTGTCTGCCCCCACAGGTGACCATGGTGCTGCCATGGTTGCTGCCGGCCTTATCCGCCTACCGTTGGTGCTGTCAGGGCTGTCCGCCATGCCCTCCCCATATATGTAGGCCTGGTGACTTGTGAGTGGGGAATTCATGGTCCAGCTTCAGAGATTCCGGCTTAGAGGCGTTGTAATACATATGAATCAGAACTGCATGATCCTTGATGGCTGAGGGTGAGGGCTTGTTGCGCATGGATGAGGACTTCATGATCCTTGATGGCTGAGGGTGAGGGCTTCCCTCAATACAGTGAATGAGGTGACTGCCACCAATGCGCTTGCAGGCCCTGTCATACATGGATGAGGACTTCATGATCCAGCTAGAGGGCTTTTATGAAGACAAGGCAGGTTTGCTGCTCGCATGCTGCACACTTTTATGGAGACACGGCAGGTTTGCTGCGCACATGCTGCACACTTTTATGGAGGCACGGCAGGTTTGCTCGCGTGCTACTTGTTTTTACAGAGACAAGGCAGGTTTGCTTGCCATGCTACGCTCCTTTGCCATTCTTCTACCTGGCCGCACTGCGCTGCAACATCCCTCAGTCGCTGCTCTCTCGAGCGTTGTGAACATGCTTTGCACATGAACAGCCTCCAGGACTCCATAGCTCGCATTTTACACACAAGCAGTGATGGAATGGGAATAGTCTATGCAGTGCTGCTTGTTTGGTTTGAGGTCCAGATTTGCTGCTGGCCCATCACTGCAATAAAGGGCCCCTGGCCGGATGCCTTTGTTCACAATCCAATGTACAAAAGTAAGAATTCAAATCTCCAAGATTGTTTGATTGTTTTGCAACCTTACTGTTGGACTGCTTGACGAGCAAGAGTGCTCGCTTTTCCACCAACACGAGTGATTGCTCTTTAACACGCCAGACATTCACCTGATTCCAAGCAGCTTGTGGTTGTTTTGTGCCCCTTCCAGCTTCCTGCATGCACAGAAGCTGATAAGGCACTCATGGAAACAAGGGCCAGTATATTAGTTAATACTGTTAGGGGTCTGTCTTTTTTTCATTTCCCGAAACGATGGCTGCCGTGCAAACCCTATTACGACTGCCTGTCCCTGTCACAACTGCCTGCCGATCCAATCCTGTCTCCCTCTCCAGGCAAGGTTGAACAAGAGGATGTCACTCTGATTGCCCTGTTGCTGGCCTGAGCATGGGTCTGCACAGCCTGAGCACCATGTGCAATGTTAGCCACACTGTTTCTGAAACCTGCTCACAGGCCAAGCAAGTCAAGCTGCCAATCCATTTGAACATGGCCATGTGCCAGCTCAAGTCCAAAGACTTTCAAACCGCAATCTACAACTGCTCAGAGGTACGCGTCTGCTGGCACTCAGCGAGGCTGCTGCATCAAATAGCACGGCTGCAGGCCCTTTGCTGCACCGTGAATGCAGCGGGGAGTTGACTACTTCCTCGAGGCTGCCGCATCAGCATTTTGTCCCTCTTTATGTCTATTAGTTTTAATTAATAACAATGCAAATGCAGTAATGGGTAATTTTAGAAGGTTCACATGGCATGGAGGCCCTCTGCTGTGCTGCGGTGGCTATGCAGTGTGATGGCTCTGCAGTATGACATGAAAGCATGTTGGAGTTCACTTCTTCCTCAAAGCTGCTGCACCAAATAGCATGGCTGCAGGCCCTCTGCTGCACTGCGGTGGCTGCTTTTTTGTGTGATATAGATGCAAGGTCTGAGTCCACTGTTCTTTCAAGCATTGCAGCTTTTCAATTGCTGATAACGCCCTAGTATCTTTGCAGCTGGGGGCCCTTTGAGAGCCCATTTTCGCTCATTGTTTTGCTCATTTTCGTCCATGCCTGTTGGCAGCTTGGTCTGACATTGATCTTGTCTTGCTGAGTAAGCGATACCTGAGTGTGAAAGCTTTTTGCCGCAGGCCCTCTCTGCTTTGGGATCTGTGCACTGGGGCTTGTTTTCTTGAGTGGAAGGGTGTGTGATCCTATGGCAAACCCACCCCTTTTTGTTTTACGAGGCAGGTCAGTGAGTGTGGGCATTGAGAATGCTGCATGTTCATGCAAGCAACCGTGCAACACGTACAAGCAACCGTGCAACAGTATTGCATGTGCTTGCATTACAGCACATGCAATGCCTGTCCTCTTGCTGTCTACGTTTTTAGGCTGGCTTTACGCGGGCATGCAGGTTACCCGCATGTCTTTTGCCACCCGCATGCCACCCGCATGTCTTTTGCCACCCGCATGCCACCCGCATGTCTTTTGCCACCCGCATGCCACCCGCATGTCTTTTGCCACGCGCATGTCTTTTGCCACCCGCATGTCTTTTGCCACCCGCATGCCACCCGCATGTCTTTTGCCACCCGCATGTCTTTTGCCACCCGCATGCCACCCGCATGTCTTTTGCCACCCGCATGTCTTTTGCCACCCGCATGCCACCCGCATGCCACCCGCATGTCTTTTGCCACCCGCATGCCACCCGCATGCCACCCGCATGTCTTTTGCCACCCGCATGCCACCCGCATGTCTTTTGCCACCCGCATGTCTTTTGCCGTCTTCCAAGCAGGCAATCCAGGGTGGACCCGGACAGTGTTGCGCTTTGTGTGCCTTTGTTCTTGCTGTCCATGCCCTGCGACTTATGCAAGACACACTCTTTTGTCTTTGCCATTCATGAAGGCAATCTGTATGCGCGTGCTGCATTGAATGGCTGCCAGCACAACAATTAAGGGTTTAGCACAAGAAGGGGTCATCACCTAATTTTAGGGTTTTAGGTTAGGGTTTAGGGTTTAGGCCCCTAACCTAAACCCTAAACCCTAAACCCAGGTGCTGAAATAGAGCTTAGCAATGCTGAGGCCCTCTTCAAGCGAGGCACTGCTCGGCATGCTTTTGGCCAAACAGGGTTGGCTTTGTATCTTGCATCCAGGTGCTGAAAATGGAGCCTGGCAATGCTGAGGCCCTCTTCAGGCGAGGCACTGCTCGGCATGCTTTTGGCCAAACAGGGTTGGCTTCGTATCTTGCATCCAGGTGCTGAAAATGGAGCCTGGCAATGCTGAGGCCCTCTTCAGGCGGGGCACTGCTCGGCATACTTTTGGCCAAACAGGGTTGGCTTTGTATCTTGCATCCAGGTGCTAAAAATAGAGCTTAGCAATGCTGAGGCCCTCTTCAGGCGGGGCACTGCTCGGCATACTTTTGGCCAAACAGGGTTGGCTTTGTATCTTGCATCCAGGTGCTGAAAATGGAGCCTGGCAACGCCAAGGCCCTCTTCAGGCGGGGCACTGCTCGGCATGCTTTGGGCCAGACAGAGTTGGCGTTGCCAGACCTGCAGGCAGCTGCTGAGAAGTGAGTATGGGATGCGGAAATGCAGCATCGTTTTGCAACCTTGCACTTGCAAGAGAGAGAGAGAGAGAGAGAGAGAGAGAGAGAGAGAGAGAGAGAGAGAGAGAGAGAGAGAGAGAGAGAGAGAGAGAGAGAGAGAGAGAGAGAGAGAGAGTGGGGCTTAAGAGCGGGAAGAGTGCTGGAGGCTGACATCGTTTTCCAGGCGGGCGTTATTTGAAGGACCTGCTACAAACATGCCAGTTACTGCTGTCAGGTCAGGGATGGGGCACTGCTAGTAACCTCCTGATTTCCGGGACCTGTTTGTTTTTCTTCTCTTGGTTGAGGGGATCCACAGTGCCTCAGCACTAGATACCCTCTTTACCCTGATTCTGTCGGTTGAGGGGATGCAGTGCCTCAGCCCTAGACACCCTCTTTTCCTCAATTGATGTGGGGAGTGTTCTCCACTGCCCATGTAGCTTATAATTATTTATCTATTATTAGCTTTTTTTCCTTTGCTGTCTACGAGCCTGTGTGCGAGGCAGGAAGTCCTACAGATGGGCATCCAAGAGTAACCAATCCATCACACAAGGGGCACCTAAAGGCTGCAGCAGGGTCTCACGCACGAACGTTGTCGATGTGTGCACTATAGGCCTGTCTCCCTATCGGCTGTTACAAGGGTAATTAGTGCATTAGAGGCCTTGCAAAGAGGTGTGTGTGCACAAGAGGCCTTCTAAAGAGGTGTGTGTGCACCAGAGGCCTAGCAAAGAGGTGTGGGCACTAGAGGCCTTGTAAAGAGGTGTGTGTGCACTAGTGGCCTTGTAAAGAGGTGTGTGCATTAGAGGCCTTGTAAAGAGGTGTGTGCATTAGAGGCCTTGTAAAAAGGTGTGTGCACTAGAGGCCTTGTAAAGAGGTGTGTGCACTAGAGGCCTTGTAAAGAGGTGTGTGCACTAAAGGCCTTGTAAAAAGGTGTGTGCGCTAGAAGCCTTGCAAAGAGGTGTGTGCGCTAGAGGCCTTGCAAAGAGGTATGTGTGCACTAAAGGCCTTGCAAAGAGGTGTGTGTGCGCTAGAGGCCTTGCAAAGAGGTGTGTGCGCTGGAGGCCTTGCAAAGAGGTGTGTGTGCACTGGAGGCCTTGTAAAGAGGTGTGTGCGCTAGAGGCCTTTTAGAGAGGTATGTGCGCTAGAGGCATTTTAAAAGAGGTTTGTGCCCTTTGAAAAGGTTTGCACACAGTGGCTGTCTTCCTCTGGCTTCCAAAGAGACAAGAGCGAGGTCCAGCTTCTCTCATGCTGACGATCCAGCAGAGCGGGTGTGTCCTGATGTGGTTGCCCTCCTTTACGAGGCTTGGCATACTGTGTAGCTTTATGGAACACCTTACATCTATGTCTCACTCCAAAGTGTCAAGCTTGAACCTGTTGTGTTATGTATTTGTGTTTCATGCTTTTACCTGCACTTTCCTATGCTTTGATAGTGTTCCAGAGACATTTCTTTTTGTTTCAGCCAATGTCCTTGCAATGCTCCGCCAAATCATCCCCACAATCCACACACACTAATGCCCACAATTGGCAGCTGGGCGGCCTGAGGCTGACTCACTGCTGGACTCAGAGCGCTTGAAATGGCAGAGCACGGGAATGGAAGCTAGTTTTGGGGATGACTCCCTGATGTACTCTGAAGCACTCAGGCACCTAAGAAGGTCAGGTGCTGCCGCTCTAGCCTGTCCTACACAAGGTACCCTGAAAGTCCATCCTGTGCTGATTGTGGGCTCATGTTTTTTGGAGCCCGGCGCTGTTACCTTGCGCTGCCAGCCTGGCCCGTTCCATGCAGTGGCCTTCTTGCAGTGGTTGCTGCTGGTAACTCATGGCTGTTCACAGTCTGCACCCTGAGCTGGAGGCGTAAGTTGCAGACGCTGCCAAGCCTCAGATTTACAGATTTAAAGAGAGGACCGGCAGCCACACTGTTGGGCTGATAGGCCTGGTGCTGGTACAGCCAAGCCTCATGGCTGCCATCTGCCCTCCTCAGTACCCCATCTCCACTTGCTCATGCTTTTGCTGCAGCAGTTTTTGAGGAGGGGGGCCTGCTGCATTTAGACGGCTTGGAACTGGATGTTAAGGCTAGCAGCACCCAGTTCCAGGCCGCTTTCACACAGAGGGTTCCTTGGATTCCCTTAGAAGCTCATGTCATGCCAAAGGATGGCTTGGAACTGGATGTTAAGGCTAGCAGCACCCAGGTCTAGGCCGCTTTCACACAGAGGGTTCCTTGGATTCCCTTAAAGGTTCATGTCATGCCAAAGGATGGCTTGGAACTGGATGTTAAGGCTAGCAGCACCCAGGTCTAGGCCTCAATTGCAAGAGGGCTCCTGGGGAACCTTTTCTTAATGCACACAGCCTTTTTTGGCTGGCGCAATCCTTTCTTTGCTTTGCTTTGCTTGGTATCCCTTGCAAGTCAATGTCATGTCAATTTGACAAGTCGGGAGAGCATGGTTTTGACAAGTCAATTGAAATGGTGTGCACAATGCATATGCCTGTCTCCAATGTGCACTACAGGAGTCCAAAGGATGCAGCCATCGCAAGGGAGCTCGCTGCCCTGCACAACACGATACGGGAAGAGCGGAAAGCAACAGCTTCTCTTTTCAAGTAAGCTTTTTGCATTTTCCGCCTGGTTCAGCTCTGGGAGGTGGATTGCACTTTTTTTCACTGGACTGAGTTGTTCAATCATGTACGCCAGTGGTGGTAAACGAAATAGGTGGGCATCTCATCGCTTCGGCAAGTGACCCTAGCCACCTGTTCAAGGTTATGTCGTTGCTTTTTCCATGCCCGCAAGTCCAGTGTGAGTGGATGGATTGCTTGTCTCCCTCAATTCTAGATTGGTGGGCCTGCAGCCGCATCCTGAGGGAGGGTCACCGCTGCTTCACTGTCTCTGGAACTTTTGGGGGCCTGCTGGTGCTTTCAGGCCACAACCTTTTGATGCAGGATTTTTCTTTGCGTGTCTTTGGGACAATCCTCATCAAAGGTTTGGGGGAAGGTGCCCCCATATGCGTGTGGTGGTGAGAGGAAGAGAGAGTACTGTATGCTGCGTTGTGGGAAAGGGGTCAACTGGCTTCCATCATGAGGCATGCTCAGGTCTGAGTATGCAGGAGTACTAAAGGCATCACATGAATGAGTTCTGCACCATCAGGTGGCCAAGAGATGGACTAGGGTCCTTCAGTACCAGGCAAGACACTAGGATCGATCTTCCTCCCTCATCGCAACCCTTTGAAGCCCACGACCTGTGTGCAATTCGCAGAATATTGTTTTATGTGAATTAAACGTTTTGCACCATAGAAGCTGTCAGACTCCAAAGTTTCCAAAAAGTTTCACCTGATCTTGATCTGGCCATATTTCAGGAATGTGTGGGTATTCTTGGACCAAAAGTATTAGGAGGTGATCCTTATACCGTACAAACATGTAATCATTCCGCACCCCTGGAAAAAATATATTTTTTTTTATTCCCGCCTTAATCCCGCACCCCCCTCAGCATATTTTTAACCTTCCCGCAGGAGCAGTCAGACCCTTTTTGCCCTAAGAAGTGTTTTTAAATCTCGAAAAAATAATTGTTTCCCACTTTCACGCACTTTACTGCAGCCCCTAAAATGATTATTTTTCCTGCTGCCCGCAGTCATCCCGCACCCTTATAAAACATTGTTTTTGCGGGATGATATACATGTCTGTACGGTAATGCCTTCTTTGTACTGGCAAAGTATGGTATGGGAACACCCATACATTTCTGAGATATAGCCCCTGTAAGTCCCACACAATGGTGACCCCCTTCTGGGCCACATCTGTTTTAAAGTTTAATTCAGATTTAATATTGGTGACAGGTCTTTCACTGCCGTCTCGGTTGGTGGGGCACAGCTAGAACATGCACTCCCGCCTGAATTTGGAGGCTGAATTTAGACCTGTCTTGTGTGCTTGCAGGGGCCGCCTACCGCCACCCACACATAACCAGCAACAGGGCGGGGGTCATCAACAAGTTCATAGCAGGAGTATCCTGCCACCTGAACAGATGGCGGTCAGGGCGCCTAGCAGCAGGGGTGGCATATGGAGCTGGCTGTCTCGTTTTTTTGGCTGGCTCCAGGGGCTCCTAGGGCTCAGCCACAGGCAGGCCAGGAATAGCTGACGGCAAGGCAAATGTGCTTGTGTGCTGCAGCGCCTGCTCTGTCCTGAAACCATCCTTGTGCACTTTTTCTGCTGATGACAACCTAACAGATCCCCACTGCTCTCTCTCTCTCTCTCTCTCTCTCTCTTTCTCTTTCTTTCTCTCTCCCTCCCTCCCTCCTCCCTCTCCTACTAGAATGCTTGTTTTGTTTGGTTCAGGTAAAAGCCCTTTAATGGTTCCTAGCTAGCTTGCTATTTAGGAACCTTCTCCTGATGCATGCGGCCTTTTTGGTGGACGTAGCCGTTGCTTTCTCTTTTTTTGCTGGTGCCTTGCAGTGGTTTATTTTACCAAGCACTGGTCACCTGTTTCAATCTGAGGAGAGGGTCGGCTGGGTCTTTGCGTTTTTAAACCATTAAAGGGTAGGTATCCAGCCGTCACGGACAGCTGGCCAGCATCCAGCACACAAGGTGAAATGATGAGAAAGAAACAGGTCAATCATTGAAAACCAAGAGCTACAACGTTGCTAGCAGAGTGATTTCGAAAGCAGTTAGCAAAGGCTCTTATGTGTCAAACCTTGTGCATATAGATGTAGGTAAGGTTACAATGGTTACAAGGGAAAAGGCATCAGTCAAGATTTACAGATTTATAGATTGGACCGTTAGCCACGACGTTGGATCAGTCAAGACGTCAGACTGCTAGCATGTTCATAAATGCACATGAAATCATAAAGGGAAGAAAGGAAGTTTGTTGTTATCCTGGTTTACACAAAATAATAAATGATAAATATCCTGGGAATTCACATGGTGAATGGTGCCTAGACAGGACATCCTGTGGGGATTGCGAAAACGTAGAAAAGAGAAGTTGTGCTCAAAAAGTGAGGCATACTTTTTGACGGAGAGAGCAGACCTGGGGATTGGAACATCTGAACAGCACGTGTTTTTCATCTTGTATGTCATCAGAATCACAGATATCATAGACCGGAGAAGTTATTTTGTATACTGTACTATTGAACCAAATAGCCTGTTCAAAGAAAGAAAAACTATGTAGGCAGAGGGAGCTACCTCAGGCCTAAAATCACCCGTTTTTTGCATGCTCCCTGCATAAGCTTTCCCCAACTGGTAATCTTAAAACTTAGTTTCCTCTGATAGCCCGTTCTTAGCACTCCCGGAAGTGGCGCGGTGGAGAAGGAGTTCAGAGGTGGAGTGTCTCAACATGGGTATGCATAACTCAGTGCTCGTCTTCCAATCTCGGTTGGCTCTCATAGGGAGGAGGGGGGCCCACGCTGGAATGTCGGAGAGCATGCTTAGGGCTTACGGGTGGGTCTTACAATGAATTACAATGAGTTACAATGGGATTTGACCTTCAGCCAGGTAGTTTGGCTGCTCGGTCTGCTTAACTGTTCCAACAGCACAAAAAATATCCATGAGATCAGAAATAAAACGATAAGTCTCGTTAGTTTGCTTCTGCAAGAAATGAATAGCATCCTCAGAGCTACGGGTGGGTCTTAAGCTTTCTGGACAGGGCCTGCCTGACAGCCGTGTCGTAGGTCCCATGGTGGGGGCCAACTTGCTGGAGTAAACTTCTGTGCTTGCTCTTTATCTTAATCTGTGTGGTGGGGCCCTGCCTTTCAGGACAGGCGACCTTACCTTAATGCACGCGGCCGGACTTGGCAAGCATAGTCTTCTTTCTTTCTTTCTTAGCACTGAAATTTATTAATTACCAGTTGGGGGACACACTGTGGCATGCCTAATCAGCCGCAGGGTGAACCCTGTTTTTTTTTCACAAATCTCCATTCTGGACCAACAATTGCACCAAATTGGGAAATTTCTGGTGTTATGGAGTCCTTGTAACAAAAAAATAGCATTGCAAAAAAAGTGTGGAAATACTCAGTGGTTGGTGTTGTATGGTAATTTTAACCATTTTTTCCGTAGGAAGCACCGAATTAGGGTTTACATGACCATGTGAGCTTTAACACAGCCCATCTAAGCACACAAGGAAGCTTACACACACAAAACTAAGCACATGCACGGGTAGCTTGTAATGCCAGCTACAATGTAAGGCCAGATTTGTCCCAATTGGATGAAGTGGCTGTGAGTTAATCGTTTAAACGCAGAAAAAGAGCAATTTTGGGCACTTGCTCAGTTAGCCCCTTCTCGGAAACTCTCCCTACATCAGCAAAGGAAAAGAAGACACATTGGCTCAGAAGAGCCGTGAGTCCCTTCCACCACAATGCTGTAAAATAATAAACACTATCTGGATCTGGAGGGTTAGTGGAAGCACCTGGCTCCAAAATCTGGCTGTGAGAAGTATGATTATTTTCAATAGCACACCCAGTGGTAACTAGCTTGTTGGCGTACATAACAGAATGGGCATGAAGCTTGCGAGCAAGTTTATTGGCGCGTTGATGGTCAAGTCCGAGTTGTTTGAACTGATCAAGGGTGTTTACAATGTAATATGTCCCACTAACACCCAGGAAGATAGTAGAAAGATTCACAGTTTCTGCACCAAGTTGGCAGAGGTCTGCACGCTGCGGCTGTGCCGACTCCAACTGCTGTCCAGGCCTCAAGTCTTCACAGTACTTAATTTCAATCAAGTGCACATGCCGCTGGTTTACATTCAGTTGATGGGGTTGCCTCACGCGGTTGGCTGTTGTGGCCCTCAGTGTAGGGTTGTGTCTGCTGCGTAGCGCATCATGGTGTGAGCAGGAGGTCACCACTACGGTAGAAGGAGAAGAAGGAGTGGGTTTGGCTTAGGGGGTAATCAGTACAGCATCAGGACAGCTGGAGGTGAGTCTAGGTCTCTTTGCCTGTTCAATGCGAAGAGTGTGAACCCACAGCCTGAATCTGGCAGTGTTGCAAAGAATATGATGGTTTAGATCCAAGTACATGTAGGTGAGGTTACGTTGCTATATCCATTTACAAGGGCAGCTGAGCGGAAGCACTGAGGCCTGTAACAGACTTGGCCATAAAAATGCTCAACTCACAAAACTTACTCTGAAAAGAAAAAATAACAGATCATATTTTTTGCGGTCTGGTGTTTGATGTGATGATGATATGGATGTAGGCAGTGCAGGCCATCTGGTCCAGCACAACCTGCATAACACTAAGCCAGTTTCTTCAAAAATGCACCTCTGTGTTCAGTTGGAGTGTTTAGCATGGGTCCGCATAACATTGTGCTCACATGCCAATCTTGGTTGTCCCGCATAGGGAAGAGGGGGGCCCTTGCTGGGATGTTGGAGGGCATGCTCAGGGCTTAGGGGTGAGTCTTCAGCTTGCAGGACAGGGCCTGCCTAACAGTCGTGTCGTAGGTCCTATTGTGGGGGCCAACTTGCTGCAGTAGACATCTGTGCTTGCTCTTCCTCTTGGTCTATGTGGTGCGACCATGCCTTCCAGGATGGATGACCTTTCCTTAATGCACGTGGCCAGACATGGACTTCGTAGTCTTTCTTTCATTATGTACCTCCATATCCCTTTGAACCCATTTTTCCTGACCAAGCTGGAGTTACAAGGGTTGCAAGGGGTTGGCCTACAGCCCAAGACAGTGTTCTCAAGCACCTCTGCAGCATCTTTTTCAGAGCTATATGCAGGTCGCCTGCCCCGGAAGGGCCTTCCACAAGCAGGGAGTGACTTCCAAGCTTGCTTGCTTGGTCATCCCGTGTCCAGTCCAATTGATCATCCGATTTCACTGTCCCGATGAGACGCACTTTGATATGCACTTTGATGGATCAAAGTGCATTTTGCGCATCAGGGGTCCCAGCCAAAAAAGGTGGAATGCGTTCCCTGTTGCTTGATGTTAGTTCCACAGCACCTGCTCTACCCACAGCTGTTGCTGGCATGGTGGAAGAGGCGTGTTTGGAGAAAACTGTCTCTGAATCGGTCAAAATTGCACTTTGATGAAGCAAAAGTGCACTTTGAAGACAAAAGTGCATACCATCAAAGTGCATTTCCAGGGTTAAGAAAGTGAATTATTTCAACTTTACATGCTATTTCTTGCATGGTCGTAGGATGGAAGCTCCTTCAAGGTGCAGGGTATTTGCTGGAAGTCAAATTAGCAACCTTTTTCAGACAGTTGACCACACCTGCACTTTGTTAACAATCAAAGTGCACTTTGATGTCTAGAAGTGCTGCAAAAGTGCACTTTGGCATGTTCACATCTGTACTTCAGATGTGAGCATTTCTTTGTTGTTGGCGCACCATTTCCTTTCACCAAGTTGGAAGGGTTATGGATGAATGACCGACAAGCACAAAGCAGCGCTGGGGGGGTGTTGGGGGTGTTGTATCTCAAAGTGCACTTTGGTCTCATCAAAGTGCACTTTGATGGCCTTCGAAGCGCGTACAAACCTGTTACAAACCTGTTACAAGCCAAGTTGAATGGGGAAGTACTTGAGGCAGGATTGATGATGGCAATGCGATTGCTGGGGGTTATGACGGGAAAGGGTCCAGAGGAGTGGAACGTTGAGGTTTTACGATTGCTTTTCAAAGTGCACTTTGTTGCTGGACCAACAGCACTTTTGACTGCGCTTTTGTCAGCGCTTTGATAGCGCTTTGGTTGCACTTTTAAAAAGCGCTGTCAAAGTGCACTTTTGCCAGAAAAGCGGAGTTTACCAAAGCGGAGTCTACCAAAGCGCACATCAACGTGCGCTTTACCTACCCTACTGCACAACCTCCTCCGTACGGGAGGTCCACTCCACAGGGGGTCTCCACGGGGGCCTGCAGGGCTTGCGGGGGCCCGTGGGTTTGGACTGCTCATTTCTGGCATTTTGGCCCGTACAGAGGTGCCTGTTACTGTGCCGGATTTATTTTTTCATTCTATCGCAATTCATTTGCATCTAGAATCATGAGCTGAGGAGAGCCTCGTTGGATTTTCAGTTGTGCAGCATTTAACGATTTTTTTGCCAAACCCACGGCTCTACTTCAACAAGCGACAGTGTTAAAATTTACAAACAAGATTTAGGCCAACGCCGCTGCATGATTTCACCGCTGAGCAAATGATTGACCGTGAGCAAATGATTGACCGTGCTAGAGCTCCCCCACCGCTACCCCCTCTCCTCAACCCCCTTGCCCGCTGGACCCTGGAGGACCCTGGAGGCAATTGGAGCAGCTGCTACGTATGGTGCTGGACAGCTGCAGCTCTGTGTGGTATTGGTGGCTGCTCAGCCTGACTGCAGCATGCACACTGCCCCCTGCACTCCTCCAGGATGCTCCCTGCACAGATGGGCACTAAGCATGATGGAGCATGCATCACTGACATCTGATGTCGCTATGATTGTACGTGCAGGGGGAGCTGGAGGGCTGGAGCTGGAGAAGCAATCCCCTTCATGAAAATCACCACCGCTCTCTCCGGAGAGGGAAGGATCCTTCTCCCCCATCGCCTTCACTGCAGCTGCAGCCCCCACCATCGAGGCTCTGAGCATGCTGTGTCCGTCGCTGCAGGTGTGCGTGTGCCAAGGCGCGCTTGCAGGGGCGGGGAGGCCGGTCAACCTTGTGTGGGCAGTTGCAACTTCAGCACTTCGCAATTTTGCAACTTGATGAAGATTTGGTACTACAGGATTCACCCCCCGTGGAAGCATCTACTCCTGCGGGCCCCTGTCTATGTGTCTAATTCTGGAGGCCCCCGTACGGACCCCCGGGCTAGCACCTAAGTGCACTTTTCCTGTATCAAAGTGCGATTTAATAGCCCCAGGAAGCGCTTTGAGCGCGTCAAAGTGCAATTTAGAAGGAATCAAAGTGCAATTTATTCTCATAAAAGTCAGCTTTGACGAGAGATTTGACCACGACAAAGTGCACTTTGATGCGCGCTTTGACCAATTGCGCTTTTCTTCGAAAAGCGCACTTCGACAGCGCTTTGCAAAAGCGCCACCAAAGCGCTATCAAAGTGCTGATCAAAGTGCAGTCCCATCGGGACAGTGTTTGATCATCCCGTTTCCAATTTGATCATCCTGTGTCCAATCCAAGGCAATCTTCAGTAACAAATCCAAGCTCTGAAAGCTGATCTTGACAAGTTGGATTGTAGCATCCTCCATAAATGTCTGGCCATCGGCTGCGGCACCTGAGATCTGCATTACATGAGTATAGGGTTGTTACAACTGTGAGGCTAAAGTCATTGTGTGTGCATGTGCCACGAGCATTGTTGCAAGGCGCTAATTAATTTATAAATTTGAAACAGCCTTTGTGAAGCGCAGCATGCACAGCATAAGCGCTGGCCTTGAAGAAAAGAAAAACTACGTCGGCAGTGAAACACTCCCTACATCAATTAAGGAAAAGATGCCACCTAGGTTCGAAAACCGTATGACCTCCCACCAGCCGGAGAAAGACGAGGAGTATCTATCTGGAAAACCCTGCACCACCCAAGGACAAAAAGCCAGATATACCCACCCACATGTGTGCACGTCCTAAACAGAGAGCACAAGTCCCCAACCCACCAGAGTCACAGGAGCAGAGCTAGCCACCAGAACAGCCTGACCTGTGCGATGCACTGCGTTAGCAGCACACCAACGTTTAACTAACCATGCCCCAGGCTAACACACAAATAAGCAGAGGGCAGGAAAAGCAGCTGACTCCGCAGCCAATCCCAGCACACAGGCTACTTACAGCGCTGGCCTTAGACATACATACTTGAACGCTCTTTACTTGATTGAGGGTTTTCCGCGGCCTACAAGCCTTTCTCTCCGTACACAATCGGACTGACTCAGCTTTTCCATGAAAGTATGTATGAGTTTGCTCTCATACATTCATTTTTAGCAGTGCTCTTGAGCGTGGTTCCGGAACCACGCGTTGTAAACATGAATCGTGGTTCCAAAAATTATCGTGGTTCCGATTTGGAAATTATTTTCTGGAACCACGATTGGTTGGAAACACGCCGTTATACCACAACCCTCTTAGTTGCTTTTTGATTACCCTATTGGATAAAATCTAAAGGATTAATCAACTTATCGACTGATCCGGCGAAGCCAAAGTTGGGTCGCCCGTTCGTAGAACGGGTACCAACTAGTGAAACATAAAAACGAGACACGAATTGTTACTTGAAATTCCATGCTTTAAAAAAACGAGTGACCATTGCTACGATTCTCAGCAAGATCAGGCTACGAAATCGACTCTTCCACTCACCTCTTTAAAGAAAACACATATGAAACAGCATCCACGTACATTCCTATCCTATTATACTATTTTTTGTGATGATGATGATGATGCAAACCGCTAAGTGTGCTCGCAGCTCTCGCCTGTGGCATTGCCCTTTGGCCCAAATGAGCACAAGCGTGGACTTGATCAATGAAACCAACACCTTCCCATGTGCAATGATACCTTGCAACAAGCTGGAACAAAAGCCCAGGTAGATAGGTGCCTCCTTTGCACGCCATCTGCAATTTTAAATGCAAATGCGCCACACCCCACCTGCACGTCCTTGCCTCCCTTCCAATTCTTTATCATTAACACCACCCCGATGCTTGCAGGACCACTGCCATGACGGAAATCAGAGTGAGAGCTGGCGTTGATGTTGTCCGTGCTGACAATCGTTCCCACTGTAGGCTCCTAATGCAATGACGTTTCCTAACAGGCAGCCTACTACACCCCATTCACCCCCACGTATCTCCGTGAGCTTCTTGAGGTGAAACGTTGTACATTTATAAAGCACAGAATTCAGGAACTGTTATCATTATGGTCGTGCCTGAAACTTGCTTGCTGTTATTTTCTTAGAAAATAATCACTTGATCAATGCTTTGTTTCGATGATTGAACAGGGCGTTGGGCATGCAGTGGATGGCATCAAGTTTGCTGGTGGCGCCTTCAGGTCTTGAGACAGCACTGCTGTGAATGAACGAGTGTGCAGCAACGAATTTGTTTTTGACAGATCTGCTTTCTGCTGTTCAGAAAGCATGAGCGCGCGCACACACACATACACACACACGCACGCACACACTCGCACACACACACACACACACACACACACACACACACACACACACACACACACACACACACACACACACACACACACACACACACACACACATACACAAACACACAAACCTATGTATCCCAGGGTTATGCACAAAGCCAGTATCAAGCAGATCATCCAGGCAAGTGTGGAACTGTCAGCATGGAAGCAAGTATGGTAGTGGTGCCCTCATCAGCTGTTCCCCATCGGTTCATAGCTTGGTTCAACGTAAAGTTTAGGCTGAGCCTGTGAACCTCCTCGGTGAGGCCCTAGCTAGCTTACTAGATAGGGGACCTTTCCTTAATGCACGCAGCTGGACCTGGCTTGCGTGGCCTTTCCTTTTCTTCTCTCAGTGGTGCCCTCAATATTTTTTATTGGTCAAAGCATGCAGAAGTCTCAGCTGACAATTACAAGGACAAAAAGCAGCTTCTGCCGCACCACTTGCATGAAAGTAGTGCTTTTGTGGCAAAAGTGGATATACTCAAGCTCTTTATTTGCAGGTGGCCCATGAGCATGGTGCCTATGTGTCTTCAGGGGGATGGATAGAGTACGTGCTAACAAAGGTCAGATCAATAGAGCTTGACCAGGGACAGCTGGGCCCTCTTAAGCTAGCCGGTTCACCTGCACAAGAGCTTTATTTGTTGCTTTGTGCACACAAAAATTGGGTGGGCAGAAAATTTTTAGGTTTTGACGGGGGTGTCTTCTTCTGATATGAATGTGTGTGTACCAACATGACTGCTTGAATTAACAAAGTATTTTGTACTCGTTCTCACAAGATTTCAATCCAGCAACATTTGCATGTTCGTAGTAATTTATTGAGCCCTAGGAAATGCTGCAACTTTCAGTTTCATTCTTCAAAAGCTTCAATTTTTTTGCCTCAGGGTCGATCTGCAGTCAAAGACTATTTGCAAGAAATGAAAGGGCTTGGCTTTGATGTGGTAGAGCTTTCTTCAGGTGTGTACCACATGCAATACTATGCGGGTTTTTTGCATTAATGCCTAACATGAATGCATAATTTAGGGTAAATAGTTTTGGGGTCCCTTCCTAAATGCAACAAAATTTGATCTTGTGCGCGCATTGTCTCCTTCCCTTGCAGGCTTCATCACACTTCCAGATGAGGATTTGCACCGCCTCATAAGAGATGTACACAATGTGAGAGAGAAACTAGTCACGAGTCACACTATGCTAGTTTATTTGATTCTTCACCTTTTGCATGCATGCCCAATCATTGTGTTTAATCCAAAGGGGGACTCCTTTTTTATTGTTTGTGCAACTGGAATGAGCTTCCAAGCAACCTACCTTTCCCATCTTCTTTCTGGGTTTCCGGGGAATTTCTTAGGCACGCATGATTTATGGTTCAGTGTTCAGCACCAGAAAAGCTACAACAATGGTCCATTTGGGAAGCAAGGAGCAACCAAGAAGCTGCAAAGCTCACTCTTTAAATCCAGGCCGGCATGGAGGCCAAGCCTGAGATTGGAGTCCAATTTGGAGCTGGAGGAGCCTCCGGCTCTGCTGCTCTCTCTGCATCCGGCACCACAGATCCTGATTGGGCTGTTGCACGAGCGGCAAGGTGTTATGTGTTCCTACTGATTCCTGTTGCTGATTGCTGTGTGCTTTCTGAATGAGCTGTTGCGCAGCTGCAAGGTGTTAATTGTTCTGATATGGCAAGTGCACCAGTTTTTTTTTTTTGGCAAGTGCACCTCCTTGCTTGTGCTGCTTAGATGTGCTACGTTGTGTGAGGGCTTATTTTTGCTCTTTGTCTACATTCCCAATTGATTTAGGGAGGGTTTCTTTTGCCTACGTGTTTTTTGTTTTTTTCTCTTCTTTTCATTTGCTACATCACCAAGCAATCCCGTGCCCATGCCAAAGTGCTGAACACTGGCTGCAATGACACGAGTGTTCCTTGATCTCAGACGTTCGATTTATGTGTTATCAGGCCTCACGGTTTTTATGAAAGACAGTTCAGCAGGTTGATGGCTTCACCTGCATACCCTTTGCAGCAAAAGGATACACCAGACAATCTGCACTTTGATCCCCATTCTTCCAATTCATGCTAATTCATTGTTTTGTGACGGGGGAGGGTCAACCAAAAGTGTCCATACCTCTTTGCTTCCAGGTGCTTGGAGTGCAAGGGTGTGCCTCGTGTGATGATTGAGAGCGAAGGGATAACAGAGGATGTCGAGAGTTGGCGGACCGATATAGCAGCCAAGTTTGTGAGGAGCCTGGGCCTTGACAGAATCATGTTTGAAGCAAGCGACCCAGCTGTGAGCGCACGCTTTTCATAGCTTTGAATTGATTTTCAATGAGCTTACCATGGCTTGATTTCTGCATTGCCGCTGCTATTCTGTGGTTTTGGTGCAATTTCCATGATGAGCAACAAACCTAGATCATTTGCAAAAGCAGCAAGCATCAAATGTGGCACCTCCTCCATTCTCCCACATCTTTAAGCAAAATTTACACAAGGTGCATTTGAATCATTAGCCAGCTGATCCTTTTTACACAACATTTTTGCTGGATTGTGGACGTGCTCCTTAGCTGTTGGTGTGTCTTTCGGGCCTGCATGCAGGTCTTTACCTTTTATGTCCAGCATTATGGGCCTAGAGCAAACTTGTTTGTGGACCATAGCCAGATTGTGCAGGTAAGGTGCAAGTGCATGGAAGGGAAAAGAAAATAGAAACTCCATAGGTTGAGAAAACTCCCCCTAGATTAGATAAGGAAAAGGAGTCACATTGGTTCAAAGGAAAGGGGTGTCGTGTGCTTGATCCATTGTGAGATGATGTCACATGCTAAATTTAGTGGCACTACAATTTTGTTGGAGATCTTCATGACCAGGTTTTCATTGACAAATGTGTCTCCATAAGTGTTTTCTGCTCCCTACGTTGAACTGCATCAACAATCAGCATTCTTTGACATACATGTGTGTTCTCTCCCATTTGCAGCTTGAGTGCCTCAGGAGGGGCATCTGGGGCACCACAGGCACGTGGGGCAGAGTCCTTACACATTACTAGGACCGCCTCTGCTGCATGCACCCTGGCGCGCCCTTCATTGTTGATCGATGGGCATGCTTGCCAATCATTGGTGAAAGCTGTAGAAGTTCAATGAATTTAATAAAATTTGATGAATGACAGCTGATGTCGTTTCTGGGAGAGGACTGCTTGATTGAAGGCTACTGCCCTCTATCGGTGGGAGCCAATGGAAGGCTCTTTCCTTAATGCACGCGGCTGAACGGCAAGCGTAGTTCTTTCCTTTCCTTTTTTGAAGGCTACAAGGTTGGATATGTTGGATGGTATGTAAGAAAAAAAAGTCCACGCAGGCCTGATGCCGCGTGCATTAAGGGAAGGTTCCCTAACTAGCAGGCTATGGATGGCATGTTATGTTCTCTACAACTGATCATGATACTTTTTTCCTCCTAAGGATACAGGCTTTTTGATTGTTGTTGATTGTTCAAAGCACTGTTCAGACGCAGGGCTGACACTGATGCTGCTCGATGCAACTCAAGTTAATTGTCCGGAACCTTTGAAAATCCGTCATTCATTAGTGGGTGCAAAAATGTGGCTTTTCCTAATGCAGTAAGAAGTTAGAACATAGTTGCGTTGAAAGCTGTATAAATCTAATTTCAGTGAATGGGAGCTGCTTTTGTCGCAGAGAGAGGACTGATAAACAACTTATCTTGTAATTTCTTATTATAATTAGAACCCTAGGGTTAATAGCAGCAGGCCTGCTGCTATTCCAACATATGATGCTATCTAGAACGTACAGGGACTTTTATGAGACAATCACAAGGTCTGCACCATCCGCAAGGAAAGGGTCTCAAAAAGCTTACAACAGTGTCCAGACGCAGAGCTGACACTGAAAAGAAAACTGATCGTTGGGTTGCATGTAGCTCAAAATTTTTGTACGAGTACAGAGATCCATTCAATGATTGCGTTTTGCAAGTAAAAGTGTGGGTTTTGCAAATGTGAACCAAGGAGAATCTTGATAGCTTGCGCAACGAAACGTAATCCTTGAATCGAGATGTGTGTGCAATGAGTGGGGCCTTGAAGGTCTTGGACGCCCTTTGCACCCAAACCCAGACCTCCTGCGCTGGAGAGCTCCTCATCCACAAATAAAAAACGAAACTTAGGGCAAAATTTCTCCAGCCCCATGACTTTGAACCCTACAAATTTATTGGGTTTCACTCTTGGAGTTTAAACTTAAGTTTTGAGTTAAAACAACTAGTTTTAGTAAATGCTGTGGAGTTTATACTAAGATGTTGTGGAGTGTACACTGAAGGTGCGTTTCCAAAGGGGCAATTAACAGTTAGTTATTAATTCAAAATTTAGTTAATGGAACATTTCCAAAGACAATTAATTAATTTCATCAACACAATCAATTGAGCCAGTTTATTTAATGGAGTCAGGGAGGGGGGGGGGGGGGGAGAACGCACCGTAAATTTTTGTGGAGCTTGTAAGCAATTGAAAAGAAAAGAAAAACTACGTAGGCAGAGGAAACTCTCCCTACATCAATTAAGGAAGAGGAGACACATTGGCTCAGAAGAGCCGTGAGTCCCCTCCACCACGAAGCTACAAAAAGAAGACTCTAATGGGGATCTGGAGGGTTATTGGAAGCAACCGGCTCCATAACCAGGCTGCAAGAAGTATTCTTGTTTTCAATAGCACGCCTAGTGGTAACAAGCTTGTTGGCATACATGACAGAATGGGCATGAAGTTTGCGAGCAAGTTTATTGGCGCGTTGGTGGTCAAGTCCCAGTTGTTTAAACTGGTTAAGGGTGTGCTCAGTGTAGCAGGTCCCACCAACACCCAAAAGGATGGTGTGGAGGGTCACATCTTTTGCATTAATGAGTTTGCAGAGGTCTGCATGCTGCCGCTGTGCCGCCTCCAACTGTTGTCCAGGTCTCGTGTCTTCACAGTACTTGATTTCAATCAAGTGCACATGCCGCTGGTTTAGGTTCAGTTGGTGGGGTTGCATCACGCGGTTGGCTGTTGTGGCCCTCAGTGTGGGGTTGTGTCTGCTGCGTAACGCATGATGGTGTGAGCAGGAGGTAGAAGGAGAAGAAGTAGGTTTGGCTTTATAAGGAGTAATCAGTATAGCATCAGGACGGCTGGAGGTGAGTCTAGATCTCTTAGAAAAATTTCTTGGAAAGAGGTAAGGGGGTATAATTCTGTTTGATGCTAAGCATATGTAAGCAATTGAACTAAAATTTTGTGAGACCAGGCACGCTTTTGGCAATGCATGTCACAGTGTCCCTTTGACTGATAACAAAATTTTTATGCATTTACACACGCACTCCTGTGGGACAGGCGCTGGCCTCCATGGAACATCAGTCCTAGGCCTCCTCAGACTGAATATATAGTGCCCATCCGCAAAGGAACCGAGTTCAAGGCAACTCACAGGCAGATATTAAGAAAATATATGGTTCATCTCTTTGTTGCTTGGACGTATCAAATGGAATCCCATGTGCGGATGCAAACCCAGATCATCCTAGGCGTCTATTCGTGGCGTTTAAATACATATTTACCATTATATTAATAATATTTTGAATTTTAAAGCACCAAAGCCACGGTTGGTGCCTCATCGGCAGTTGCAATCACCAGCCCTAGCGTACGACACCAAACAAAACAAAAAACAGGGAAAATACAAAAGTATGGCTGCCATGAAGATTGCTGTGGCTTTTGCTCTGCTGTTTGCCATCGTTGCGAAGGCAAACGAGTTCGTGGGCGGGGATGTGGTTCACCTCACCTCCTCCAACTACGACGACACGGTGCGCACGCGTGCTTGGCGGTGATGATGATGAGTCCTATTCCCTTGCCCTGCAATCAACCATTTGTCGATTAGAGCCTTAGCTTCACAGAGGGCGTTTCTGGGACCTTGCTTGCGCTCGCACCCCACATGCAGGTGTCTGATGGCAAGGTGTACTTCATCAAGTGAGTGATGCATGCATGCAAGGGAGTGTTGGTTCAATTGCAGGGTTCTCAGCCCTGATGCATGTGCCTTACTTTGTTCTATCCCTTATCAAATAACTGCCTTCCTCCCTTCCTCTTCTCAGGTACTATGCTCCTTGGTGCGGTGAGTACATCTGGTTGTTCTTTATTGAGCACCCATGCCTGCATGCTCAACCCAACGCATCGTGATCCTGTGCCTGCCAACTGTGTGTGTGTGTGTGTGTGTGTGTGTGTGTGTGTGTGTGTGTGTGTGTGTGTGTGTGTGTGTGTGTGTGTGTGTGTGCGCGCGCGCGCGCAACATCATCATGCCCTCCTTCCGCTCCTCCCCTTATTCATTGCAGGGCACTGCAAGCGCCTAGCTCCCACCTGGAAGGAGCTGGCAGCGGCATACAAAGACAATGACAAGATTGTCATCGCCCACGTGGACTGCACTGCCAGCCGTGATGTGTGCTCCGCTGCTGGGGTAGGTTGAGGCTACAAATGTTTTCAGGCTTTGCTATCTGCGAGGCATGTGGTGCGTTGCGAGGCGTAGCCCAACACTTTCCAAATACACCTAACATGCACACTTTTTGGTCGAAAGCGTGGATGCGGGAGTACTTCTGCAGTTGTTCCTTTAATGATCCAAGCCATTTTGCGCAGCAACAACGTCTCTTGCTTCAGGTTGTCCCCATGAATGGCCCCTGCAACCAGTTTCACCTTACTCCTGGTCCCTGGCTATACATCTTATGATGTTGCACATTAAGATTTGCTGGAAAGCTGGCAAGTAGAGATGCTGTGCGTTCGTGCGTGCACGCCCACGCATGTGGTGGTGTGTGTGTGTGTGTGTGTGTGTGTGTGTGTGTGTGTGTGTGTGTGTGTGTGTGTGCGCGTGTGTGTGTGTGCGCGCTTGTGTGCGTGTGTGTGTGCCAGAGGCTGTTTTTCACCCGTTTTGGCAAGAAAAGGTGGATTTTCATACTTGCGCCAGCTCGTCCCAAGGCTGTACTGTACGGCCAGCTTTACTTCCAGGCCCAAGAATCTTGGGACATCCGTGCATGCCCTGAGCAAACCGAACATGTTTCATGTCCCAAGGATTCAGATTTGCTGAGGAGTTGGCATGTGAAGGTGTTCTACATGGTTCAGATGCTGTTTTACACCTATTGGGCAGGAAAAAATGGATACCTAATTTCACCAGGTTGTCCCCATAAAAGGACCCCACGAGTGCGGCCAACTTTACTTCCAAGCCCTACAACCACTTCTGTGCATGCCTTGAGCATACCACACGTCTTTTTCTTTGTCTTTCATGTTCTAATGTCTGTCATTTATTGAAATTGTATTCATTGGAATTTGCAAGTGTCAGGTAGAGGAGCTGCTCTGTGTGTGTTTGTATGCTCAAAGGCTGTTTTGCATCCATTTGGGCAGGTTTAGGTGGATTTTCAAGCTTGCACCAAAAGTGATCAGCGCTCCAGGGCTTGTGATGCTCAGGGATTGCACACTGTTTTGCTGCAACATCAGATTTTGCTGGGGGGACTGGGGGGAGCGTACTGACATGGGCACCCTTCAAAAAGGGTGCAGTCGCGAATGGAAGGACCCTCCATCAGCTTGCCCATGCTGCAACCTTGCTCCCCCATTTGGCACAGAGTTAGGGCGGGAGGTGATGCTTCAAACAATATAAATGAGATCAATTTTGTCGAAGAGGTGACCTGGCTGGAGATTGGCACACAAATTTGTTTGTCGACTCAGAACGATCTTCGTGGTTCGGGGCTTAACACCAGCCCAGTTCTGCACCAGAGTTGCTGAGGGCAAACTTGTGAAGTGTTCATGTCATGAGTTGGTGAAGCGAGTGGGGAAGGGCATGACCTTACCACACGTTCAACCCAGCAAAAGTTTGGCAGAGAATGCACGAGATGCTGTCAATTGCAGCCCTCTCGCTTGCACATCATGAAACTCTGTTTGCGTCCTTAAGTAGGGCTTGCTGGCTTTCAAATCGGAAAAGCGACCCTTGGACTTCTGTTACCTGGTCATAGGATGTTGAGGTGCTGCTTTGGCTGCATCACTTTCTCAGCCTGACACTGTGGCTTTGTCTATCAGGCAACATATGCTTCCTGGTCGTAAAAAATGCTTTCTAGACCTATTGTTTCTGTCTCACACATGAGCTTTTTTTTCCTGTTGATGCTGGTCCATGGCCCAAAGTGGGGGGAGTTTAGCTTCCATGGTAAATGAACGATGCGCTTTAAATCTGCAATGCTGCTCGCGCAAATTGAAAGGGGTGCTTGTCAATCATTTGCTTTGTTAAAAATTCCTTTCAAAAACCTGCATTCCAAATGCACCACCCACGCACTTGTTCTTAATTGCCCTCTCCCTGCAGATCAAGGGCTACCCCAGTCTGAAGGTCATCCACAAGGCAGACGAGTACAAGGCCTTCAAGGGCAGCCGCGACCTGTCAAGCCTGAAGGCTTTTGTTGAGGAGGCAGCCGCTGAGCTGACTTCGGAGACCAACTGAGCAGCATTGTGTTGAGTGACAGGCTTGCAGCAGTGGGATCTTGGGGAAGCATCAGACATGAATGCGCACCTCGGAGTTCAATGCAGAAAGAATGTGATCACATGTGAGAAATACCGTTACTCCCGCTTGCATGGCCCAACTGTGAACTTCAGTGTCATACCCACCAAGATCAGGGGAAGGACCATTGAGGAGGAGGTGTTCTGCTGACTTCATGTTTTGCTGGCAGAAGTTTTGTTTCTCTTAGTGGAGGATTCACCTGACCATGCATCCGAGTCGCCTCATGGTAAAGGGAGTTGCTGGCACATCTGCATTTCAAACTCGAGTAGCATACATGAAGGTGGCATGCATCAGGAGGGCAAAAACAAAGTCCCTGGACGTCATGTCATTTTTTTGCGTGGGACCCCCTGACCCACCCACCCCAAAACCTCCCCTCCAGTGCCGCAATCCAAACAAAAAGGGTATCAACCTGCTCCTCCTTTGATTACCTTACATCTGCACATTCACCGCACTGAAGGATTGAGTTGCAGCTGAGTTATGGGCAAAATTGAGCAGTGGAAGCCCATGCATACCTGCCCTGCCAAGCACCCACAACTGGCTTGCAAGTCCACAGACTGCCCTCCTAAGTTCATTGAGCATAACACATCATTGTCACTACCTTGGAAGTTTGTTTAGTTATGTTAGGCCTTCTCACCCCCTGCGGCCCACACCCATGTGCAAGTGGCACTGATTCTGAGTCATGCACACAGACCCCATTTATTTTGTGTGCACCAAAAGGGTGCCAGTCGACAGGGTTACAAGGGATTGGCCTACAGCCCGAGAATCTGGCTGATCGGCTGCTGGTGAAACATTCTCATCCAGCATCAAAAATTGAAACCGATTCTGACAAAAATTTTGAAAATCTGTATGAGTCTTGTTTTAGGAAAACATTGACCTTGAAATCAGTCAAAATGTGAAAGCTCGCCAAGAAAGGAATAAAATCAGTGTTTGGAAGCTGGGCAAAAGTATGTAATGGTTTAAAACGATCAATAAAGATATCCATGTATTTTCTGCGCAGCTTATACACCTCAACGCAATTGCAATAGAAGAGAACATGTTTCTCGTCCTGGACTTCATAAACTCATAGCTCATAAACTTGTTACCGCTAGGCGTGCTATTGGGAACAAAACTTCTCACAGCCAGGTTCTGGAGCCGGGTGCTTCCAGTAACCCTCCAGACCCCCATTAACACTTCTTGTTCTTAAACTTTGTGGTGGAGGGGACTCACGGCTCTTTGGAGCCAATGTGGCCCCCTTTCCTTAATAAATGTAGGGAGTGTTTCACTGCCTAAGTAGTTTTCTTTTTTTTCAAAGATTTAGATTTAGATTTACACAGGGGGACCTTCAGCCAGACTGTTCGGCTGGATAGGATAGGATAGGATAGGTACTGTTCGGCTGATCGGCCTGTGACTGGTCCTCGCTTTCTTTCAAAGAAGGCTTCTTTAAAAAGATCGATGAACAGGTCCTTGTATTTTCCAAACAAGGGTTTACAAGGGTTTACAATGGTGGCCTACAGCCCGAGACTCTGGCTGATGGCAGCTGGTGAAACAAGCTCAACCAGTATCAAAAATTGAGACCAAGTCTGACACAAATCTAAGAAGTCTGTATGAGTCTTGGTTTAGGAAAGCATTGATCTCAGAATCAGTGATAGTATGATGGCAAGCCAAGAATGGAATAAAGTCAGCGTTTGAGGGCGGAGCAAACACACGCAAAGTCTTAAACATCTCCTCAAAAAGGTCCTTGTATCTCGTGCGTAGCTCACGTACCTCAGTACATTTGCAAAAGAAAAGCACATGTTTTTCATCCTGGACTTCCCCACACTCACACTTATCACAGATACTTGAACCCCCAAGCCATTTACCAGACTCCACTCTCAAGTGATGAGCACGCAATCTAAATCTGCTAATGTTTCTCAAAACATGCTTGTCCAAATCCTTGAACAGATACGAGGGGATACAAAAAGGAGCACCTCTGGGACCACTCTCAGAATTCCCACACCACTTATGGTACGTCACTACCTTCTTGTTAACTGCACGAGGACAAAAAACATCGGCCCCTCTCCACACTTTCTGCTGTCTGTATCGCAAATCACCAATGAACTCTTGCATGGGGATTTTCTCAGCTCTCAGCATGTTCTGTTTGAACGAATCACCATTCCGCATCCCAACAAAAGCATTAGAGACTTCAGCAGCCCAGCAAGAGGAATCAAAAGAAGCCAGACTTAAATCAGCCCTCAGCACACGACGCAAGACTTCACTATTAGAGTCAAGCATGCTATTAAAAACCTTGATGGAGGCACGGAACCAGAAGAACTGCAGAGGCTCCTGGCCACACTTGTATTTTCTGCGCAGCTCACACAACTCACAGCAATTGCAGTAGAAAAGAACATGTTTCTCGTCCTGGATTTCAGCGCATCCACACTTATCACACATATTTGAACCACCCAACCATTTACAGGACTTGACCTTCAAGCAGGCACGAAGCTTGAACCTACTCACATTCCTCATGACTCCTTTATCCAGATCCCTAAATAAATATGATGGGATACAGAAGGGTGTGCATGCTGTTTGATTCAAAGGTTTTCCACACCACTGATGGTAAGTCACTGCTTTCCTGTTCACCTCTCGGGGACTTGGGGCGTCCGCTTCCCTCCAAACCTCCTGCTGTCTGTACCTCAAATCCCCTAAAAAATCCTGCATGAGGATCTTGGAAGCACTCAGTAATTTCTGTTTAAACACCTCCTCATTGCGCATGCCATTGAATGACTTAGATACATGTGCAGACCAACAAGACTCATCCATATCAGCAAGGTGTAAACATGCCTTCAGCTCTTACAATGAGTTACAATGGGATTTGACCTTCAGCCAGGTAGTTTGGCTGCTCGGTCTGCTTACAATGAGTTACAATGGGATTTGACCTTCAGCCAGGTAGTTTGGCTGCTCGGTCTGCTTAACACTCACGAAAACGGTTTTTTTCGAAGTCCACTTCTCATGGTTCGAAGTGCACTTCTCATATGAGAAATGACCTCCACCCTGGAAAAGCCAGCATTTCTCAATGAGAAGTGATTTCTTGCCAATACAAGAGTATTTAGAACATAAGATGTCACTTCTCATCATTAGAAATGGATTTTCACCCCTGTGGCAAGCTTTCCATTTTTCACATTCGAAGTGACTTCTCACCATTCGAAGTGGCACTTAGAACATGAGAAATCCACTTCTCATGTTCGAAGTGCCCCCCCTCCTGGAAAAGCCTGCATTTCTCATGTTAGAAGTGATTTCTTCACATTAGAAGTGTATTCAGAACATAAGAAATCACTTCTCATCATTAGAAATGGATTTTCACCCCTGTGGCAAGCTTTCCATTTCTCACATTCGAAGTGACTTCTCACCATTCGAAGTGGCACTTAGAACATGAGAAATCCACTTCTCATATGAGAAGTGCCCCCCCTCCAGGAAAAGCCTGCATTTCTCATGTTAGGAGTGATTTGTTTACATTAGAAGTGTATTTAGAACATAAGAAATCACTTCTCATCATTAGAAATGGATTTTCACCCCTATGGCAAGCTTTCCATTTCTCACATTCGAAGTGACTTCTCACCGTTCGAAGTGGCACTTAGAACATGAGAAATCCACTTCTCATATGAGAAGTGCCCCCCCTCCAGGAAAAGCCTACATTTCTCATGTTAGGAGTGATTTGTTTACATTAGAAGTGTATTTAGAACATAAGAAATCACTTCTCATCATTAGAAATGGATTTTCACCCCTGTGGCAAGCTTTCCATTTCTCACATTCGAAGTGACTTCTCACCATTCGAAGTGGCACTTAGAACATGAGAAATCCACTTCTCATATGAGGAGTGCCCCCCCTCCAGGAAAAGCCTGCATTTCTCATGTTAGGAGTGATTTGTTTACATTAGAAGTGTATTTAGAACATAAGAAATCACTTCTCATCATTAGAAATGGATTTTCACCCCTGTGGCAAGCTTTCCATTTCTCACATTCGAAGTGACTTCTCACCATTCAAAGTGGCACTTAGAACATGAGAAATCCACTTCTCATATGAGGAGTGCCCCCCCTCCAGGAAAAGCCTGCATTTCTCATGTTAGGAGTGATTTGTTTACATTAGAAGTGTATTTAGAACATAAGAAATCACTTCTCATCATTAGAAATGGATTTTCACCCCTGTGGCAAGCTTTCCATTTCTCACATTCGAAGTGACTTCTCACCATTCAAAGTGGCACTTAGAACATGAGAAATCCACTTCTCATATGAGAAGTGACCCCCCTCCTGGAAAAGCCTGCATTTCTCATGTTCGAAGTGACTTTTTGCCATGAGAAGTGTGGCTTCGAACGGGAGAAGCCACTTCTCATCTGAGAAATGACCCCACTCCCAAGGAGGCCTGTGGTTCTCATAATAATAAGGTGATATTAAGGGCCCTACTGGGCGTGAAGGGGGGTAGAGCCACTTTAGATGTTTCGGTTGTGCAACACACAATGTTTTTGTGGAATTCACGGCTGTACTTTGGTGAGCATCAATTTTAAAAATTAAACACAATATTGATGCCAACATTGCTTATGGTTTCGACCTCCGTGCAAATGTTTGACCGTGCCAGAGCTCCCCCACCGCTGTCCCCTCTCATCAGCCCCCTTGCCAGCTAGACCCTGGAGGACCCTGGAGGCAATTGGAGCAGCTACGTATGGTGCTGGCCAGCTGCAGCTCTGTTTGGTATTGGTGGCTGCAGCTGCTCAGCCTGACTGCAGCATGCGCAGTGCCCCCTGCCCTCCTCCATGATGCTCCCTGCACAGATGGGCACTAAGCATGATGAAGTTTGCATCACTAACATCTGTTGCTTCCGTGATTGTACATGCAGGGGAGGCCCGAGCTGGAGAAGCAATTGCAACCCCCGGGCCCTCGATGAAATTACCACTCCACTTGCTCCTTCTCTCCGTTCGCTTGCGCTGCACCTGCACCATCGAGGCTCTTAAGAAAGCATGCTGTGTCCGTCGCTGCAGGTGTGCGCTCGTGAAGGGCGCGCTTGCAGGGGCAGGGAGACGGATCAAACTTGTGAGAGCGATTGGGATTCAACGCATCAGCAATTTTACAGACTAAAATGACGTAAAATATGCAGGGAATGGACGCCTTCAACATGCCTTCCCTTGGGAGTGGAGGGGGGCCTGAGCGGCCTGCAGGGGTTTAGAAGTGGTATTTAGAACATTAGAAATGCATTTCTAACGTTAGCAACCCAAATTAGAACTCCTCTCAAAATGGTTCGAAGTGGCACTTCGAACATTAGAAGTGACTTCTTTTCATTAGAAATTTTCTTCGAACACCCAGCATTTCGAATGCAAAATTTTTCCATTCGACGTTCGAAGTGCACTTCGAACCCTTTCGAAGGCCACTTCGAAAAAAATGCTTTACCTGAGTGTAACTGTTCCAACAGCACAAAAAATATCCATGAGATCAGAAATAAACGATAAGTCTGGTTAGTTTGCTTCTGCAAGAAATGAATAGCATCCTCAGAGCTAGCTTAAGAATAGTAGAAAGTGCCTGAATCGTCCAGAAAAATTTTATAAGACGAGGGGAACGTCAGAACTTTCCTGGCACGTTTGCAGACCGTTTGAAGCGTTTGAAATGCGTTTGAAAATTTTTCAAACGCATTTCAAACGTTTGGGGTTGATTTCAACCGCACACTTGAAATCAAACGCTTCAAACGCTTTTCAAACGTTCAAAATTTTCAAACGCATTTCAAACGTTTGGGGTTGATTTCAACCGCACACTTGAAATCAAACGCTTCAAACGCTTTTCAAACGCTATTCTTCTTGATCAAACACACTTGAAAGGTCTTCATAAATATCTTTGAATTTGGAAAGCATTCCATTTGATCATGGCTTCAGGAGAGTCCCCAGATCTCAGATAAGCCTTCTTATATCTTGATAAGTGATAGAAATGATTTTTAAACAGGTGAGCATGCCACAACTTGGTTGATTGGGGTTTGACGCCGCCCAATGTGTAACGATTATAAGTGACCTGGGAAACTATCATGAAATATCATGATGATGGCATGTACTACTGCAGTACCTACAATTTAGACTTTCTATATTAATTCTAAATTTCAAACATCTGCAGCTGAGCTGGTGATTGTTTGAACCGAAAATGATTTCCATAAAAAGCTTTTAAAGGATTGCTGCCAGTTGAAACCAAGTGAATTAAAACGATATAGCCTTTCCCAGATCATGACTACCAACTACCACCAGAGCTAAATCTGGACTCCTGGAAAGACCAGGTTTTGTGCTGGCCTTGGGGACCACGGACCTCATTTGCCCATTGTGTATTTACA
>OU611758.1:7878632-7983632 GCA_914767535.2 Dunaliella primolecta | reverse complement strand
TGCCCACGCTTGCGCAGGGTTTACAAGGGTTTACAAGGGTTTACAATGGTGGCCTACAGCCCGAGACTCTGGCTGATGGCAGCTGGTGAAACAAGCTCAACCAGTATCAAAAATTGAGACCAAGTCTGACACAAATCTAAGAAGTCTGTATGAGTCTTGGTTTAGGAAAGCATTGATCTCAGAATCAGTGATAGTATGATGGCAAGCCAAGAATGGAATAAAGTCAGCGTTTGAAGGCGGAGCAAACACACGCAAAGTCTAAGTCAAAGTCGCTCGCGCAGTACAGACCAATTAGGAGTGGTGCGCTTTACCCCAAGGATACGCTTCAATAAGCACAGGTGTACAGTTTGCAAAGGACAGTCCATTTCAGCTCCTTCTCTCATAAATCTAGTGCCCCAAATCTGGCATGCATACATGCTAGCAGGGAGAGCATATGCTTTAGTCAGCCAGAGCATGGTATGCGGCCTATCTTCAGCTCTTAGCGTAGTGTTTTACTGTCAGAAATAAGCATATTGTTGAAAATTTTAACGGTAGCCCTAAACCAATAAAACTGTAAGGGCTCTTGACCACACTCTCTCAATACTGGCCAGTTCGTGGCAGTACTCTTCCACCTAGAAAACGCCTTAAAGAGCACAATTGCCTTTTTTGCAAATGGCTTCTTAATTCACCGCCTTCTCGTAAGTACTCTGTACCTCACACTTGGCACGCGTACATCCCAGCCGGAATGCCATACACCTTAAAGAGCCAAATCAGAGCATGCGGCCTATTCTTTAGATCATGTTCATGCACAAACTCCTTAATCCTTTGCTGGGCAGCCATGTAAGGCCGCACTGCATGCTCCTCAGACACCTTCAGATTCGTGTGCTTGTCCACAAGCATACCGAGGTATCTAAACTGCTCTTTTTTCTGGAAGAGGCACGTTTCCATACATGAAAGCAAGCAGAGAAGAACACGACCTACTTGTAAAATGTATGACCTCTAACTTTGATGTATTGACAATCAGCCGAACGGCAAGCGTAGATATTTCTTTCTTTCTTTCTTTGTATTGACAGTCAGCCCCTTTCTCATTGCATAAGCTCGTAATCTATTCAGCATAACTTGCATTTCACCTGGGTCATTGGTAGTTAAACTCAAGTCGTCTGCATATAGCATGTATGAAACGCCATTCACTCCATCCCCTGTCACAGCACCTCTGATACCTTCACTAATATCTCTGTCCATATCATTGATGTATAGAGAAAACAGGAGAGGGGACAGGGGACAACCTTGCTTGACTCCATTTGTTGGACGCACACTTGCCCTTTTATCACCATCCATCAGAATATATTCATCATCCTGGTACATTTCCTTAATTGCCTGGAGAAGTAGTGCAGGCATGGCAATGCGTTGTAGATGGTCCCAAAGTTGCAAACGGGGCACAGTGTCGTAGGCTTGAGAGAAGTCAATGAAGGCAGCATGCAGCCTAGGTGATTGCCGTGGCTTGAGCTTTCTTGCAGCATATCTTAAGTGCCTCAGGATGAAGAGTGGATGCAGAGTGCTCCTACCGGGGTCAAAACCAAATTGGGTGTCTGGGACCCTTTTGTTCTGGGTACACCAATCCGTCACCAAGTCTTTCAGCACGTTGGCATACATGCGGTACATCACCCCACTGACAGCAATCATTCTGTACTTCCCAGGATTTGGTAAAGCTCCCTTTTTGTGAAGGGGGCTCGGTTGTGAAGGGGCACCACCTTCCAACATGTAGGGACCCTGGCTTAACTCAGGAAAACCCTGAACATGCGTGCTATCAGAGGCACCAGCATGTTAACATGATCCACTCTCCGACCATGCTCAATGGGCAAACAGGCATGTTTAAGGAAGGGTATAGGAATACCGTCTAATCCAGATGAAGCACTCGCATTTAACTTCTTGATGTGGGACCCAACCATTCCTTCCAAAACTGTTGTACTAGGAGTCTCCAAGCAGTCAGGTTGAGGAAACCACCCAAAATCAGCACCTTGTCTCAAGTGTACCTCTGGGGGCGCGTGGTTCCTACCTAAAGGCACAGCCATATCTCTTCCTGACAAGCAAGTACACCTAGCAGTCCTTGTTGAACAACCATGCCCTCCTTCTTGCAGCACAACTGTTGGTTGTACTTGAAACTGGCTTTGCAAGTGCTGGTCCCATGCTGTTGCTGTGACTGGAGTAATGTGTGAGGTCTGCCTCTTCCGTAACATGGCATGGACTTGGGGGACCTTCTTAAACAATCTATCCAGGAAAACAGCACACTGCTGCCTCTTATAACAGCGCTTTGTTGCACGGTTGCACCTTCTGCTTTCCTTCCTTAGGAATTGGCATGCATGCTTTGCTTCACCGCGCTTCACTGCCTGGATAAACATCTTCCGCTTCATTCGGCATTTTTCATTAAACCAGACAGGGCTCAAAGGCCCTTTCTGCTTCCTAGCACACACAAAAGCACACTTGGCCAAGGATGTCATGCCAACTGCCCTATCGCTTGCAGCTTGCACAATTAAAGAACGCACACAAAAGCAAGTTTGTCAACATCACCAGCGGACTCTGCTTCTTGGAACTTCCAAGTTGAACTGATTCAAGAGTTCCACATTGTTGACTAAATGCTCTGTAAATGCGAGAGCCTTCTCCTGATTCCATTGCAACATCAGCTTGTTATCACAAAACCCTGCCATACAAACATGGTCCCTTTCAGGTCCTGCATCAATACTTCCTGTTCTGCCACCTACTTCAAAAACCAAGCTTAAGCCACAGTGATCAGATGCAAGATTGTCTATCATGTCAGAGCCTTTCATCGATTTATATACAGCAGGTGACAGCAAGATATGTGATTATAGGATAAGGGTTACATAGCTGTACCTGCCTACAAGGGCAGCTTATCTGAAGCAAACAGGTGCCTGTAACCAAACCAACTTGTGTAAATGTCAACTGAGAGCCTTAGCTTGTTTATAGGAGATCTTTGTGTACAATTCTTGAATGATTTTCACGGTTTAAACCATGACACTCTCTTAATTTTACGGAAGGGAAGAGATTACAAAGCTGTACCTGACTACGTGGGCAGCTTAGTTGAAGCAGTAAGGTAAGGTTACATTGCAATATCCGCCTACAAGGGCAGCTGAGTGGAAATACTGAGGCTTGTCACCAGACCTGGCCAAAAAAATGCTCCACTCACTAACTTGGACTGTAAAGAAAGATAACAAATTGTGTTTGTTGCGGTCTGATGTTTAATTAAAAAAAGAATGAACTACATAGGCAGCCTGCCTCTGAGAGGTAGCTCTCCCTACACCAATTTAGGAAAGGGAGACACAATGGCGTTGAAGAGCCGTGAGTCCCCTCCACCACAAAGCTGCAAACACAGAAAGTGCTATTGGGGATCTGGAGGGTTACTGGAAGCACCCGGTTCCAGGCTGTGAGTAGTAAAAGAAAAAAAAGTCCACGCAGGCCAAAGACCGCATGCATTAAGGAAAGGTCCCTTAACTAGCAGGCTAGAAAGGGCCTCACCAAAGGTCCCTCCAAACTACACTAGCTACGGCTAGCCTAGGAGAGGGAAAGAGACAGAACTAATGAGGATAGGGCGAGTTGTCAGCCGTGCCCCGAGACGCCCGGACTCTCCTTCTTATGGTATCCGCCTCTGCGTGCCCCCCCCCCCCCCCTCCCGCCTGAAGCCCCCTGTAAGCAAAGAGCATGTCTGGTGTTAATGATGCTGGTTAATCTCTGCAGGGCATGTCAGCTCAATTTGGAAGCTAGGGACTTAGCTTTATGCTTGGTTAGGCCTAAATTGACAAGAGGTTTGATTGTGTACTCATTGTAAATGGTGCCAGCCACACCAATGAGGATGATGTGTAGAGTCACTTTGTTGTTCCTGTTTGGATTCCTTGAGCTGCGGGTTTTAATTCTGGTTGTAGTGTGAGCATGTTGAGTTGCTGCAGTTTCCAGAGTAACGGAGGGGTTGGTGTCTGGACAGAATTTCAGTTCAACAAGGTGGATCTCCCTGTCTTGAGGAGGGATCTTGGAGGGATCAAGGTGGGCTTGTCTGCCTGGGATAGAGCGCACAAAGAGAGCATCAGGGCGGCTTTGGTAGCGGGCAGAGGAGCCAGTACCATTAGGGAAAACCCAGTCTGGAATAACTCGTGGGACAGTTTCAGGGACTTGTATGCCCTGATCCAGGAGTTTCTCAGTACTGCAGGCATCCATACCAATAAGGGATGATCCAAACCTGCCTTTACTAAGGGCTTTGACACAGAGGGTAAGGCCCTCATGGTGCCTGTTGGTGTGCATGAGTAGCATAATTGTTCTCAAAAGCACGCCTATTAATGAGCTTGTTAGAATACTGTAACAGAAGGGGCATGAAGTTCGAGAGCAAGTTTAATGGCACGTGGGTGGTCAAGTCCCAGTTGTTAAAAATAATCAAGGGTATGCTCAGTATAACAAGTCCCTCCAACACCCAGAAGGATGGTATGTAACGTGACATAGATCTGCATGCTGCGGTCGTGCTGGTGTTTGATGGAATAGTGGAGGTAAATTGAGCTCAAAGGCTTCGAAGATAAATGCTCAGAACATATAATTAACAATTTACTGCTGCATGGTTGTAAGCGTTCATTTCAAATATGCCCTTGCAATGCTCCATATTCACTAGAATGTTAAGAGGTAAAAGGCAAGGTCACATTGTTATATCCACCTACAAGGGCAGCTGAGTAAACACACTGAGGCCTGTATCCAGACCTGGCCAAAGAATGCTCAACTCACAAAACTTTGGATGGGAAAGTAAAGATAACACATCGTGTGGTGTTTGTAATAGTACGAGGTGGATTATGCTCAAAGGCTTCAAAGCTGTTGGATCAGATAAAAAAACCCCGCACATTTGAACAATGCACTGCAGCGCATGATTCATAAGCGTTCATTCCTATTATGCCCATGCAATGCTCCATGTTCACTAGGATATTAAGCAGTGTTTGGCATTCAGATGAAGGAAATCACGTGTTTCCTCCTCCATGGGTACACTAGCTAGCCTGGATGGCATCATTTATGGGATCCCCCTAGATAACTCCCGAGTGGAAACAAGAGGACTGGAGGCTCATTCCCATATAACTTGGAAGCCTGAAAAATCCCCCAGAAATCCATACCTCCTGGGAGGGCCCATGTTGCTTTCGTAGCCCGTGCTATCTTGCACGCTCAAGCTCGGCTGTCTTGGTCTGCATTTGCTCCTTGTCCTTTCTTCACAACTTGGACGGATTGCTGTCTGGGCAGTGGCCTATGGTCGTATTGCTGTCCGGGCTATGGCCTATGGTTGTATTGCTGTCCGGGCTGTCTTGGTCTGCATTTGCTCCTTGTCCTTTTTTCACAACCGGGACGGATTGCTGTTCGGGCAGTGACCTATGGTCGTACTCATTTGGTGTGACAGGCTTGTAGATGGTGGTACTCAGACTCCTCCGAGCGTAGGCCAGAGACATTTCAGGTTGTGTTTCTGCACCCCCCCTTTCCTTCAGTTTCTTCTTTCGCGTCTACTCAGGTTCAATTAGGACGTGCTTTAATCCAGCTGGACATGTGTATGGCAGGCTCTGCCTGAGCTGAAGGTGTACTATCTGCGACTTCTTCCCTCTCAAGTGGTGTGTATCAAGGAATTGCTGCTTCGTTTCCTCTGCTGTGTTAGCGGCGCGCACACATGGGACGGATTGCTGTCCGGGCAGTGGCCTATGGTCGTACTCATTTGGTGTGACAGGCTTGTAGATGGTGGTACTCAGACTCTTCCGAGCGGAGGCCAGAGACATTTCTGGTTGTGTTTCTGCACCCCCCCCTTCCCTTCAATTTCTTCTTTCGCGTCTGCTCAGGTTCAATCAGGTCGTGCTTTAATCCAGCTGGACATGTGTATGGCAGGCTCTGTCTGAGCTGAAGGTGTACTATCTGCGGCTTCTTCCCTCTCAAGTGGTGTGTATCAAGGAATTGCTGCTTCGCTTCCTCTGCTGTGTTAGCGGCGCGCACACATGGGACGGATTGCTGTCCGGGCAGTGGCCTATGGTCGTACTCATTTGGTGTGACAGGCTTGTAGATGGTGGTACTCAGACTCTTCCGAGCGGAGGCCAGAGACATCCCAGGTTGCCCATGCCTCCCTTTCTTTGTGCGCTCCTGTGGTAAAACATTGTTTTTGCATCCTGTGGACATACCCCTTTTCTTCAGTTTCCTCGTTTACAGCTTCCGCCTCCGTGTGCTGGAATGTACCAGCACCAGGCCTATTAGTCCAACGTCGTGGCTAACGGTCCATTCTATAAATCTTCACAACTTGTCCCGTGTTCTGATTCATTATGGAATGCTACTGCTGGCAGAGGAGGCTTGCAGAGTAGCTGCTTGAGGTGCAATTAATGATTAAAAACAGAGCACTAGTGTCCACTTGCAAGATTTTGTCACCGTTTCCGGGTAGATATCAGGCATTCTATTTTGCAGGCCTCAAATATACCACACATGAGTGCATGCTAAATGCGTTTCTTTGCTGCAAGGAAGCTCTATTTTGCCAAACGTCTCGTTGCACTAATCCTTTTTGCTGCGCTTCATGCTTAATGATTGCTATGTTGAGGGAGATTTTGCATGTCTACATAAAGAATTTTACCAAACGATCTCTATCTTGAAGAGAAGCAGTGTTGCAACATTGTTGATCTTGATGACCCCTCTAAAAAGACTTTGAAACCAAAAAAAACTAGCAATAAGCAAAGTTAAGTGAGAGCGGTAGTCAGAAACGTAGAAACATGAGTCCCAGAACAATCTATATCCTGAAAATTTGTATTGGGGTTTGGGGGGATCCTGATCTTTGGGACATCCACAGGCTACAACTACCTAAAGAGCAGCAGCGTGTGATAATGACAATGCGCCTGCTTGTGTGCGTGCAAGCTAGGCCAGCCAGAGAAAGAGAACGCTGCAGGCAGTGAAAGCGTTCTGTACATCAAATAAGGAAAAAAAGATATTGCCTCCCAAGATAGATACAAAGACGTCAGAACTTTTGGAAGATTAGTAGCACTGAAGCTGACCTCTGTCCTGTAACTATGTAAATGGACAGCAGCAGAGAATACGAGATGAGAAACAGTCATTTAAGGCATGCACATTATCCTGTTCTCCTGACACAAAGTCGTAGACACCACTGTCAAGAAACTAGAGAGCTTCCCGAGGACATGCAATCATCAAGGGGTACCAAACTCACAAGCAAACTCCATGCCTGCTGCTCACTAGATGGAAAAACTTACTTTTATAAATGTGGAATAACTGATAAAAACAATACTCAAGGTCCTGCCAGCCACCCTCCAAGCTCTGCTATTGCCCTTTTCTAATGGCCGAGGCTCAGAAAAATATCATACAAGGATAGACTTATTCAGCATGAATGATTTTGCTCCTCTTCAACCTGCTTATAAGATCATATTCCTCATATTGAACATACAACTAAAGACAATGCATTGTGTTCCAAATAAACAGTGCAGGATGAATCAGAACAGCAAGCATGAGTGAAAACCCGCGCAATTGGCTTAAGGACAAAAAGGCCAACATCCCAGTCACAATGCTACAGACAGGCAGAACAGCAGTGTCTGGAGCATCATGATCACTGAAGGAGCTACAAAAGAGGCTCCTCCCTCACCTTCCCCCTTATCTTGCTCCTGCAAGTCCTGGATCTGTATGGCATCTACAGTGCCGCCAGCCAACTCCACATCATACACTTGGAGCCTTTCCAGAGTCCGGTCTACCTGGTTGGGAGTGGCACCCTCAACAAAAAAGCTGACTTTGACTGCCACTTGTAGCAGGAAGCGCCTCTTGGCCCCAGAGCCTGCCAGGGTGACGCTCTTCACAGTCGATGTCACCTTATTGTCAGTGTCAGCCTCTATCTGCGTTTCCAGCTCAGACTGAAACTCTTGGACAAAGCGAATGTATGCGCTCGTGTCCTGAGACTCTGCAATTCATGAGCAAAGATGCACAGGATGGGGTAATGAGCCTTCAGTGACGTCGCCATTGCCAGATGTCTGGCAGCCTCCCAAGCGCATTGCATTTGTTGCTGCCCTTTGCCTGGCTTTGCTGCCAAGTACCAACCAGCTCTAAGATATCCTAACCTAATTTGTTCTAATCATTATGATCTAATCAACTCCTTATGCCAATTCAGCCTGTGAGGCGCAACATATCTATAAGAGCAAAGCGTGCGTATATATTGATGTTGCTTTGAGCGCAGCAGTCAACACATCTAGTTGGAGCAAACCATGCAAATGCCACGTTGGCTTGCAGCCCGCCGCGAAATCCTCACCAATTCAAGCACACAAGCAAGTAGCAAGCAGGATGCCAAGAATAAAGCTACTTGCCGTGTGACAAGCACTTGCTTGATTACATCAGGATGCCATGAGTAGATATGCCACGTATTTGCCTTCCCAACCTCCAATGGTCCAGCAGACCAGCTTCCAGGATGCATACAAAATTTGAAAATGTTCATGCTGGATCTCATTCACATCAAGCCAATCAAATTCTGTTGATTGGCAGAAAGGAGCTTGTACTGCTGGACTTGCATTCTGTCCCAAATGCCTTCATTGATTTCAAAGATTGAGGCACGATGCCTGTGCTCAACAACTTGTTGGTGTAGTTCCTGTACTCATTGACTCATAACATGTTCACTTGACTTGATGCAAACCCGTTTTCAGCTTTTGTGCATGCCTGAAGGAGTGCCAGGTACTACAGTGAAGAGGTGCCATATTACCTTACAACAGCATTTAGGTTTCATGCACTTCAATATTATGTGGGCCACATGCTTCACATCCTGAACGTCATAACACGTGTGCATGCTCACCCTGCTCCTAGGCACACCAAGAAAACATGTCGAGTCTCGAGCCACCCTGGCCAACATCACAGGCAAGCAGGCTGCAGAGGCCTCAAGGCTCTTCAACACCCAGGCCTGGGCACGCCAAGAAAATGAGTCAGGTCTCAAGCCACCCTGACCAACATCAGAGGCAAGCAGGCTGCAGAGGCCTCAAGGCTCATTAACATCTAAGGGAAGAACCTCACCAGTATCAACAGGAAGAACGTTCAACCTCACCAACATCAGAGAGAAGAACCTTACTAACAGCATTAAGCCAACCTCTCCGACACCATCCGGAAGAACGTCACCAACACCACAGGGAAGAAAACCTGCCAGATCTCAAGGAGGCCTCAAGCCACACTCACCAACATCAGAGGGAAGCAGGCTGCGGAGGCCACCCAGGACCACTGTGCCCTCAGCGGAGAGGCCCATGAAATTCCGGTCTCCAGCCTCGAAGCCAATCACGTTGAACGTGTCCACCACTCCTAATCCTGGTCCCAGCTCACCACCAAGTAGCACTTCGAGCACCTTGTGCGTGTTTTCAGGTGATGACCCAGACACAACGTATCTTACGTAGATGTCGATGCTACCAAGCAGGCGCCTGGCTGCTAAGGTACTGGATGTTGTGCCCTGCTCACCAACCTCCCGTACCAGAGTGGTCACGCCAGTGCTTGCGCACTGCTGTGAGTTTGACTGGCAGCGCCGTACGAGCCGGTCATCCAGCCTCCTCCTAATGTTGTTCAACATGCGGTAGTAGGAAGGGCTCAGGTCTCCTGTACGCACATACACTCATGTGTGTGTATGTGCGTATGTGTGCATGTGTGTGTATGTGTGTTAATGCTCGTGTATGCCTGTGTGTGTGAGTGCACGCGAGCATTGCACGTCAACTGAAAGCTACGCGGAATTCTAGATGCTTGTGATTATGCAGGACAAGAGCAGGGCTGTATAACTATAAACACCATGTTGTCATTGGCATACGCACAGCATCAGCTGTTAACATGTCCAGTTGCGGTTCCTTGCCTTGCTCAAGGCTGTCCAGTGTATGCAAGCCTGCATTTCATTTGCGTCATACACAATCATGCAAAAATAAGGACGCATTTCATCTGCATCATGCTCAATTCATGCAAAATAAGGCGGCACTTCATCTGCATCTTGCTCAGTTCATGCAATAAAAGCTGCTCTTTGTATGCATTATGCTCAATCAATGCAAAACCAACATAGCAGAGCTGTTTCGGAGTTTAACAAAAAGCAAGAAAGGCACGTTGAAGCATCTAGTGGCTACTTCTTCTATACTCACTTATGTCGTCAAGTGTAATGTTTGTCCCTCGTAGGCTCAAAACACCTTCGCTGCTTTTCTGTTTAGATGCAATGTCCAAAAGCTGCAATCACAACGGATGTGGCAAAAGTGAATGGATACATCATTTTTGCAGCAACGCAGCCCCTTTCCTGTACTCCTGCCTTCTTTTGCCCCTTTGCTTACAGATGTGCATGCACATAAACATGTCGCACACACAACGTTCTTCTGTTTGAGCAAAAAAAGCTTCCATGAGGAATAAAACAATGTTCTTTATTCATTATTCCTTTTACCTTAAAGCGCAGAAGGAAATCAGACCAAGCTCCCTGCCAGACCACTAGCAAGGCAACGCGGGGAAATCAGATCAAGTGCTCCAGCAAGGCTACTCTTTCACATCAAATTCATCAGTGTTTCACCTTTAGTCAGACTGAATGTAAAAGAGGATTGTGGGGAGGGGAGGATGAGAGGGCAGGTACAAGGGGAAGCGGGAAGGCCTCCTCGCAAAATTGTTGGTTGTCAGAAAACAAACGGGATTTGCCAAGATTTCAGATATTATAGAATTCCTCATTTGCAGCAGCTAAGCTGCTAAAACAAAGGCAAACACCATAGGTGGCTGGAAGTTGCATACAGACCACAGGATGCAATGTCCACTGGGGTACACATACAAATGGGCTGCAACATCAAAGATCAGCTTTGGCGTTTGTTCTTGCAGGGTGTGGTTACATATTTCCAGACCAAAACTGAGCAAATAAAGGCCTAAGCTCTCAACTCAAGCTTGTTCTACTGAAGCTTGGTATGCATGCTGGAGGCTTAATGTCCAAAAGCACACGCACTTCCTTAGGCACCTATGCATCCCACCCATAATCCAGGGATCACCAAGTGAACTTATCTTTTGGCAACTGTGCCTTCCACATTCTTGTCCACCCTTAAAGTAGAATTGATACGATGGAGGTGGGTGCAACATCTTGCATTTCACACATTGCTCCTCCTACCACTTCTGTGCACACCTGGATGTACCAGTTTCTAGTCTTCACATCCAGTGCAGGATGCTGCATTTCGGCATTTTTGTGCCTGGAAGAGGCCTGCCAAATCTATCTTAGGTGCAGGATGCTGCATTTTGGCATTGTTGTGCCTAGAAGAGGCCTGCCAAATCTATCTTAGGTGCAGGATGCTGCATTTCGGCATTGTTGTGCCTAGAAGAGGCCTGCCAAATCTGTCTTAGGTGCAGGATGCTGCATTTTGGCATTGTTGTGCCTAGAGGCCTGCCAAATCTGTCTTAGGTATGCTGCAACAGCAAATTCCTGAAAAGGAGCTCCAACCACCCTCCCCAGCTTCCGCCCAAGTGGGCCCCACATCACACCCAGGGTAATAACCCCGCCATGCTGCATACCTCAGCTTCACGGAGCTCTTCAAACTGCCTGAAGGCGTTAAAAAAGTCGCCACGGAACGGGCGAGAGGCAACATCCACAACAGAGTTTGTGCTCGCACTCCAAAAGAAGGCACCCTGGCCCACGATTTCTTTTGCTGCAAGGACATTTAAGGTAGCAGACAGCCTGTTTGGGAAGTGCAGTGTGGCTAGCGTGGCTGCCTGTGTGTCATAGAAACAAGAAAGAAAATAATGTCTCAGTGCATCAAGAGACCACCACGGACGTGGGCTTCCCTGTCGTGCAGCCAAGCTATGAAAACATCATGCATGCAAGCAGGTGCATGTGAAGAAAATAACCAAAGGGTCCTTGCTGTCCACGGCTTGAGTTGCTCCGGGAAGGGAATGGGGGAGGGAGTTGTATCCTATGCACCATTGAGGGCATGAGTTGCTCTGGGAAGGGAGTGTTATTGAGGGCATGATTCGTTCTGGGATGGGAGCCTTAAGCACCATTGAGGGCATGAGCTGCTCTGGATACGGAGTATCATTGAGGGCATGGACTTCTCTAGGAAGGAAGCCCTAAGCACCAGTGAGGGCATGGGTTCCTCTGGCAATGGAGGGCATGGGTTCCTCTGGGGAGGGAGCATCATTGAGGGCATGAGTTGCTCTGGGAAGGGAGCCCTGAGTACCAATGAGATTTGACTTGATCTGGGAAGGGAGTGAGGACAATTATTCATGGCCAGAACAGCCTTTGTAAGAATGAATGAGCTAGGTGCATGTTAAGCCCTCGAGCTCAGACTCAGAATCCCATGTTGGCAATTGAGTAGCTTGACTCCAGCCAGCCAGACAGACAGCCACATCTGAAACCCCAGACATGTGTAAACATAGAGTTCACAAGAAGTGACTTTAGGTTAAAAGCAAAGTTCAAGCAGAAATTGAGGTAAAATGCACCTGCTTTCCAGCAACAGCCAGCTTCCGAGGTCTTAAAAGATATGAATGTCAGGCAAACATTCTCAGCATGTCCACAGGTGACAGCTATTGCTGCACTAGGTGAACAGCTTTGTGCCATTGCTTGCATCTGTATTCATATCCCACTCTGCTTGGTCTGCAAGTCCTAGTCAAGTCACCTGAAATTAGAGCCGATGTCACTGTCAAACAGTGTGCGCTATGCTCATGCAAGCGTTCATTTCCCGTTTTAGTACATGCCTTCATGCTAGCCAGCTGCGCATGCCTTTACGCTAGCCAGCAACTCTAGTGCATGCCACCATGCTGGTCGGCAACTCTATTCAGCGATTTAGTGCGCAACTCTAGTGCATGCCACCACACTAGTCAGCAACTCTAGTCAACAATTCTAGTGCGCAACTTAAGTGCATGCCACCATGCTAGCCAACAATGGCCTACATCTCAATTCAGAAAAGCAGAGCCGGCTTGCGCGCACGAGTGAAAAAATCCTTGGGTGAAGAGCATGCCATTGCATGCACCTGCATGCCTGAGACACCTGATGCGTAAGGTTGGGTAAGAGGGTTGAGCATTCTGAGACACCTGATGCGTAAGGTTGGGTAAGAGGGTTGGGCATTCTGAGACACCTGATGCGTAAGGTTGGGTAAGAGGGTTGGGCATTCTGAGACACCTGATGCGTAAGGTTGGGTAAGAGGGTTGGGCATTCTGAGACACCTGATGCGTAAGGTTGGGTAAGAGGGTTGGGCATTCTGAGACACCTGATGCGTAAGGTTGGGTAAGAGGGTTGGGCATTCTGAGACACCTGATGCGTAAGGTTGGGTAAGAGGGTTGGGCATTCTGAGACACCTGATGCGTAAGGTTGGGTAAGAGGGTTGGGCATTCTGAGACACCTGATGCGTAAGGTTGGGTAAGAGGGTTGGGCATTCTGAGACACCTGATGCGTAAGGTTGGGTAAGAGGGTTGAGCATTTGTTCATAAGAGGCTTTAGAGAGGGCCAAAGAGACCCCAAAGAGGCTATCTTTAAGCCTCATTTGGCACATGCTCAACCCTCTTTACCCAACATAACGGTGCGCCACAGCCGTGGCAGCCTGCACAATAACGCCTGAACAGCAACTTACAACGCACTCTATGACACATCTAATGTCAGCTCCAAATGCATGCAGGAGACTGACAATGTGTGCTTGTGTCAATTCATCCAAAGGCAACGCAAGTTGACACTTGTGTGCGCAACTTTGGCCTCTTCACATGCTTGCTTGGTCCGCACCTGCCAGCTTGACCGCTCCATTGTTATACAAAGATTGCCTGAGTGCCTGGCCTCTGCTTGAAGAAATGAATTCAGGCCTGGAGAAGCAGACGGAAAAAGAAGGCAGGAAAAAAGACAGATTTGAGCAAGTCCACCATGGCTACATCCATACGATGCACTGGATGTGTTCTTGCAGGATGGCATGTTGGCCTTTATCAGCTGAAGACATTAGAAAACAGAAAAAAGCTGCATGGCATCTGTGTTGCAACAAGAGGCTGAGGAATTGATTCAGAAGGACCAATGCACCTCCCAGAGAAAAGGGCCAAGGCATCTCCCACACAGAAGTGGTTCCCTGATAATGCTGATACAAGCAAAACCTTGATGTGTGCTAGGGATCTTCCATTCAATACATTGAGGATGGGGGGAGCGGGGTTGAATGCACGCACAGCAAGATAGACTTGAATACTTCATCTTGTATGCACTAAGTGCAGAGAGTGAGAGAGAGAGAGAGAGAGACTTCCCCTGCTTCCAGCTACACATTGTCGTCTGCGTTCTTCCGGCGCTCCCAGTCCATGCATCCCACTCCAATGTTAGACAGGCCACAAAAGCCATCCAGTGCCCTCTCACAATCTCACAATGCACTCTAATGCTCACCTGGTCACAACAGCCTTAGATGCAGACTCTCCATTCTTGCAAGCATTGTCTTTATAGTTTTCTTCCTTCCACTCGCGACACCCATCACTGCAGACAAGCCGGAATTTGTCCTGCGAATATTGCAAAACATTGCATGAGAGCTAAAAGAAGATGGAGAGCATGTTGAGATGGGCTCAGCTTGAAAAAGGAAAGAAAAAAGACTGCAAGCCAAGTAAACGCACAAAAAAGGAAAGGTTCCTTAAATAGCAAGCTGGCAAGGGTCTCGCCAAAAGACATGCATTGTTGCATGGGCAGAAACATTACATGAGTACGGGAGCACCAAGCACACTTGCAAGCATGTGCCTGTACTGTGACGCTCTGATCAGTAAGCACAGGTGCACAGTTTGCAAAGGACAGTCCGTTTCAGCTCCTTCTTTCATATACCTAGTGGGCCCACCAGACCCTTATTATATCTGTTTCTGGCCTTTTTCTAGGCCAGCCGTCTAATTAGGTTTAAGGGCCCCTTGGCAAAACCCTTGCTGCCTTGCCAGTTTGGGAACCTTTCCATAATCCACGCGGCCTTTTATGGCAGGCAAGGTTTTTCTTTTTTACCATGATGCTAAGTCAGGCATGGAAAAGAAAAGACAAGAGGTAGACAAGATGCAAGAGACATTTGCTTTGCCTGCAGGAAATAACTCAAAACCACATTAAAACTAAAACGGACGCCAGGAAAAACAGGAAATGGTAGCAAGACAAGGAATGCGGGGCTTGCTTACCACGTCCTGGGCCTCTTGTGGATATTGTTCGTTGAAATCCTGGCAGTTCAATAAGTAGTAATTAAATTGGTTTGTTCAACAAGAGCAGGCACTAGGATGGCAAGCTGCACTAGTCTCCAACAAAATCTGAGGCAAGGATGGCAGACACGAGAGCAGACACAGGGATGGCAAAGTGCATTAGCCTCCAACACGAGCGGATATGAGGATGTAAAACTGTAAAGTTATCCAGGGTAGGGCAGCCAATAAACTTTCCCAAAAGCTGACACACATGAGCTATCATCTTCCTTCTGATATTCAATTAGCCATCAATGTACCCACGCACTTGCAAGGTTGTGTGCTTTACCCATGCAACTGTGTTATCTTGCTCAAACCCACAGCGGAAGGCCTGTGGAATCAGGAGGCAAGAAGAGTACAGAAGAAAGGGTGAGGATAAAGGTTCAGACCAGTTAAAGTATCATTCTTTCTGGCACGTGAGGGGCATGTAAGCACCTTACATGGGGGAAGACCGATAGCAGACCTGAGAACGAGAGAAAAACTGAGCCAACAAAGGTCTGCAAATGCCCCCATGTAAGGAAAAGATGGTCATCTTATTGCCAGAGCGGCAAGAAAAATGATTCACACTTATTACTTGCCTACAAGAACGCCAGTTCTTCTGCAAGGCAGAGAACTGAATGTACTGAGATCTTGGTAGGTAAGAGTCCAAGGTTGAAGAAGGGAGAAGTTGTCTCTCTTTGGCTCCTAGTTTGGTACAGGCTACGCCTGTGAGCCTCAACGGTATGGCCATAGCTAGCTTACTAGGGTACCTTTCCCTAAAACACAAAGTTTGACCTGTCTTGCAAAGTCTTTTCTCTTTTTCTTTAGGGAGGGACGGTTAATCAAGTCAGCTCTCAGGTTCGACTTTGGCCTTATTCAGACACGTGCACACATACATACTCACACATGCGCGCACGCACACACATACACACACATGCATACACACATACACTCACGCACGCATGCACGCACGGATGCAAACACATACATGCGCGCACACACACACACAGACATGCACGCGCGCACGCACACGCACACACTTACACACACACACACACGTGCACACACGCACACACACACGCACACTTACACACACATGAATAAGCAAATGCACACTTTGCAGTGCAACATGTGCACGCACCCCTGTGTAATCAGCATATGGGTTGCTTTCCTGACTGCCGGAGCATGGATCCCTCTGCAAATAGCAAGAGGCAGCAAGAAGCGCTTCAGATTATCTGTACTTCTTGACGCGAATCCAAATCATGAGTGACACACAGAAATCAGCAAAGAAAAGACTGATTGCTGCTGGATGCTGTCCCATTGCATGCAAGATTGCTTTAATTAATAAAAGCCATGCTACCTCTCAAATCATCTCATCTTCCATGCGCTTGGTTGGATCAACTTGTACAATGGTAAGCCCTTTGTTGTAGACAATACTCACCTCATGGAAGCAGTTTGGCAGCCGCAGACCTGCCAAACTTAATGTTTGGCTTTCCTAATAGAAAGAGCCTTCCTAGCAGAAAAGAGGCAGCATGCCAATGAGACGAAGTCAAATGATACGGTCTTTAAACGTTGACTTGCTTCACTAATCACGCACCGATCCCTCTGCTTCCCCGCACAAGTCACAAAACTCCTGGAACTGGCCCCCACCACGGGCTGGGCCATCATCAGTCGTCCTGTCATCAGAGCGGGAGCAAAAGCAGCGCCAACAGTTGCTTCCTCAATACATTTGCACTTGCACATCCCTTTCCAAACCTGGCATCAGTGTATGCCTCTGTCCTCAGTACTATTCTCAACCCCTGGGCAGCAGCAAGCACTGTCTACAATGAGAGGTCTCTTGGGCGTCAATCCTCACTGCTCAGTCTCTAGGGCAGCAGTGCACTGTCTCCAGGGACAAAAAGGTCGGCTGCCGCAGCCAATGTAGTATTATTTTCTCCACATCTTGATTAAAGTCTGGAAGGGATAAAGCTTGAATTTTGAGTACGGTGATGCCACCAACATTCTCCTCCTCTTCAATCTTTTTCTAGCAATCCGCTTTGATTCACAAGCAGCCAACGCTGCCCTAAAAGGCTGGACAGAGCTGGAACACATAACCACTTACTTTGAGCTGGCACCTTAAAGGTGGCCATGAGCAGGCAAACATCAGCAGCCACCTTGGGCAGCAGATCTAGCATGATTTGAATAAACATCTGAGCTAATATTCTCCTCTGCATTAGATTGCAGCTGTACACCCACCTTGGGCAGCAGATCCGGTCAAAGAATTCAGATACTGAGTAGGCGTCTGAGTTGACGTTCTCCTCTGGGTCTGGCTGTCTTTGCAGGATGCCCTCAGAAAACAAGCGCCCAACGGGGAGAAACCAGCTGTGACAAAGAAAGGCACAAACGTTGGTGTTTGGCAGAGTGCCCTGGGTCTAGTGCCTGGTATGCTCTTTTGGCATCACAGCAAACAACAGGACAGGAACTGGCTGGTCGTCCTTGTGCACTGCAAGGTGGGCACAGATGCATGCTTCAAGACATGCTACCCACGTGCAACTCAGAATCAAGATGTTACACTCTCCAATAAAGACAGCGTTGTGAAATGGCATCAAGCAAGCAAAGCCAAATGGGTATGCCACTGGGTAAGAAAGGAAAAAGAAAATTACGTGGGCGGTGAGAACACCCCCTACATCACATAAAGAAGAGGGAGCACATTGGCTCCAAGAGCCACGAGTCTCCCTCACCAGAGGGTAATCAATACATTATATATAAATAACCGTGCTACTGTTATTATTGTTATCATTATTATTGTAATATAATAGAATGGCAGGGATTAGCATGTATGAGCTGTTTTATTAGCATGGCAGGGATTAGCATGTATGACATGTTTTATTAGCATGGCAGGGGATGGCATGGGATGGCATCAGCAGATCTACCAGACAGTGAAGGTCTGCTCTGCTTGCTCAGGTACAAGCAAAAAAAAGGAGGCATGTTTTACTCTAACCTTAACTGGTGTGCAGGCATGTAATTGAAGGTTGGCTAAACAGATGTGATGCCAGTTTGACCAAGGTACAGTCACACCTCACCCTGCTGTCTTGCGGTACCCCGTAGAGCACAGATTCATGCCTTGCAGGTCAGAGAGTCCACCAATTTTGGAACATTGCTCCTTTTTCACCACTTGGATGCCAAAGTATGACGCAGTTGAGTCCCCGTCATCGTACGACTCAGCAACAAGAGCATCCAGTCCATATTCTTTGTTACTCTGGAACAGCTCATTTCCTGTGTTGTATCCAGGACAACAAGGACAGGATGAGGAAACATACATGCCTAGGAGTAAACGAGGAGTTGCTGAACGCCATGTTGCATCATCGCTAGAACTGCTGAACACCATGGTGCATCAAAAGTACTGTTGGACACTGTGGTCCATCGCAGGTAACAATGCAGCAACCATTGCTGGACATTTTGGTGCACCACAAATAAAGAATCAGCACCTATTGCTGACACTGTGTGGTGCATTACAAAATACAAAGCAGGACGCACACCAATCAGCTAGGTGTGTGCGTGTGTGCACGTGTGTAAACTGGCAGCTTATGGATCTAATGTCACAAGCAGCCAGGGGGAGCACTGTGCTAGTGTGTGTGTGCGTATGTGTGCGTGTGCGCGCGTTTGCGTGAGAAACTGGCAGCTTATGGACCTCATTGCCACAAACAGCCAGGGAGATCACTATGCTTACACCTTGACAACGTAAACTCAATTCAGTGATAGCAGTTTGAGGGCTCTCTAGGTGCAAATGTGCAAGTCTTTGTGTAGCTAGGTGGCTTGCACAGTCGCCTTGATAAAGCACCCTCTTCCCTTTTTGATAGTGCATACCAATTGTTTTTGGTCTTGACGGTGCCTATTTCCATCACACCTCTACATTTGTAATCGGTCGTCAAAAGCCGCTGAGGATCCATCCAATGGAGATTTAAACTCTCATCCTGTAGTCAAGCAAAGCTTTGCTTTCACACACCTCCAGCAGTTGTGATGTCAAACTCTCCTCGCAAGATGGCTTCAAAGCAGTTGGAGTAAGATGCGCCAGCAGGAGGGATTGCACACTCAAAGCTTAAGAATGTCTGACTATCTGAGCCAAAAAAGCCGCCGTACAGCTCATTCAGCACATTTGTGCAGAACTTGGGCAAGTTCTTGACCTCTCCTAGAGGGATGCACACTTGGATGGGCTCCACTTCTGGCTGCGAGCAAACCAATTGTTAGGACATATTTCAAAGCTGCTAGCCATGCAACCAATTCCAACCTGTTTCCCTTTCAAATTCTTAATAGAAGCTATTAATGGGTACTATTGGCCAATGCCTCCTCTTTCTGAATACATGTAAGATACTTTTTCACCAGAGGGTCAAAGAGGGTCCTAACCTTTCAGAGGGGGTCATCTGAGGCCCCTGAAGAGTTTTTTTTGCATGCTCTCTGGGTAGGTACCCCACCTGGCACCTTTCAGCATTATATTCCTCTGGTAGTGCTTTCTATCTGCTGGCTAGGGTGTGGGTAGTGGCAGTTTGAGATGCGTGCCCAATTATCCGTGGCGTGGACCGTAGTGATCTGGAGTCCTTGCGTAAAAAAATATCATTGCAAACAAAAACGGAGTAAAAAGACCCAGTGGTTGGTAAATTGCACAATTCCAGCCATTTCCCTTAAAGAATCCAGCACAAGGGATGCCAAACACAAAAATTATTTACCTCCTTTCCTTGTTTGGGAGATGCGGGATGTAGCATAACATATGGAGATTACAAAAAGGTATTTAGAAGTGAAAAATGGTCGCAGGATGGAGCCATGAGCTTTATTTGGTGGTTTGAGGCTGGGGGAGTGATCTGCGGCCCTCCGCTTTTCATCATTTTTTGATGAGTGTAATATTATCATGGTTTTAATGTTGGATTGTTGAAAGAAACACGAGGAAAGGAACCAACAGATTAGTTGACCCCCTCTGCTAAGGGGGTCGACTTCACATTCTTCCTTCCTTCCTGCCTTCCTTTCTTCCTTCTTTTCTTTCTTTCTTTCTTTCTTTCTTTCTTTATTTATTTATTTATTTCCTCGTTTCTTTGTTTCTTTATTTGTTCCTTACTTCCTTCCTTCCTTTCTTGCTAGATACACAGCAAGCAGCTCCCCCCACTCATCCTTCCTTCTTGCCTGAAAACAGCACCAGTAACATAAAAGTGCATACCTCCTTCCACCTTATAAAATCAGCTTGGAATCCATCATGTTATAGGAAGTCAAAAACTTCCTATAACTTTAAGCCTGTTGAAATATACATTCAAATATCAATCGACCCCCCCATATATTTTGCACCAAGAAGGCAAAGACAGCATGTCCAGCCAAGAGCTTGCAACATATCGCTCTAGCTCTGTACCGTTCTACCTAAACATTACGGTTGGGTCAAGAAGGCAGAGTGTTTGTCAGAAGAGGCCCCAAAGAGGACTCTTGGACCCTCCTTAGAGCCTCTTTTAAAAAATGCACAAATGCAACCCTCTTCACCCAACGCTACCTAGCAAGGTAAGCCACAACACTTACCCCAGAAAAGTCCCAGCTAAAGCCAGACAAACTATTTTCAAACGACAAAAAGGATACGAGAACTAGAAGGAAAGACTGGAGCGCTCTTACCCCCTTGTTCCGTATGGCAGAGAAGTCTGGCAGCCTATTTGTGAAGTCATCATCATCCTGGTACTGGTAGAGGCCCACAGTGGGGGCACTCCAGAAAGGATACTCCGTTTCTGGAGTGTCAGCAACCACTGCGCAGTTACAAGAGCAAGAGACGTTCAGATGTCAATTACCTTCAGGCGATGCGCATCAGCATGCTTGCTTGGCTTAGCTTTCTCCCTTTTCAAGGCGCCTTGCTACAGGACTGACCTGAGACCACAGCAGCTTCATGTCACAAACCAAATTAGCTCTGGCAAGTCTGCTCATGCTCACCACCTTGGCATGGTAAGCTTTATTATAGCACACCTGCCCGCACGTGCAGATTTTCAAGGTAAGCAATTGCAAGCACAAAAACCTGGTTACAATGGATTGCCACCTACCTTTATTCTTAAGCTTTTTACCGTGAGAAGGTAAGTATTTACTTATAAATGGCTGTCAAGCTTCTGCTCACAAGGCATATGATCAATTCTGGATGAGTCAGAAGGAGGCACATGATGAAGCATGATCGGCATCAAGGTTCCCACCGCCGGGGCCCAGGTCAAGCCTACTCACCCCTGTTACTGAGCTTGCTGCTGTCAGAGAGGGAAGCAATGGCGGCTTCAAAGGTTTTTGGGCTGATGGTGCCGTCAGAATGGTCTTTCCTGCCCACCAAGGAATGGGTGGCAGCGCTCCCCGTTATGCATTCCTCATTTGGTGACCCATCACTATTTTTCCACTCAGAGAAGGGGCGGCATGCTGAGTTGCACAATATGGACAAGTTGCCCTGTGAAAGGAGTTTAGCATGCACGTCATTCCTCAGCATTTTCACACTTTGTAGTATGACTACAGGTGTTGAGAGGCTTGGGAACACGAATACTGAAGGGTGTTGAGAGGCTTGGCAACATGAACCTTAGACAGAATAGATGCCACTTTGCTTACGCCCACGCGCGCTCCTGAAAACGCAAGCAAGCTCGTGTGCATCTATGCAGGAATTGCCGCACCTATGGAAAAAATGCCCCCTGCATCCACATCTTTTTGTTGCTCCATTTCAAGCTGTGCATCTTTGCAGGAAAATATTGACCATTGTGAACCAAGCTGTTGTGCATCAGATCAGGAAGAAGTACCTACCGCATCCACGTTTGCTTCGTTGCTCCAACGGGAATCAGTGTTGTACTGGCTGACCACAGTCTGCATGGTAGCATGCAGCATAGAGCAATTGATACTGTTTTAAATTAGAATATAGTATTTAGTGTTGCACTGACTGATCACAGCATAAATGGCAGCAGGCAGCGCAGAGCAAGTACTCCATTCTATCCTCAAGTCATTCATGTTGCACTGGCTTGTCACAGTCCGCATGGCAGCAGGCAGCACACAGCAAGCACTTAAGAATTGAGTATCACACTGGCTGATCACTGCCTGGAAGGCAGCAGGCAGCACACAAATCAAGGAGGCAGAGGCTGGCATGGGGCGCACCTGCTAAGTAAATGCGACTTCAGAGGCACATTCAGGTAGTGAATAGGGTTGCAGAAGCGCACCTGCTTAGTGAACGCAATGCGCTTATCGTTGCCGCTGGGATTGTCAGATCCATCAAGCATGCACTGTAATGCACCTACAGGAGACACCAGGAAAGGGCACAGTGTGCGTTGATCAATTTGACAATAAAGACAAGAAATAATGAATAATGAATGAATAAAGACAAGAGATAATGATTAAAGAAGAAACAAAATTGCATAGGCAGTAAGAGCACTCCCTGCATCAAATAAGGAAAAGGAGACATGTTGGCTTGAAGAGCAGTGGTTCCCCTTCACCAGAAGGTAAGGAAGAAGCTAATGGGAGTCTGCTAGGTTCCTCCAATCCTTGACAAAACCACAAAAAACAGGCACACACTGTACTTGCAGGGTTCTTTTGGTAGGGGAGTTTTTGGGGGCGAGGCAGTGCAGAGCAGGAGGAGGAGAGCCAACGCCTGCAGGCGCATGGCTGACAATTCACCAGACCCTCACTAATTGTTCCCCATCGGCTCCTAGCTCAGTTTAGACTGGGCCTGTGAGCCTCTCTGGTGAGGCCCTAGCTAGGTTGCTATTTAGGGAACCTTCCCTTAATGCACGCAGCTGGGCCGGGCTTGCTATTTTTTTCTTTTTTTTTATTTCTGGCAGCACGTTGCTCTAGGGCACCAGGGTTGCGGTGAGTGTAATTGTTATTAATGGCACATCTGAATGAGGTAGGCTTGTGTGCATATTGCATGGAATGGGCATGGAGCTCTTGTTCAAGTAGATAGATCTTGCGGGTCAATCCCTAGTGCACCAAAATGATCAAACGTGTAGGCAATAATGGTAGTCCCACCCAACCTGGGGGATTGTATGAAGAGTGTTCTAAGCATCCCGGAGCACATTGAAGCTGTTTGCTCACTACTTTGTTGTTGTTGTTGTTGTTGTTGTTGCTGCTACTATTGTTGCTGTTGCTGTTGTTGTTGTTGTTGCTATTGTTGTTGTTGTTGTTGTTGTTGTTGTTGTTGTTGATAGTATTGTTGTTGTTGTTGTTGTTGTTGTTGTTGTTGTTGTTGTTGTTGTTGTTGTTGTTGTTGTGAGGCCTGTAGCTGGGCACGAGGTGTCATATCTTTACAGAGAGTGACTGTCATTGGAGAGGAATGCAGCCAAAGCAGCTCGCACTTTTGCTGAGGTCTCTAGATGCGCACTTGGCCTTGTACCTTCACTCAAATTCCCTGTTGTTGGAAAGTCTGCAGCCCGATCAGCTGACAATAACAGAGGCAGTTTACAGTGCTATACTGACAGAGGCAGTGTAAATAACAGATGCGGTGTACAGTGCTGCACAATAACAGAGGCAGTGCACATGAAATTCCAGATCCACATTAGCAATTCATATTTGCAACTTTGTGAAGGGGGAACTCATGGCTCTTCTTAGCCAATGTGTCTCCTTTTCCTTAATTGATGTAGGGAGAGTTTCCTCTGCCTACGTTGTCTTTGTTTCTTGCTATACTATGAATCCCACATCCAAGTATTGATTGGGCCAGCAAAATTAGGGAACAGATTATTACAGCGTCCTTTTAGAGGTGGGTGATCACCCAATTCCAGGCCTCGTGTGCACATTCCATGTCGGGCAGTGTCAGAATCCTTTTGAGACGCACCTGTGTAGCCAGCATAAGGGTTGTAGGCCTCGTCATTGGGGTCTTCGCTCTCACTACATTTGTGCTCCTGCAAGCAGAAAGGATTGCTGTCCGCTATGTGTGGTGTGCATTTTTCTGCAGACAGGTAGGGATCCAGAAGCATGCATTACCACCATGCATACAAGCAGGGTGACTGAGCGAGCAGCAGAGAATGAGAATTAAACAAACCCCCTATGACGGGATGGCATTGGGGACCCGGGCAAGATTTCAGGCCCTGTAACGCTGCTCAAGGACAAGGGGACAGCATGCGACTGATTATCATGATTGTCCCTCTCTAGTTCATTACTTTGATTGGCAAATCACTCATGATCTCCCTTTCCCAGCCAGGATCTCAATGCAGGTAGTCTTACCTCTGGGGGTCCATTGAATCGGCCAGTTCCAAAAGGAGTTGCATTTGTAGCATTGGATGCCTTGGCACACAGGCTGCAAAGGGGCTCCCAGACACTGCCATCACGTTTGGGACCATTTGCCGTTGCCCTGTGTTGGAAAGCCGGACATAGAAGCTTGTGCTTGCATGCACCATTGTGCACCAAATATTTTAAACTCTTGAGCACCTTCTTTGTGCCTTCATTTGCAACAAGATTATAGGATCATCATAAGCAGCAGCAGCAGCAGCAGCAGCAGCACTGTTAATGGTGATTTGCCAAACTTGCCGTGGTGAACACACGCTTCCAAAGAATTGGGCCATGTTGTATGCGTCCTCATTGATGTTCCTGTCTTCAGGAATCACACGATCCTTGATGATGTCATCCTTGAACATCTTGCCCACGGGCAAAACAAATCCTACTGTTCTCCTGTACCCTGTACTGCAAGCGCTGTACTCTTTTCCCTGCGGCAGAAAGGGAACAACTCCTATGAGTGAAATAGGACCTCCAGTCACCCTTGGGACGATAATTGAGTATATGGGGAGCTTCCTTTTTTTTGCAAGTTGATGCAGTTTGCACGGCGGCAACAAAATAGTGAACAGGTTTGCCGTGCTAGACAAATATGCTTGGCCACGAGCTGCAGGCAGTGCCCTTACCTTGCTTTTTAATGAGGCCCAGCCATTTGGAAGGTCGCTGCAGAAGTTGCTCTTGACAATAGCAAGGCCATATGCCTGTGAGCTCGGTTGCATGTGTGTGTGTGTGTGTGTGTGTGTGTGTGTGTGTGTGTGTGTGTGTGTGTGTGTGTGTGTGTGTGTGTGTGTGTGTGTGTGTGTGTGTGTGTGTGTGTGTGTGAGGTGTGTGAGGCAGCTGATTGAGCCTATTATGCCACAGGTGTAGATCTGGAAGTCCAAGCCATCAAATGGCTAGAACAAGTCTCCCGGAAGGCCTTCTTTACAACATCTGTCAAAAGTTTGATGCTTTCAATACTTGAATACTGATGCTTTCACGCTGCCTCGCTGCCTCCAAGACCTTGTTTTTGAAGCCAGTGCCTGCATATATTGCCAGAATCAGCCCAACCTCATCGGAGCACAGACTCTACTCATGCAGATGAGCACCCACCACAGCTGCTGGCGCACCAGACGACGACTCGTATGCCTCAGCAACATAGCCAGTCAAGTCGTGAAGATGATGAGCCAGCCAGAGCTCGTTTTCTGCATGTAGAGGGCAGCAGTGGGCAACCCTGCTTCTTTAGGGGCTTCTAGCAGGAAACCAGAGGTGGACACCTCCCCACCCAAAACGGGTATTTTTTTGAAATTCCAAGCCTAGGTTCGCCAGCCTGGGACTGTGAAGCTCGATTTCAAATACAGCCTGCCTTGCAAGCCTGTTTTGCGAATTCTAAAGCATTAGTCCCAGGTTTTTGTGAGCATGCCTAACCAGCCGCATCTCAATTTTTTTTTCCACCACCAAAACTCAATTTCAGTCGCTTGCTGCACCAACTTGAGTGGTTTTAAGTGAGTTGGTATTTTTGCACCACAAGAGCATCATTGCTAGAGAAATGGAGTGAGAAAAACAATTCCAGCCGCATCCCTCATGGGGAATCACAGGGAATTTGAAACAAGCGATTCAGAAAAGGTGAACTTTTGATTTTCCCCGTACATATTTTTGGAATATGCAGGATGCGAACATGGTGCATAGGGATCACAAATGCTTAATTGTTTTGGGATTGGCACATTGTCCCAGGATGGAGCGCTGTGTGCCCTTTTTGGGTGATCCGAGGCCAGGAGAGTGGTCTGGGGTCATGCAACTTTTACCATTTAGGGTGGACATGGTATAATAAGGCCCCGGTCACACTGGCGGGACCATCCCCCGGGATCAGGGGTTGGATTTTTAGTTTTTGCGGAAGAAAAAATTCTTTGAGCATTCCACTAAATTCCTTGTGCCGTATTTACTTAGCTTGGATTTTTTTCATCAGGTGATCCCGACCCCTGATCCCTGATCCGCCCCCCCCCCCCCCCAAATAAGGGGGGGTTATCCCTGGGGGTGATCCCGCCAGTGTGACCGGGGCCTAATGGTTGGCATGGTCAGATCTGAGCAAAAAACAAAAAAGATCATATCCAGCATAACAAGGGGGATGCCACCCCTGGGAAAAAACGTATCGTGCGTGCCAATCCAAAAAGCCAGCAATGCAATTGACAGATATGGAGTGCAGATCTCTCCTTCCTGGTCATCGACTTCTATACATAAGTGCCTGTATGCTTTCCTTTCTACTTTCCTTTGCAGCTGACAACAGGCTGAGCATTCAAGTAGCATTGTCGGCCTTGAAGGAGCCAGTGCTGCCGGTCATTGGCACCAAGGTTAGTGAATCTCACCCTGTCTCAAACACAAGGGTTCTGCCAGAATGTGGCACCTAGGGTTGATTTGGGGTCCTTCTGCCAAGGAATATTGCCAAAAGCAAGCAGAGAACTGACGAGCTGGTATAACCAGAGCTGAACTGGAATGGCCAAAAATCTAAATTTGTCCTTCCGAGTGCTGGATCAGCTCAATCTAGTACAGAATAGACCGAGTAAGCTACCTGAATGGATGCTATCAAGGAAGCTTGCAATATGTGTTTAGCCAAGGATGACATCTGGCTGTGGAGCGTTGGGCCAGAAGGCATGTGATACACACCAAGTTATGTTCCATGAATACCAGCCTGGCATGCAGGGTCGTTATCTTGGAATGGTGTCATGACAGACACCATGTGCGCCCAAAAAAAAAACTTCAACAAATTATTGCTTATCTGCGCCTCCAAAAGCGCCAACAAAGCAATTCTGCTATTGAGTGGAAAAGATGTTGCTTTGCTTGGAACAGCACTGGAAAGTAATCCAAAATTGGATTTTGAAAACCGAACTGAATTCAGTTTGGTCAGTTAGACTCTTGCATTTCAATTAAAATCTGCGGACAATCTGCAAGCTAGCAAGAAATGTGGCATGATCATGACGCTTGCATGCTCACCTGCAACAAGCGTCAGGTGGTCCTGCCTATGGCTGACGCGCAACAAGCATATGTCATCAGTCTCTCCTCCAATGCATTTGAAGCTCACATCAGGGGTGCTGTAAACTGCATTAAGGGCTGCTGTGCAGGCAGTCACAGCAGGCGCATCAGGCTTCTCAGGCACGCAGATGCGCACAGGGCCCTGCTCCTCTCCAAGGATTGTTGTCACCTGTGCGCACGCAAGCCGGCTCTGCATTCTAAATCCAAAATGCAGGCAGCTGCTGGCTGGCGTGAAGGCATGCAGAATTCAGGATATGAACGCTTGCTTCGCGGTCAACACGCTGCATATAAGGCGCAAGTAACATATCTTGATATGATGCTTGTCCTAAGAAACCAATGGAACAAACCAATTTGGCGGTGCATGCACGGGCTTGTTTGAACTCTTTTGGCTGTAACACACAGAGCAGTGTGTGCATCGCATTCCATATGAAGGCATGCAGACAGCCTGGCTGCAGCTGGATGTCTAGCTAGCTACATAGCAGGCTGTGTGTGAAACAGGTGAAAGGCAACACATACTCACAATGGTTCCAGGTAGGAGAAGAACCATAAGCCACGGCGCCGGCGTTCTCCCTCTGGACATGTTTACTTGCAATTGTGGTTCTGTGCGTTTTGTGCGTTCTGTACGCCTTGCGATGGAAGCACACGTGGAAACACGCGCTCGCAAGTGAAAAACACACGCCTCGGGGGCAAACGCCACAGCAAGATGGCCAACGGCACAGGGCGAGGATGAATGTCGCTCAAATTTCGATGCTTGTCGCTCGGGCATTTGGGTTAGCCTTGGTAATTTGTGTGCATTTCGTGGCGGCGCGAGGCTCCTCAATTTGCAACGCCACAAGTAGCGATCCGGCGGGACAAGAGGCTGCGCTCCGGAACATCTATTCTGAATTGGGAGGCGATGGCTGGGGTTTTAAACGCGCTTGGCTTGACTCGTCCGTGGCGTGTGGAAGTGTTCCGGTGAGGGCAGGCCCTCCAACAGGCAAACCAGCAGTAACCAACTGAAAAAGCTAGGAAGGCGCACACTGCATCCAAGCAAGCCATGCTCTGCTTACACACGGAAATGCAAAGTAGAGGAGGTACAAGATGTGCTTGCATACCTGCGCTTTCGCCCTTGCTTGCATAATTGAAGCACAGAGTTGTGGCGCTGATACTCTCCTGGGAGGGCTGCGTACACACACAATAGCTCATGGCGCACACGCATCAGCAACATTTTTGTGCAAAGCCATTCATGATTGTGGTCTTGTCCACTCCTGCCAGTCTGTACACCCCCCATCTTACAAGTGAGAAAGGAAATCGTGCAGGAGTTGACATGTAGGTACCCACCAGTAACGGTGCCCTTGCTTCGTGCATCTATGTGCTCACACGGACACACACACACACACACAAACACAGAACACAACACACACATACACACACATACATACACATACACGTACACACACACATACACATACACACACGTACACATACACGTACACACACACACGTACACATACGTACACACACGTACACATACACGTACACACACACATACACATACGTACACACACGTACTCATACACATACACGTACACACACATACACATACGTACACACACGTACACATACACATACACACACACACATACACATACACACACGTACACACATGCACAACACACACATACACACACAGTCCCACTGTTGCTGGTTTGGCGTGAGCTGTTGCCTGCAAGCAACATGCCCGCCAGGCCAGGAAGATTCAGTGACTTGCGGCTGTGGGGAAGAGGGCAATGTGGTCAGTATCAAGCTCCCACGCAACAATTTGGCGGGCACGTTCTCAGAGGGCCTGTTCCGCCCCTTTGCATGCCATTTGCGCCATTTGCACCTGGTGAGTGCAGTGCACACACTTGAACATTGTGTCTCCTTTTTCTAAATCAGTGAAAGGGAGTGATGTCACTGCCCACTTAGTCCTTCCTTCCTTTTTTTTCTTTTCCTGTCTGTATGCACCAGCTAGCATTAAGGAGGGCTAGGCAACTTCTGATAAGCTACAGCACCATCGTGCTGGCGCTGGATGATTGGCACAGCTGGAATGATATTAAGTTTGGCCTCTACACAGAAATGCAGTATATGCACATACGAGTTCAATCCGTCTCCTTTGTGCTTGGAGGAATTCGAGATGATGGGCAAGTCCCCCATTGTTGAGATGCATGATACCTACAAAGAGTAAATGACAAGCAAACACAAGACAGCTGCTGCAAAAAGCAGAAAAAGCACTGGTTTCAAACATGGAATTGCGCAGCAGCATGTTTGAATTCGTGATGGAGTCTTGCACGCGCACCCTTGTCACTCAGCAGCTCAAATGTAGCTGAGTTGTGGATTGAGGCACCTTGCTCCAAACCTGCTGCTTGAATAGCTTCCAGTTGCATGCATCTGTTCGCTTTAAACCACTCAGATGCCATCAAAATTAGATCAAAAGAAGAGGTCTTTTGGCATGACATCCAGACGCTGTTTGCTCCAAACCACTCAGATGTTGCAAGATTAGATTCAGGTCTTTCGGCATGGCATGCAGACGCTGCGAGGTCAAGAGTGAGATCAAGAGCACACAACAAACTCCCAACTCCTCTCATTTCACAGAATGACAACCAAATGACTGGGCGACTGTCCTCAAGCTTTTCCGGCTTTGAGCAACTGGAGACGATACTGCTCAGTGATAATGGTAAGCTGTGATTCGTGAATGCAAATCTCTTATGAGATTGCAAGGTAATATCCCTCACACGCACGCACGCTCACACACACACACACACACATGCATGCTCACTAACACATCTGTCACCTGTTCAAAACACCTTCAGGGCTGAGTGGAGCTATGCCTCGTGGGCTTGATGGAGTGCCTAACCTACGTGTGTTGGACGTGTCAGGCAACTTTTTGGTATGTGTGTAAACCTTCTCTTGAGACCTCATTGGTGTGGGCTGGCTGTAGCTTAAAAAACATTTTTTTCTGCACAAAAGAAGGGTAAAGTCTATGTATCCTGCAACGAGGAGTGCTCTTTATTGGTCCATACATGCTTGGCCACAAAGCCACAGTAAACATCAAGCATAATTGGGTGCATGAATTTACGGGCAGAAACCGGAAGGTAAAATCTTGCCCACAACTCTTGGTCAGCATTTAATCTGTGTGAACGCTTTCGCATGTTCCAGATGGAAAAAAACTTGTGACATCCATTGCCAGCTTCTGAGCACCCACTGTCAGCTTCTGTGCCAGCTTCTGTGCATACACTGCAAGCTTCTAATCACGCTGTGTCTCGCCTTTGCCGTTGACAAGACCCTGCTTCTGGGGCATGAAAGAGCAATTAATGTAAATTTTAGGGAAGGACAGATTAAACTTCAAATTGAAGGCGTGATCACTCTTGCTACTCTTGATGGCTTGCTTAATGGCTTGCGAGGAGGGATCAGGGGATTATTCTCTGACTCAACGGCTTCTCTTGCTCATTTGCTCAATGGCTCGCAGGAGGGATCAGTTCCAGAGGACCTATGCAGCTCAGGCGGCTTTAGCAAGCTGACAGACCTACTCATTGCTCGAAACAGGCTGTCTGGATCTCTCCAGCTCTCAAACTGCAAGAGCCTCGTGAGCATCGTTGCTACGGTGAGGCCAACGCCGCTGGCCCAACTGGCCATGGGTTCTTCTCGCACTTCTTGAGCAGCAGTTTCCTTTCCGGAGCTTTAAGCTTGAGATTCAACCCTGTTTTCACAGTGGGAGGGTGGTGAGCACCTGTAGAATGTAGCTGCAGCAACCGTCCAGAAACTTCATCCTTTAACAAAATTAAAGCCAGGTGCTCCTGCAGAAGGAAGAGGATTGAAAGTTGGCAGAGGGTCGAAATTTGAGAGGGTCGTAGAGAGCCGTGAATATGCAAAGAGAGAACTTGTGAACCTCATTCCCGTAGGTCATGTACATGCGGGTCAGAGTCTGTTATGGAAATGGAGAAACAGGATGCAAAATGAGTTAAGGAGGGGGTTCTCAACCAGAGGCAATCAACGAGAGAAGGTAGAAAGTGGCTAGAAAGTGATTGATGGATTGGCTGCATAGCGGCCAAAAACATTGTGAAGGAGGGAACTGCCTGTGTGTCAGATTGTTCCGCGGCATCTCTCTGTCTGCCCCTCTATGCATGCAGGACAATTACTTCACTGGGCCAACCCCCTCTATCAAAGACCTCACAAACCTGAGAACGCTGAACCTGGAGCGGAATGCTTTCAGTGAGAAAACGTTCGAGAGCGCTGACATGATCTCGCCGCTGACATCGCTGTCCCTTGCAGATAATCGGTGAGCGATGTCCCTTTTGGATCTTGGGGTGGACCCCCCCATCACACACAGTGCGTGTGTGTTATCCTTATTCTTGCCAGCCACCACGGCAGCATTGTCCTCATCAAATTGATCTCTGAAGTCTCACGGCTCTTTGAGTCAATGCCTGTCCTTATTTGATGCAGGGAGTGTCCTCACTGCCGACCCAGCTGTCCTCTTCTTTCCTTTGCGGCCTTGCATAGCTCCTGTTTCTACAGCCTGTCAAAGAGCTGTTGCTTGTTTGGCTTGCACTGTGTATTTGACCTGCTCACCAAGGCTTGTAGTCAGCAGTCATTTTGATTGGAGGCCTCTTGCTCCTGTTTGCAGACAGGTTTGTCTTACGAACCCTGACACTTGTGTTTGGCCTGCTCACCATTGTCCTAGACCCTCCACCACCACCTTGCAGGCTTTCTGGAAAGCTGTTTAATGGGGAAAATGTGGTGGAAGGGTTGAGACTCCTTCGCACCTTCAACGTGGAGGTGCGCTTCTCAGCTTCTGCTTATAAGAGAATCTTGCTTGTAGGAAGGGCTCAATGGCACAGTAGTAGGGTTGTCCAGTTCCATATAGATGCACCGCGTATATGCCTGCTTTTTGGCAGGGAAAACACGTCATATTTGGCGTATACATATGGAAATGGCCAACCCTACACAGTAGCTATTTATGCAAGGGGCGTTTTGAATGTGCTGCAACAACCCTTATACCTTTCGATGCACTGTGGCACCTCTCTTGCAAGGGCTTGAGCGCAAGGAATTACAATACTAGACCCTCCTGCTCATATTCTCTCAGCGAGTAAGGACTCCCACATGTGCACTCATGTGCACTCACACATGGGCAGGGCAGCAGCCCTGATGGACTCCTTTATTCCATTTTTATGGAGCAGACCAGCCTCTAGACCCTCAATGGTGCAAGGAATATGTTTTACACGTGCAGGATAACAGCCTCAGTGATGAACTTCCAGAGTTGATTTTTACGGAGCTGACCAGCCTCTCAGCCTTCAATGGTGCCAGGAACAGGTTCTGGGGATCCTTGCCCCCTATTCGCATGTGGGTGCAGCAACCTGCAGATACAGCAGAGCCCTGTTCTATGTTAACCTTCTATACTTTGTTTGTTACTTGCTTGTCAGCAGCCTCTAATGGCAGCTCTCTCTGCTTTCACCTCTGCTCTCCAGCACGAGCAGCACCGTCATGCAAGATCAACGCCAGCCACATCTTATTGCTCTAGAAAGGCACACTACATCATGACGGCACAAACATCTCTCAGCCTCTGTCATGCTGCCTGTGCAGGCTGCCTTACACTCGGAACACAGGGTTATAGCATGACGAATGCTTTCCTCTCCTTTCTCTGGTCCTCTTCACTCACAGATGCAAGGAATTGAGATGCATCGCAACGAAGACTTGTGTATCCCCTTTAACTGCAGTGGGAGCTTGGCGCGTCTGGAGCTTGACCAGAACCTGCTTGAGGGGAGAATCCCGGAGTCCTGGAAGGCCTTGGCCAAGAACGGCAGCCTTGTCAACCTGCAAGGCACGCTCCTGTCCTGTTGCGGGACAGACCCTGACCTGCAGGTGAGCTGTAATGGATTAATTAGCTTAGAAAAATAAAAAGATAGATATAAGATTAAATGTTATTGAGCTGTATATGCTGACCTTACTCACGTGCCGCACAGTCCCTGCTTGTCTCCAGTGTGCAACTGCTATCTACTTCTATCCAGTTGTGCTCTGTTCTGGCTAAATACTGTCACGTACAATGGTTAGCAGCTCGCCTCTCCATGCTGAGCAGGGCACACTCACATTTAGAGGCACCCTATAGGCTGCGCAATAGGCCAGCAGCCAGGTGTTTAGGTTGAAGACCATTTGTTCCTAAGATCTGTGATATGCATGTCCTGAGCACTGCTTTTCTGAGGCGAACCCTGTGAAATGTTTTTGCATGCATAATAATGTCATAGCAATTGCACACGCAAGCACGCGCACACAGACACACAACACACACACAACACGCACACCTGAAGTCAGGGTATAGGACTTGCTCATGCAAAAAGGCTTAAATATTTCCTGAAATCTGAGTTCTTCATAAACAAAAGCAAGTATGGGCCAGCCCAGTAAAATGCTCACTGTGTTGTCTGGCTTGGGATGACGAGGCACAGCTGCCTGGGCCCTGCAATGCTCACTGTGTTGTCTGGCTTTGGACGACTAAGCCTCGGGGCGACTAGTTCTGTCTAGTATGTACTAATCACAACTGCCTTGTATAGTTCCCACCCAATCCAGAAAGTTGATTTCCTCCCACCACCACAGGCAGCGCTAGAGTTCAGCGCAGCAGAAAGGCGACGAGTTCGCCCAGACGACCTGTATCAGAGCGTGAACTACTCTGCTCCGCGCCTGCCTTCCTTCCTCGAATTCTCAAGGTTCAAGCTGCCCGTGGCAGAGCCAGGGAAAAACCCGTCTGGTCTCAGGTGACACTTTTGCTCCCCTTGAATTTTAAGCTCCAAGCTGCCTCAAAAATTTGAGCTTTGCCAAAGCTGCCTATGGCAAAGTTAGGAGAAATTCTGTCAAGGATGACAGTTTTGTTCTTCTTGAATTTTCAACCTTCAAACTGCCTGTACAGCTTCAAAGCTGCCTCAAAGCTTGTACAAGCATACAAGCTGCCAGTGGCAGAGCCAGGGAGGAGTCTGTCTGGGCTCAGGTGACAGTTTTGAAATTACTGCTCTTTCTCTGACACCAAATCAAATTTGGAGCGGCAGCGGCTGTTCGAGTATGCAACTGCTTTTATTGCTTGCAAACTTGAATTATGTGTAACAAAAAGAGCAGGAGTCGCTGGAATGACTGGATTCAACCTCAAATGACCCAAAAATACGCTTTGGCTGCATCATTTTGGCAAACCAATAGAGCAATACACTTCTACAGGATACAACTAGGCCCACTTTGCTCTGAGGCATTGCACCAGCTTGCTGCACCAGGCATGTTCTCCTACACTATTTAGACTTAAATATTTTGGGGATTGACTTTTTGTTTTCCAATACCATAAGGACTTTACCCTCCTGCACGTTCCAGAATAGTATCCAATCATGCTGCATGCGTGATTTTTCTAGTGTTGGAGCCCTGTCGTGAAGCTTGCACCAGTATTGCACTGATAACACCAGTTATATTATCATTACAAGTTATGATGATGACGTTCCCTGACCAATACGTCCCATATCTGTCATGCTGTGTGCATACGTCCTGTGGTGCAGGCGCCTTGCCATGGATGCAATTACTTGATACAAATCTCCTTCACAATAGTGTTCCCTAACATGATGATCTACGTCACAAATCTGTCATGCTGCACGTGAGCTTCTTGTGGTGCAGATACCTTGCCACGGATGCCATTGGCAAAAATGACCTCTACCTGACCTCTATTGAATGATTTCACACATGTGTCGTGCTGCATGCGTGATCCTTGCGTGATTCTTATTGCACAGGTGCCCTGATCTATGTCCCATATCTGTCATGCTGCATGCGTGATCCTTGCGTGATTCTTATTGCACAGGTGCCCTGATCTATGTCCCATATCTGTCATGCTGCATGCGTGATTCTTGTTGCACGGGTGCCCTGATCTATGTCGCATCTCTGTCATCCTGCATGCATGGTTCTTGTTACACGGGTGTCCTGATTCTTGTTGCACAGGTGCCCTGATCTATGTCCCATATCTGCCATGCTGCATGCGTGATTCTTGTTACACGGGTGTCCTGATTCTTTTTGCACAGGTGCCCTGATCTATGTCCCATATGTCATGCTGCATGCGTGATTCTTGTTGCACAGGTGTCCTGATTCTTTTTGCACAGGTGCCCTGATCTATGTCCCATATGTCATGCTGCATGCGTGATTCTTGTTACACGGGTGTCCTGCTTCTTTTTGCGCAGGTGCCCTGATCTATGTCCCATATCTGTCATGCTGCATGCGTGATTCTTGTTGCACAGGTGCCCTGTCCTCAAGATCCCAGGCCATTTGGATGACCCCAGGACGTTTGTGTCTTGGACTATCGACCCTGCATACTACATGTATGAGGCCTGCACATGCAGCAGCGTGAGTGGGCAGCATATTGGACCATGGCTTCCATGATGAGCCATGGACTAATGGCTTTGCTGACTCCTTTATTGCTGAGTCATGGTTTTGCTGAACTATGGCTTTCTACAAGCGCTCAAGGCAGGGCTCATCTGGGTTTATTTGCGGCCTCCTTGTGGTATTTTCCCCCTGTGACTGTGACATTGGTTTACAGTTATGAGCAATGTTAGTAGGGAAATGTCAGGGCCAGCAGCCGCATTAATTTTTGCATGCCTCCCTACACTTTATTGCTGTAACCTGCTATGTATGAAGCCAAGGGAAGGCCCTTTTGTACCCAATGAAGTGGACAATTCTTGAGTGCCTGTAGCAGCTTTTAGATGATTTCAAGCCTGCCTGTGTTCATTTTGCCCACACAGGGCTCGCAACTGAAGAATTTAACCAGGCCTGGGCGGCCATTCTACTTTGAGTGTGTGCCTCTGCCTGATGCAGACGACGAGCCCTTTGCAGAGGAGCACCCGTAAGTTGTGGAAGTGCTTACCTCATCTTCTGCTTTGGCAGTTCTCAGAGAGGCCCTTAGTCATTGAGCATTGAGGGCTTGCCCCCACACTTGGCCCACATTTAAAAAGGGACCAAAGCACAAGGTTGAGATGAACATCAATGGCCGGTGCGCAAAGCAGGGAGCCTGTTCTGGAAAGCTCAATGCCACGAATGTGCCCCCAAAGTAATATGTAATAACGGCCTGTTGGCATGCTCTTGCTTTGGCTGGCTGCAGAATCATCTTCCTGCAGTAATTCTCCTGCTTCATATGCTGCAGGGATCATCTTGGTTGGCTAGATTGCAAAAAAGGCCGGAGAACCCATGCCCCGTGTCCTTTCTTTCCTGTCCTATCTTTCCTTTCCTATCCTTTTCTTTACTTTGATTTCCATACCTCGAGGCATGCCAGCACCCGATAAGCTGTGCCGCACGCTTACATAGGCAAAGCTCCCCTCCCCCTTTCCAAACATGCAGGTGGGCCGTTGTTGTCATCATTGTTGTGGGCCTGGTTGCCGTAACTCTCTTGGTCCTGGGTCTGCTTGGGCGCTCCAGAATGGAGTGGGAATTGAGGCGCTGGAAGAAGCGTATGCTAGGCGCGCCTGCCAGTGGTCAGCCTGCCTCAATTGTCACCACCGATGTGGCGGGGTATACCGGTCAGTTCCATCAGGTTGCAGGGTTGACTGTTGGGTTTCAGGGGTCGTCCTTGGGCAGGTGGCTTTGCATATGAGTCCCAGCGCAAGAGTGTCCTTGCGCATTCATTTGTGTGCGACTGCGCACCTGGTGATGATGTGTTTGAGCGTGTGTGTGTATGTGTGTGAGAGAGAGAGAGAGAGCACTTGTGGATGGCTGCTCCGCAACCATCATCACATCAGCTCCGTCTACGTTGACAGCTGCAATGCCTAAGGGGGCTCAGTGTGTACATGCGGCTGGATTACTGCTAACATTGAAAAACTGTGTGGGCACAGTGCTAGAACCGAGGCAAATGTACATTTCTACACCATAGATCAACGCTTGGTGCCTTAAGCCTGCCCACGTAGGTAGGTGCAGCCATGCGTCTGTTTCCTCTCCTTGAAACTAGGAAACGGACCTGTTGCCTGCAGCTCTGTGTGCCAGAGACCCCAGGCTTGCGCGTATGGCCACAAACGTGCACAACAAAATCATTCAGAAGGCTCACCCAATTTCATGATGCATCTTGTGTGTGCTTCCAGCCCTGTGTGCCAAGGACCCCAGGCTTGCGCGGATGGCCATGGACGTGCACAACAAAATCATTGAGAGTGCTCGCTGGGCAAACTGTGGCTCAGTCATTGACATGGGCGGGGACTCTTACACGCTGGTGAGTGCAGCTGTGTGTGTGTGGGTGGGTGGGTGTGTGGGTGGGTGTGTACGCGAGGGCGTGCATGCCTAGACTGTACAGATGTCAGCTGCTTGCACTCATTGACAGGTTTCGACAGGATTGGTGCTTTACACTCTAGGCTCTAGGTAAAGGGTTCGGTTGTTGAGAACTTTTCACAGCTGCTGATGTATTACTTCCCTAACCTCCTTGCCTACCCAGAGCGCATCTTAGAACACTCCGTCATGCAAGTCTGTCCTTAATTGTACTGCAGGCATTCCGGGATGCATTTGATGCAGTAGCGTTCTCCCTCCAGACGCAGCTGCTCATGGAAAGTGCTGTCTGGCCCAATGCGGCACGTGTTTCGCAAAGTGGTTCCATTGTGAACTTGCTGGGCACAGCCTCTTCTGTCGTCAGTCCTACAGCTACAGAGAGTGGCACACCACTTGCAGGGCATGAGCAACCTGAGACACCGCGAATAAGCAGCAACCAGGGTAAGTTAAAATGGTACTTGCTGGACGTAAGCAACCTTCCACACCACGAATGAGCAGCAATAAGTAAATATCATTCAGAACAGCGAGTAAATTGATCAGATCCGGCTGTTTTGTGGCCTGTGAAAGCTTGTTTCACCCATGCGCGCATGAGCATCAGCTTGCAGAAGGCTGTTACAGGAACCTTCCTTAATGCATGCAGCCTTATGGCTGTGTATTTGTTTTCTTCTTTCCATTCTCCTGAGCTTGCAGAGGGCATCATGGATGTTTTGGCTGACAGAAGTTTAGCTTATTGTTGGCATGTTGCACCAGCATGCATATTCTCAAGGGAAGGGAATGCAACCACTTCACAGCTTGTCCTCTTGCCCCCGACTGTTCACCAAGTTGCACCGGTCATGCTAGGTTTGAATGAGGCTAACAGGTTCAGGCCAGGCGTGTAATATCCAGCCTGTTTCAGCAGGTTTTGTCGGAAGTAATCAGTACTTGTACCAGGCGTTGGACTTCCACAGACCAGCAAGCTTGAAGCCCTTTTACACACTGCATGTCCAGCACTCAAATAAGCATGCACACGGGATGCGAGGCCAGCTGCGAGCAAAAAGAAGTGGGCGCTAGGTGACTTGTGGACTTTTGCTCTATGTGATGTACAGGTTCAATTGAAGGGATGGAGAGTTACAAACCTGCAACCCAGGAGCTGTCCAGCACCGACTTGGGCACGCAGCTGCGGGTGCGCATTGGCATAGCCACAGGCACTCTTGCCGCAGGAGTGCCACTGCAGACAAGCCCTGTTGTGACACTCTCAAAAGGTGCGAGACACCCTCAGAGGGAGTGCCTGACTGCATACTGGCTTGCAGGAATACTGATTTAGACAAATACTTTGAAACTCTAAGAAGGTGCATGTATTGTTGCAGCCAGCTCCTCCCACACGCCAGGTAACCTAAGTAAAGCAACTGATTCAAAATAGGAAAAAGGAGCTCAGCCATGGCGTTAGACTAGTATGAAGCTTACCTCTGTTGTTAGGCCTGTTGTGGGCATGGTTGCTACCTTCAGTATCATTCCTATGTTTCAGTTCCATACCTAATGGAGCAGCTAGACTGGTGCAGGGCCTGTTGTGGGCAGGGTTTTGTGTGGCATTTGACAAGAGGATTGAAACTCTCAGCGAGGCAAAGGGCAGCCGGTGGATGCAGGGCTGGAGGGCACACAGATTATTTTGCCTTCCATACATCAGTTTAAAATACGTCAGAGGGCTCACTGCCCAACATTGTCGGACATGCCCAGTCCTGCATTTTCTTTCCATGACAAACAATGTTAATCAATTGAATCTCATGAGTAACCAAGTTTACCAAATAGTGGCAAAAGTTGGATGACCTCAGATCACTCTTTTGAGCTCAGATCACAGATAAGAGCTCACGGATCCACCACGGGTCCATTTTACGTTCTTACATTTATAAATTCATAACCTCCATTATCATGTGAACACCTACATTCTCGTAAAAAAAAGATTGGAGGGCCCAGTTTTGGCTATCTAACCTTCGTTGCTGATTTTTTCCTTACACAGGGAATCACTGAAGCTATGAAAACCTTCAGCTTGAAGTGCCCGTTATGGGCCTTTTATGCTAGGAGCTTGCAAACAGGATATTTTGGGCCTGAGATCATTCCCAGTGTTAAACATCTGCAAGGATGTTTTGGGCCTCAGTAATCCCCTGCATTAAAACTCTGCATCATCAGTAATCCTCCTACAATTTGGCAAGCGCGCGCACACATACACACACACGCATGCACTCACACACACACTTTAATCTGTCACAGCTGCAAGAACCCTTCTGCTCATGCAATGCAGAGATCTCAGACGCAGCAGCCGGTGGCCAGACATTTATGGACGGTGCTACATTTCAACTTGTTAAGGATCAGCTTTCGGATCTTGGATCTGTTACTGAAGATGGCCTTGGATTGGACGAGGGATGGCCAAAGCAAGTTTGGAAGTCACTCTCTGCTTCTGCGAGATCCTTCCGGGACAGGGGCCCTGCATACAGCTCTGGAAAATATGCAGCAGTGGTGCTTAACATGTGAGTGATTAAGCAAAGAAACATGGTGCATCGCTCCACACTTAGGGATTTTTATAAGTGCTCCTCTTTTCAGGCTTGGCTTGCACTGTTGGGTGGAAGCTCTTTTTGTTGTGACCCAAACAGCCTACCGTGCTTGCAGGGGTTGGAAAGCATTAACTAATAAGAGGCTCCCTGTTCTGCTCATATCTCAACCTCTCTCCTAGGAGCAGCTCCACTAATGTTGACCCTGACATGCCTGCCTCTCCTAGGAGCAGCTCACTAGTGTTGACCCTGACATGCCTGCCTCTTCTAGGAGCAGATCCACTAATGTTGACCCTGACATGCTTGCCTCACACACTCTGCATGCATGTGAAAGGGATGCTGAGCACACGAGAAATTGAATAAAAATGGCAAGGGTGGACAACTCTTCTTAAAAATGGGTATGTTTATTACATACTTCCAGCACTGGGTTGTCCCGTAACCATACAGTACCAAGCTTGATTCATATCATTAGAATTCAGTTCTTGGCTACGTGAGGCGTGCCTAATCAGACGCAGCATGAGCCCTACTTGTCACCATCAATTCTCCATATTACACCCACTGCATCAAGAAAGGTTGTTTTTGGTGGTTTGGAGTCCTTGTACCAAAAGGGTATCATTGCAAAGAGATGGAGCAGAAAGACCCAAGGCTCGTCAGGTACAGAACTCCAGCCATTCCATAAGAGAAGAATCAGCACCAAGTTTACCAGAATGTTAATTTTGACGCCTTCATCTGTGATTCTTGAAATAAGCAGGATGTGAAATAGTGTTTGGTGCCACAAATACTTGGGAGTGTATTGGGTGTGATGGACTCATGGTGAAATAGTGTGCCCTTTTTGGGTGATCTGAGGCCATGAGGGTGATCTGGGGTCATTTGATTTACAAGATATTCGTTGAAAAGGCTACACAGGCTAAGTCTAGCTGCGTGCATTAAGGAATAATTCCCTTACTAGCAACCTAGGGCCTCACCACTGCGGCTCACAGGCCCAGCCTAAATTAAGCTACGAGCTGACAGGAGATAACTAGTGAGGGTCTGGCGGGTTATCAGCCATGCGCCTGCTGGCTTGGAGTCCCCTTCTCCTCCCTTGTGCTGCTTCGCCCACAGTAACTTCCCTCCAGAGAAACCTTGCAAGTATAATGTGTGCCTGGTGTTTAGGATTTTTGTCAAGGTCTGGAGCGTATGGCAACTCATTTTAGAGGGGCTAGTGTGTTTGCATTGTGTCTAGTAAGGCCTTGGCGAACCAGAGGAGCAGTTTTGTAGTCGTTTTAGATAGTGCCTCCCACACCAAGTAGGATGGTGTACAAGTTCACCTAGTTATTTACGCTTGGGCTTCGTAAGCTACGGGTGCAGAGTCTGGACATAGTGACAGCATGTTGGGCAGCAGTTGTTTACAGGCTGGGAAAGGGATTAATATCCAAGCAGGATTTGACTTAAACAAGGTGTATTATAGTATGAAATTTTATTGAGCATGGTACTTTATGAAATAATCATGGTTGGCATGGTTACGTGTGACAAAAGAAAATGAGAAGGAGCATCTTGAGCCATGTAAAGGATTCGTCCACTCTGCCAAAATGGATTGTCTCACAAGGGGTGAATTGCTGAGTTTGCAATTGGCTTGCTGGCAGGGTTCTCCCTTCCTGAGTTTAGTTAGGAAGGGGCAGACATGTCGTCTTGCTTGCAGGGGCCACTATGTGAGGAGCTCGGCAAGCAGGGATGACACTGAAATGGCTGGAGTGGCTGAAAGGGATGACAGGCCAACCACGTGCAGCCAGCAACTGGCTAGAGTTCCTGTCTACACTCAGAGCAGTGACGCTTGTGAGTCTGCTCTGGGGTTTGCTGTTTGCAAATGTGTTTGCTTGCCTGATGTCCCCTCGGTTTCAAATCAAGGTGGGCTGCGACCCCTTCCTTACCAACCACACACGGTTTGAGAGGTGTTTTGAACAAGGGCAGCCAGCAGAGGCTGCAGGGGAGGAAGCAGGAGGAAGCGTTCTGCAGCCCACTCACACTCTCTCTGGGGAAGAAAAGCCAACGTACATACCAGGTTTGACTGCGTGCAATGAGGAGGCATCCTTTCTGAGCATGAGCGGACCCTGCTGCTGTCCTGTTGTCTCTGCAGCCAGGACAGGAGGATGCACGGGGAAAGGGACTAGAGGCCATCCAGCCCACCTGTCATTCTGGCTTAGGCGCACAGGCTGCAAAGAAAATGAAAAGGAACGAAAAGATTGTGCCAGCAAAACAGCTGCGTGCATTAAGGAAAGGTTTCCTAGGTAGCAAGCTAGCATGGGCTGCAAACAAGGGAGGATTCCCTTGCTATCCAGCTAGCAAGAGACTCACAAAACTGTCGTGCTCTTGTCTGTGTAGCCATGAAAGAAGGGCAGCTACCAGAGGCAGCATGGGAAGACCAGCCCCCCAACCATTTGGCCACGGGCGTACTCTGCTGTTGTGTCTCATGCTCCTGATTGATGTAAGGAGCGCTTTGCTGCCCACGCTGCACTGTTCTCTTTTGTTCTGTCACGCTCCTTGATTGATGCAAGGAGCGCTCTGCTGCCCACCCTGCTCTGTTCTCTTTTGTGTCTGTCATGCTCCTTAATTGATTTAAGGAGTGCACTGTTGCCCACGATGATCCATTCTCTTTTGTGTCTGCAGCCATGAAAGAAGGGCAGCCGCCTGAGGCAGCCGGGAAGGAGAAGCCACGCAGCCTGCTCATTTTCCAGGTGCTTAGGTCCAGGCTTTCCTGCTGCCCATGCGTTTCCTCTCTAGATGAATTGCACACAAATGTTTTGGCTGCGCTAATGGGCAGGTACAGCTGTGCAACCCACTCTCCTTTTCTTTTAGCTAGCACTTGGATGTTTTGCAAAACACTTCCTTTTCTTCCTTTTCTTTCCTCAAGGTGCTCCCTGCACGCATGCTGCCGCAAGCAGCTCGATGGGATGGCGCAGTGAGCTTGAACCAGGATTGGGTGCCAGGCATTTCATCACAGGCTTTCTTCTCCGCCCCAGGTGTGTGCAATTGGAAAATTATGCATTAGTGGCCCACAGCGCGCCTTCTCCATGCCAGACCATGGAATCATGGCAAAGCGAGTAGTTGCTGCTTGCAAGTACTCGCTGTTTTTGGAAATGACTTTCAGGGTCAGTGCAGGGTCAGTGCCTGCAGCGCTGCCTGTTTCTGCTGCTGACGCCTACAGTGATGGGCCTTCTATACAAATTGCTTGTACCTGCAGTGATGGATTTTCTATGCTGCAGGCGCCTGCAGTGGTAGACCTCCCTTGCAAATTGCAGGCTCCTGCTGTAATGTACCTTTTGTGCAAATTTCTGGGGAATGTGTTGATTGACTTTCTATGCAAACTGTTTGCCCGGCGCATGTGTGCAGCAGCACAAACTGGCCAAAACTGCTTGGCCAGGATAGCCAATGTTTTTTTAACCCAGGCGCAGCACCTGCATGCAGCATCAGTGCTGCACGCAGCAACCATCTGCTTCAGCATAGCTCCACTTTTGCCCCCTGGTCTGAATGCCACACTCTGTATAACACATAGCAACTGCCTGCTTTGGCACGTCTCCACTCTTGCAACTGCAGGCGCCCTGCAGTCCTTGCTCGGCAATCCAGAGCTTCTCCCTTGCATCACCGCTGTGTTTGCATCTGTGTCTGGGTTCCAATCATTCGAAGAGAAGTACCCAGAAGAGGCCACACAGGTGGCGGACCAAGTCGCCCTATGCCTGCAGCGCATGCTGCAAGAGGTGGGGCGAGAATCAGCAAGAATGAAAGAAGTAAACGAGCGTTTGAAGTTGGGACTTGTATGTGATTTTGATGCCCTGATTTTTCCCTGCCTTGCCAAACATAATTTTTGCAAGTGTTTTGCTGCTGTTGGCAGAAACATGCAGTAGGGGGCGTCCTCCGGCAGTGAATGTAACTCTGTACTGCAGTAGGTTGTGTTGACCTTTGTATCAAACATGTATGCAATTATCTGGGACTAATCCTTGACAAAGCATGCACTCTTCTGGGTTCAATTGTGCCAATCCTTTACTCCAGAAGAACAACACGTTTCCGCAGCTCTGCTTGGATCCAAACATTGATCCTCAAGGACACCCAGTTTTTTTCTAAGTACATACTTGCATCACAAAATTTGCCAAATGGACGCGTGAACCCTGCATTCAGCATCTCACCAAGTTCAAGTTCAGCAGCAGCAAGCCCAGGCACGTGTAGGAAAATTACATCCAAAGCAACGACTTCCACAAACATAATCCACCCCTGACAAACTTATGTGCTCTTACCCTCTCCCAAGGGGCGCCAACCCCTCCCCTTAGTATTTTGGCATTTCTTGGTGTTTTGATTTACCAATGGTGTTGAGTTGCCTGCCCTTCCTTCTTGGAATGCCTATTCCTGTATGCCTCAAGCTTCCTGCTGCAAATTGGTCACTGCAGGTTGAGGGTGGCTACCTCTGCCGCTCTTTTCAAGGCTGCAAGTTCATGCTGGCCTTTTCTTCTCCCGAGGTGAGACCCCTATCGTCGCATGAGCTCAAATGTGCATGATGAAGAGACACTGGATCATTCATGATTGATGTCCCCTGACCCCTTCCTTCTCATGCTGAACTCATCTAGCACAGCTTACAACCAAGTCCTCCTAACCACCCACTGTTTCCCATCAAGTTGAGGCATGAGTGCTGATGCATGCAGTATCAATTCATGAGCCCTGAATTTGATTTCTGCACTGGGTGCATTATGGAGGGTAAGAGACAATGGCGGTGCTGCTATATGCATGAGCACACAAAAAGCATACATGATTCCAGCGTGCTCAGCATCCTGTTGGTTCCACAAGGGTTAGCAAGGGGCCGAATCCTTGAGACAAATTCAGATCCGGGGCATGCACTTTTGGATTGGCATGCACTTTGCATGCACTTAGGGATTGGTATGCACTTGGCGTGCACTTGGGCATGCACTATGGGTTTGGCATGCACTTGGCATGCACTTAGGTATTGGCATGCACTTAGGGATTGGTATGCACTTGGCGTGCACTTGGGCATGCACTTAGGGTTTGGCATGCACTTGGCATGCACTTAGGTATTGGCATGCACTTAGGGATTGGAATGCACTTGGCGTGCACTTGGGCATGCACTTAGGGTTTGGCATGCACTTGGCATGCACTTAGGTATTGGCATGCACTTAGGGATTGGTATGCACTTAGCGTGCACTTGGGCATGCACTTAGGGTTTGGCATGCACTTGGCATGCACTTAGGGATTGGCTTGAAGCGCTCCACGTCACATTTTCCGGAGCTATAGAGCTTTGTATAGCGTTATGTTATAATAGCGCTATTTACCAATGCCTCTCCCTATAGATCACCATATTGCGCTAAATGAGGGTCTTCTATAGCAATATATAGCGCTATACGCTGAACAGCGCTCTAAGCAAAAGCCTGTCCCTACACATACTGTAGCAGCATCACAAGCAAGCAGGGAGCCTCTCATAGTGTCAGTTCTAAAATGTCCATTAATTTTCAGTGGGACCCTCTTGCCTGCCATTCAATGGCAATAATTGCTATTTGCCCTCTGAAACTGTTAATTACTACATTATCTTGTGCAAAGCAACTCCCCCTCTTTCTCCTGAGTTGAGTGCAGTGAGCTTAGAGGACCATGCAACATCCAAATGGGGCCAGTAAATTTTCCTGCTGGCATACTACTTGGTGATTGTTGTGAGCCTTCATTCCAATCGCACCATCACCTCTAAGCAGGAATCAAGGGGTGCCTGGGAGCACAGCAAGCCGTCCTGGATCCGCCTGTGCCTTCTGTGGACGCTGATCCCTGTGGTCTTGTGAACCTCCAAATTTCACTGTCACCTGCAGGCAGCTATCAAATGGTGCCTTGGAACACAGCAAGCCATCATGGAGCAGCCCTGGCCTAGCCTACTCTTCAGCCCACCGGGGTTCCAGGATGTGTTTGTCCATGGTCGGCTAGCGTTCCGTGGCCCCAGGTATGCTGCGCTCAAGGCTGCTCTGGCATTTGGGAGATTGTGTGTGTACATGCATACGTGCATGCAAGAGTGCATGTGAACGTACATGTGTTCGCATGGAGGCCTTCTTTGCTGGTGCGTGTTGACGAGCCGCCTTGCCACGAGCTAATGTCATGATGCCCTTGGCAAGCAGGTCCCTTGATAGTTGACGCACATTATGTCAAGTTCATTGGCTGCCCCTGCCAAGCGACGCTCATTGCATCCTTTCCTCAAAGGGCACCTTTCCTGGAGAAAACCATTTTGGCTTCTTCGTGGCTTGGAATTAAGAGGGGTTTGTCAAGATAGATGCCCTGCTACCCTGCCTCATCCAGATCTGATTGTGTGTGTGTGTGTGGCTTGGTTTGCACCCAGGATCAAGATGGGCCTGAGTGAGGGAAAGCCTGACAGCATCCAGGCCGACTACATGGGCCGAGCTGACTATCTGGGGGACGTCATGAACACGTGGGTGACCCTCATTGCTTAGACATCATGAACACGTGGAGGACCCTGGGGGTGCCTGGGGAATGTCATGAATACATGGGGGACCCCCAGTGGCTAGGATTTTATGAACACGTGGGGGACCCTCAGTGGCTTAAATGTCATGAACACGTGGGGGACCCTGGGGTGTTTGGGGGATACCATGATCACGTGGGGGACCCTCAGTGGCTTAGATGTCTTAATTCATTCATGATGTTCATTGTATGCTGGCCTGGAAAGCATTTGCAGCCTCCTGAGTTGAAAAATGCTTGCTTCCTAGACCTGCCTGCTGCACCTTTGCAGCCACCCTTGGCCTGCAAAAGAGTTGATGCTTCCATTCCTTGCAGCTAGCCTTGGCAGCCCCCTGCAGCACCCTTGCAGCTACCCTTGACCTTAGCAGGTAGCTGATTGCTCCCCTGAGTGAGACTTTTGCTAGCTTGCTAGTCAGGGAGCCCTTCCTTACTGCACGCGGCCTTTTGGGCTGGTGGAGACTTTTCTTTTTGTTGTCTTTAGCAAATCAATACCTCCATAACTTGCCCGCAGGGCGTCCCGCTTCATGGAAGGAGCTGCAAGCGGGGGCATGGTTGTTTGTGATGAGCAGCTTGCCAGGCGTGTGTTTGATCGGTGGAACAAGGAGGTGAGGTACAGACATGCAAGCGGTCTCTCTGAGCTGATGAATGCCGCAACATGTAGAAGTTGGCAGTGACTAGCCAGCCAAGCAGCCAGACACCCTGGATGGAGGTCACCCCTCTGTGATCTCATGTGGAAAAAAAAGACGTGAAGTTCTAAGCAAACTGCTCAGCATGAAATCTAAGCATGCTTGCGGCAGGCATGCCAAGAGTGACACTTTTTCCAAGGTGTTTCAGCTCGGCTACTCAGAGCCAAGGTAAATACTCAACACAGTCAACTGCAGCAATGGCAGGTCCTGGATGAGCCATTGAGCTTGCAGCATTGTGCTTCCTGGAAATCAACCTGCTGTCCAGGGAAAGGGACTGGTTCAAGCCAAAGCATCACGTTTTTCCTGGTGGGAAGGCATCTTAATTTATCACAATGCTGTTACAAGCCATGTGCTGAGTTTTCAAATAGAGCACAAGCGCTGAAAGTTCACAGACAGCACACACACGCATATACACACATGTAACTGCACACGCCCTCGTGCACACATGCCTGATGTCTAGATGTAGCTCACTGTCTGCCACTGCTGATCACATGCGCATGCATGCAGCTGTTTGTCTGTGAACACCAAAATGGTGCAGGCTACTTGCATTGCAGACACTTTTTGCGCTGTGAACACGTGAATGGTGCACACTATTTGCATTGTGAGCACATGGTTGCATTGTGAACGCGTAAATGGTGCAGGCCCAGGCACAAGGCCGGCTGCCCCCCCTGCATGCCCGCAAATCCACAAGCATATTCTGGACCGCACAGCCAGATGGCAGCATCAGGCAGGGCATCCTCCTCCCTCCCATAAGCAGCAGAGCCTCGCTGGCAAATCACCCTCCTGAAGACAGGGATTCAGCTGCAAATGCGTTGGCTGGATTCCAGCCGTGCGAGGTCAGCGCAGATGCCACAGATATCAAGCTGTGTGAGCGGCCTGGCATGCTGTGCGAGCAGGTGCGCTGCCCCAACACGTGCGAGCGTGCATATATGTGTGTGTGCGTGCGTGTGTGTGTGCACGCACGCACCCTAGTGCACGCCTGTGCTGCCAGTCAGGTGCTCTTGCTAGGAAAAGGTGTACACCTTTTTCACCTTAGTTGCATGGCTAGGCTGCTCCTGCCCAAATGTGTACGCATGCTGCAAACGTAACTGCCACTGCAAATGCCACTGCGATTGAAGATGTCGCTGCCATACAAGATGCCTGAACCAGAGCTTGTTGCAAATGTACATAAATATATAGTGTTAATATATAAACACACACAAACATGTAAAGATATATATGTAAAGAAGGCTCCAGAGCATTTGGTAAGGGGCAGCATCACACATGCACGCGGGATTGGCAGCACATGATAGGTTGCTTGCTTCACATCCATGCAAGAAGAATGAAAATGGCCGCCTGACTGACCGCCACTTGGGCCTTGCCTTTTCCCGGTGTAGCTGCAAGCCTACCTCAACCAGATTAAGGAAATGCCAGTGATCCCATACGTTTGGGTGGCTGCATGAGCTTCTCCAAAAAGGGACAGCGGAAAGGAGTCATTGCCCTGGAGCTTGAAACGCATGCAGTTGCTGTATGCTTGCTGTGCATGCTTTCTAAAACAAGAACCAGTGAGTTCAGGCCGTTTGTTTGAGGCCAGATGAGCACCAAACACCACATTTCTTTGCTGCAACTCTGGAGTTCACTGACAATGCCTTGGAGGTCAAGTTGCGGCTTTTTACATGAAGGGGCGCTTTGTTTAACTAACCGGTGCAGTGCAGTGAGGAAAAAAGATAGTGGTACAGGAATTTTTTACTTCTGCTTCAAGGGGAGCCGTTCTACTTAGATTTTTCTATTTAATACCTTTCATGACCAGCTTGAAAATTTTTGGAACATATGGAGCCTTTTGTGAGAAGCAATTTTCTAACCATCATCTTCCAACTAGGCCCTACCCACATAAGCCTAGGCTCTTCTAGCCTTAGGAAGCCTCTTTGGGAAATTGAGAAGCCTTATTTACCCATGGCTACTTATTGGTAATGCAGATGAGCAGTGATGTTGGCATCGAAACAAAGCCTTTACTTGGCCTGCAAGGCCACACATCTGCAGCAACATCTTCAAGCCTGCCAACAGTGAGTGCAGCTGTTTTTTTCATGGCGATTGCAAGACAAGTTAGGAGCCTTCTGGGAAGAGGAGTTTTGGAGAGGACCTAATAACAAAGATGCATACTTTTGCCAAAGGAAGCAAAGCTGTGGATTGTATACTTAAGTGTATGCTGCTCATCCTGAGCATCATCGTGTGCTTCACACAAGCCACAGGCAAGGGGGACACCAGCAAACCATGTAGCTTGCTCTATTTTGAGATCTCAAACGTGGACGCGATCCATAATCAGGCCACGCACTAACAAACCTGCAGACACCCACTTGCTGCAGCCTTTTGCAGCTGACATGCACTTGCTGTGGCCTCTTGCCACCAGCATACACTTGCCATGGCCTTTTGCAGCCAACATCCACTTGCTGCAGCCTTCTGCTGCCAGCATGAACTTGCCGCAGAACCTTGCAGTTGACATCCACCTCCATCGGCCTTTTCCTGCCAACATCCACTTGCTGCAGCCTTTTGCCGACATGCCATCCCAGAGTTTGCCAAAGGCTGTAGGCTTTGCAAAGGAGTGGGCCATACTGCAAAGATCCACAGCGGTGCACGCATACAGCTTGGGCGTCTATATGTTCAAGGGCTGTAATGCGCCGCGCAGTATGGTGGGCTTGCTGCAGGTAAGGCTGGCTGCACAGTTCAATGGGTCTGCGCAGTATGGTGGAAAGGCGCAGTACGGTGGGCTTGCTGCAGGTAAGGCTGGCTGCACAGTTCGATGGGCCTGCGCAGTATGGTGGAAATGCGCAGTATGGTGGAAATGCGCAGTATGGTGGGCTTGCTGCAGGTAAGGCTGGCTGCGCAGTTCAATGGGCCTGCGCAGTATGGTGGAAAGGCGCAGTATGGTGGGCTTGCTGCAGGTAAGGCTGGCTGCGCAGTTCAATGGGCCTGCGCAGTATGGTGGAAAGGCGCAGTATGGTGGGCTTGCTGCAGGTAAGGCTGGCTGCGCAGTTCGATGGGCCTGCGCAGTATGGTGGAAATGCGCAGTATGGTGGGCTTGCTGCAGGTATGGCTGGCTGCGCAGTTCAATGGGCCTGCGCAGTATGGTGGAAAGGCGCAGTATGGTGGGCTTGCTGCAGGTAAGGCTGGCTGCGCAGTTCAATGGGCCTGCGCAGTATGGTGGAAAGGCGCAGTATGGTGGGCTTGCTGCAGGTAAGGCTGGCTGCGCAGTTCAATGGGCCTGCGCAGTATGGTGGAAAGGTGCAGTATGGTGGGCAGGGGTCTACGCAGGATTTTGGGCCTGTTGAAGGGCCTGTTGAAGGGCCTGGAGAACGTATGGCTGACCACAGGCTGTGGCGTGCTTGCTACAGCTTGTGGTCTGCTTGCCATAGCTGCCGGTGACAGCTGCAGTCCAGTGTTTCACTGTGGTGGCGATTTACAAGTTGTCACTTCCTGGATTAATAGGCGTACGTTCACCATCCCAGGCAAGCGTGGCAACGCCACCGGCAAGTCATGAAAACCCTGATGGCACCTGTCCCGCTTGTACATGAATTCAGGTTTATATGCTCACGTTCAGATTTATTTGCATGCTCATGTATACATTCAATTAGGCATTTATGGGCTGAGGTCTAAACGGAGAGAGTGTGTACGTGTGTCTGTCTGGGGGGGGTTACTCTATCAGTTGCGCACATTTTAACTGACGCAGGGGTGTAGGTCAGACTTGCGCAGGGCCAGTGTGCATCAGTTTTATCATGGGTGCTCTGAGCAGTCATGCTGTTTTGGGCATGCTCACTGAGCATTTGACTTGACTTACGGGCCATGACATTAGTACTGGACATGAGCGTTTGTTAGCCCGCATGCAGCCAGAGTTAGTGTACCAATTGTTAACGCGCACGTGCGCATGCAGGAGGAGCTGGAGCAGCGCATTGCGGCATTGCTTCCCCTGAGGTCTCCAAAGCCAGGAAGGAAGGCTGAGCGTGTATGTGAGCCATCAAGGCTTGGGGCTTGGATTTTCTCGGCCTATGGAGTCAGCCTGCCATCACCCAAGGTACGCGGTGACGCTCTTGCTCTTTGCTTATGAGGCAAAGCTATGATGGCTTGTGTCTTGTAACAAAAACGACTCTGGTGGTGCTGCCAGAAGACAGACTTGCAGCTGTTGCTACTGACAGCTGTACAAAATTGAATGTTCCACTGTAACTCTGGTAGCCTTGCAGAAGATAGTGGTGACAAATACAGTGGTGCTGCCAGAAGGCAGTTTTGCAGCTGTACGTAGTTGAGTTGCCGCTATGCTGGAGCACTAAGTTTGACTGTTTGAGACTGCCACCATACCAAAGTGGACTTCCAAGTGGGCACAAACTGTAGGCAAGGGTATTTGACAAAGCACAGGTTGCAGGGGCAGTTTACAAGCATGATTATGATTCTTTCACTGAGTCGCATGGGGCAGACCTTTCTCAGGAAGCTGACGCATTGATCAGGTTTGTCCCTGCCCACCATGTTGAAAAACGAACGCAGGATTCTGGCAGAAATCATCCGCGGTATGTCCCTTGGATCAGAAGCAAGGAGAGCTTGAATTTGTTTCCACAATACAGCGGACCAAGCTTCACATGAGCCAATGGAACGCGAAAGATACCGGGGCAGGCCCTGGCGGCATCTCTTTTACCAAGATTTTCTTATGTGCTAAGGAAGAAACTAGGCAGCATACTTATCTCCTGTGCCCGCCCCCAAACTCATCTCATTAGCAATCCTTTCTGGTTGTAAACGTAATAAGTGCTTATGGACGCAACATCAAGATGCGCATTACAACTCTAGTTAAGTATTTTTGGTTAAATGCCTGCATTACTTCTGTGCGTGGGCACTAATCGCTGTGTCTTACATTCATCCTTTTGTTGTGCTGAATGCATGAACTTGCAGCTGATATTTTTAACTGACTTTCCTTTGCTTCCTGCCACCAGAAGCACAGCATGAAAGTGCGTACCAGAGAGTGCTTTTCAAGTACAAGAGAGTCTATTAGAGCTATCAATAGTTCATTTTCATCTTTCAACGCCTCTCCCTCCAGGTCCGCACTTGTCTCCTCTGTTTTGAATTCATGTTGGAGGGGACTCACGGCCCCCTTTTGGGGTCAGTGTTTCTCCTTCTCCTTCTATTTGACTTGTATAGGGAGAGTTTTTTTAACTGCCTACTTAGTTTCTCTTTTCTATGTTCCTGACGCCAACAAAATATTTGCAAATTTTGCAGGTCACCCGCTTTTTGCCACTCTGGATTCTAAAAATCCTGCTTTTTGTGTGTGATTGTGTGTGTGTGTCTGTCTGTCTGTCACCTGGTATGTCAACAGGCAAGGTTTGTATAAATTTGGTTACCTGTCAATGATGCATCACTCCAATTTTGACGGTCCAGAGTAATAACCCCGTTGGAGACACTATGATGCAGAGGCTTTGAAGCAAAGGCATAATGAGGTGCAAGTGCATGCTCAGAGAGTGCAGCATACTTTTGGCCAAGTTTGCAAACGCAAGCAAAGCTGCAAACAGTTGAATGGCATGCTCCACAAGAAAGAAAAAAGAGAGGAAAACTACGTAGGTAAAGGGAACTTCCCCTACATCAAGTAAGGAAAAGGAGACACGCGCTTTACAAATGTAGGTAAGGAATTAGCTAGAGCCTGCTTCAACTACGAAGTAAAGATGCTCAACTTGCTGGTCAGTAACATGATCGCAAGAAGGGTTGGCCTCATCCAATGTGTGTCGGTTGCCCAGCCTGTTGATCATCGCCATTTCAAGCAAGGAAATTGGTGAGTGTGATTGAGCACCGCCAGCCTGGTTGACTGAGTCAACAAGCAGGCAGCGAAGAGAAAAAACACTGTTCAAAAGAACAACTGTTGGGCAATGCCAGCCAGAGATTGATACTAAGGTTACAAGGGCTACAAGGGGTTGGCCTACAGCCCGAGAATCTGGCTGATCGGCTGCTGGTGAAACAATCTCATCCAGCATCAAAAATTGAAACCAATTCTGACAAAAATTATGAAAATCTGTATGAGTCTTGATTTAGGAAAGCGTTGACCTCAAAACCAGTCAAAATGTGAAAGCTCGCCAAGAAAGGAATAAAATCAGTGTTTGGAAGTTGGGCAAAAGTATGTAATGGTTTAAAACGATCAATAAAGATATCCTTGTATTTTCTGCGCAGCTTATACACCTCAACGCAATTGCAATAGAAGAGAACATGTTTCTCGTCCTGGACTTCATAAACGCATAGCTCATAAACTTGTTACCACTAGGCGTGCTATTGAGAACAAAGCTTCTCACAGCCAGGTTCTGGAACCGGGTGCTTCCAGTAACCCTCCAGACCCCCATTAACACTTCTTGTTCTTAAAGTTTGTGGAGGGGACTCACGGCTCTTCGGAGCCAATGTGGCCCCCTTTCCTTAATTGATGTAGGGAGTGCTTCACTGCCTACGTAGTTTTCCTTTTCTTTCTTTCAAAAGATCAATGAACAGGTCCTTGTATTTTCTGCGCAGCTCACACAACTCACAGCAATTGCAATAGAAAAGAACATGTTTCTCGTCCTGGACTTCAGCACATCCACACTTATTACAAATATTTGAACCACCCAACCATTTACAGGACTCGACCTTGAAGCAGTGGGCACGAAGCCTAACCTAATCACATTCCTCATGACTCCTTTACCCAGATCCTTGAATAAATACGATGGGATACAGAAGGGTGTGCGTGCTGTTTGATTCAAAGGTTTTCCACACCAATGATGGTAAGTCACTGCTTTCCTGCTCACCTCTCGGGGACTTAGGGCGTCCGCTTCCCTACAAACCTTCTGCTGTCTGTACCTCAAATCCCCTAAATAATCCTGCATGGGAATCTTGGAAGCACTCAGCAGTTTCTGTTTAAACACCTCATTGCGCATGCCACTAAATGACTTAGACACATGTGCAGACCAACAGGACTCACCCCTATCAGCAAGGTGTATATCTGCCTTCAGCACTTGGCGTAGTGTTTCACTGTTAGAAACAAGCATATTGTTGAAAATTTTTACAGTAGCCCTAAACCAATAAAACTGTAAGGGCTCTTGGCAACATTCTCTCAATACTGGCCAGTTCGTGGCAGTGACCTTCTCACCTAGAAAACGCCTTAAAGAGCATAATTGCCATTTTTGTAATTGGCTTTCGAACTCACTGCCTTCTCGTAAGTATTCTGCACCCCACACTTGGCACGCGCACATCCCAGCCGGAATGCCATACACCTTAGAGAGCTAAATCAGAGCATGTGGCCTATTCCTTAGATCATGTTCATGCATGAGATTGATACAGGTATTCAATGTGCTGCAATTGCAAGGGTGGTAATCATGAGGCTTTACTAGGCTGGCTAGGTTGCTTTTGGGGAATCCTTCCTGAATGCGGTACTTTGCGCCGTTTTATGCAAGCCGATTTGAAGTTTCAGTTTAAGGATGACAAGTGCTGGTCAGCGCAGTTATTTCAAGCCTTCCAGGGTTTGCTTAGTTCTGAAATTTTTGAGCAGTCTGTGAAGCGCTATTTCCATGAATGATTTTAGTGCAAACTTGAGGTACAGATTGCAAGGAGCTTGGAAGGAACTTGAGTCAGTGGATCCCAGAGGAAGCAACAATAAGCTTGCTACCTACCACGCTTTATTTGCTACTCCTTTTGCATGTAACGCTCGCCAAACCTACATACCCCTGCGCAGGCATGCCATGGTATCTTTTTTCTGGATTTGTCTGAGCAAGTTATGCATAGTGTGAGCAGGTTCCGGCTTTGTGCTCTTACTTTGTAAGTTTAATGGGCCGTTTGGCAGGATGGAACCTCGGTGTATGGCAGGTATTGCAATTGCAATGAAACTTAAGATGAAGCACATGTTCTTTTTCACTGTACTGATGAACAAGTTTTTCTTTGCGCCGCGAGTGTTACGTGTTTTTTGAAAGAAAAGAAAAAATAAAACATACATAGGCAGAGGAAACTTTCCCTACATCAATTAAGGAAAAGGAGACACATTGGCGTAGGAGAGCCATGAGCCCCCTCCACCAGGAAGCTACAAAACAGATAATGCTAATGGGGATCTGGAGGATTAATAGAAGTATCCGGCTCTAGAATCTGGCTGTGAGAAGTATGATTGTTTTCAATAGTACGCCTAATGGTAACAAGCTTAGCTTGGTAAACCAACTTGATAAACGGTCTGATGTAACCACCTTGATAAAAGTTCCGATGCAAAGGTTATAATCCTTAGAAAGAAGGGGCCCAACAAGCTAGTAGTAGTAATTGCCGGAAATCTACACCTATGATAGCCAGACAAATCCTTTTGAGCGCCTGAAGAACCTGTTAATTGCAATCATTAACATTATTTTCTCTTTCGGTTCCGTATTCCACAGCATTTCTGTTGCAAAGCGGTCACATCATCCTGGCATCCGTCCAGTTTAAAATTTATTAACTATGAAGCGAATTGATTCTGCACATAATACAATTCAAGAGAGCCTCGTTACGTGACCTCTTTTTGGTGACTCATAAACAGGAGCCAGTGTCTCCACAACTTTGTCCAGCACCCCCTTTAACATGGGAAGGAAGGCCTTTTTTGGAGGAAAAAGGTTCAGGAAGAGGCCCAACACTGCCACTGAAACCCTAGGTAAATACCTTCATCTCCTCAAAGGAAGGAAAAACCTGTCTGCCCCATGTGGTGTATGGAAGTAGCCATGCATATGCAAGTGTACGATCCTAATTCAGCCTGCGCTTGTGGTCGCACCAGTAACCCATGGAATTGCAAATATCTGCAAACGAGTGACAGCTCAAAGGTGACGAGGTTTCCTCCCATGTTCCTTTGCTTTCCTCACTGGCTGCAAACTTCCTGGCCGCCTGCATGTACAGGGTCAATCTGCGCACTCAAGTGCGATGATGAGGAGGGCAGCTTCTGCCGTGTATGCTGGGAATCAGCGCCCACCCGAGGCAGCAGCACAGCTCAGCCTCAAGACAAAGAGGAGCTCATACAGCCGTGCGGATGCCTGGGGTCTATGACTTACGTTCACCCGTCCTGCCTGACAAGGTGGCGGCGCCTATGTGCAGGGGCCTCTAAGAACCGGTGTGTGATTTCACACCCTCAGATAGGCAGCAGAAAGGCCAGACCAGCATGTCCTGCAATCTGTCTTGTCCTGTTATGCAGAGAAACTTCTGTCATGTGTTTGTGTGCCTAAAAATACCTTTTGTCTTTGCCTCCACAGCTGTTGAAGTGACACGAGTTGCCGGTTGCACGCAAGTACTTGCCATTCTGTGTTCCACCTGAGCTCGTACACATGTTGCGCTGCCATCCATTTCTGCCATTATTGCCATTATTGCCTGTTAGGTGTGGCGTGTGCCTGCAGCCCTACACCTTCCCTCTTCCTCCGGTGTCTACCAGGTGCGTGTGTTGGGGATCTCAGGTGAAAGAGGAGTTCCCAGGTGCGTGCGTTGGGGTCTACTAGGTGCATATCAGGCCAAAAGGTCAAAGATGCATGTCAAGGAGCCGCTGACCTGGAACGTTTATTACTTCATATGCAACGATTACTCTACTCATCAAGAGCCTTTGACGTCTGTCATGTCAAGAGGAAGTGTGCCGCGCTGGCAGTGCGTGTGGCTAAGGAACGCCAACGCCTTTTTCCAGGAACCTGGACGGTGATTTGCAGTAGCCCAGTGCAAACGCAAGGATGACTGCGCTGAAGATGCCATCCCTGCCTTGTTAAACAGATGACGTTAGGTGGAGAGGTGAATGTAGGTAGGAATACTCCTTAAGAGGCTCATTTGCGCAAAAGGTTTAATGTTCTGTAGGCAGTGGTGAACCTCTAGCTAGCTTGCCAGTTAGAAAACCTTAATGCAGCAGCTGGTCCTGCCGTGCCCAGTCTTCCTTTTTTTAGGCCCTTTGTTTTCGCCCCAAAGGCACAAGCATTTGCCTGTTATCCATTCCCTTGGTGCCTTACTATTCCCCTTTTTTATAAAAAAGGGTACTCATATGCTTATATTGTCACCGTGTCGAAGCTGCACCCAACCATGCTTGCATTGCTTTGTGCTTTTAGTGCATAATTTCCCATCCAGAGCAGCATCCCCTTCTTCATGCTGTGCCCCTACTGCTTTGCTTTGTATCCAGAGCAGCATCCCCTTCTGCTTGCTGTGCTTCCAGAGCAGCAGGTGGCCTGCATGATTGTGCTTTTTTGCTGACTCATGATTTTTTGTGCACAATCCCCCATCCAGAGCAGCATCCCCTTTTGCTCGCTGTGCCCTTCTGCTTTGCTGTGCATCCAGAGCAGCATCCCCTTCTGCTTTGCTGTGCATCCAGAGCAGCATCCCCTTCTGCTTACTGTGCCCCTTCTGCTTGCTGTGCACCTTCTGCTTGCTGTGCAGGTGGCAGCAGCTGGCCTGCCTGATCCCCACCATTCTCAGCATGCTGTGCATCTGCATCCTCATTTGCGGTGCCACCACAATGCCACAATGGCCGCGAGTGATCCTCGGCAGCTTGGCGCTGCTGGTGCTTGCCCGGTACGTGTATGTGTCAACCATTTAAGCAAAAGAATCACATGCAACAATTAGTATCTGTGCTTGTAGGCGTGTGAGCATGTACATTTGAGTAGAAGCGTTATGTATGCCTGCTTATTTGAGTGTCAAATAAAAGACGTGGGGTCTGCGCCTTCTTGACTCAAGAATCTTGAGAGTGTGTGTGTGTGTGTGTGTAAGAGTGTGTGTGTATGTGTGTACGTGTGTGCGCGCGCGCGAGTTTATCATTTCTTGTAAATAAAAAGCCTCCTTTTTCCATAATCCAAGGATTGGTTTACAGCCATTATGATTTCCCCATTCTTTACTGCTGCACCTCTGAAGCGCACAAAAGTGTGCATCTCAGCCATCACCTGATTCATGTGTACACGAATTTTTTCATGGCGCAAAACGCTGAGACAACAGTGGTGGGGAGGAAATGGCAAAGCGTACCTCCATCACCTCAACGCTTTGTCCACACTGATATCCTTGATGCCACCGACATATTAAAAACAAAGCAGGCACTGCATGCCCCATCCTTGCCATCTTATGGGTAGAAGTTGCAAGTTTGAGCCCGATATGTGACGGTGGTGCTGCTTAGCAGTCTTTTCTTAATGCATGCAGCCTCACGGTGACGTCAGCCAAGCAATGTGTAAAACAATGAGGAGATAATGCTCCAAAAGAGTTTGAGCAAGCTGAGTACCATACAGAAATGTAATAATTCCGCACCCCTGGAAAAAATATTTATTTTCTGTTTCCCGCCTTAATCCCGCACCCCTCTCAATATTTATTTTATTGTTTCCCGCATGTTCCCGCAGGGGCAATCTGCCTGCTCATACCCTCTAAAACTCTCAAAAACAATAAATTTCACTTTCCCGCAACTTCCCGCAGCCTCAAAAATATATTTTTTAAGCCGTCCCGCAGTCATCCCGCACCCCTCAAAAACATTATTTTTGCGATGATGTATTTTCTGTACGGGATGCAGAGTTGCTCAGGGGGTCCAGACAAAGGTCCTGCGTACTCAGAATTGACTGGTTGCAATGGGGCATCAACTCAAAACCTACTTGGCTGACCTGACTCACAAAAGCGTCCGTTTTTCCTGTCTCTTCCCGTCCTCACATGCTCAATAGTCACTTGGGCATGCATGCAACATCTATTGGCAAAGACACAACGATCCAACGGTTCTGGGCATAGACGCAGGAGTAGCGTGGTACAGCGCTTTCCCACTGCCTTGCAGTGCTGCTTGGCCTGCAGTTCATTGCATGAGTGCCTGCCAACATAATGCGTAATGCAGTTCATTGCATGAATGTGCTAGTGTGATGCAGGTACCATCCGTATTGCTAGTTCATTGCATGAATGTGTGCCAATATGTTATGCAATGCAGGTACCAGTCCGTGACGAACCTCATGCTCCTGCTGATGATGAGCTCCATGCTAGGTTTGTACATCAGAGGGCTGCAGCTGATGGCGCAGGGTGACAACTGCAGCAGGGTGTGCCTGGCCTTCTCCAGGTGTGTGTGTATGTGTGTATGTGTGTGTGCATGTGTGTGCACGCGCGCATGTAGTTGTGTCTGTGTGCGCGTGTTGTGGTGGTTTGGAGGGGGTGGTGTGTTTTTGAGGCGTGTTTGCAAGCCTACCAAACACTCTGCCCACAGACGCTTCCTCATGCACACACCAACAAGATGTTGGGATTTCTAGCCTCCTCTATGAGGTTCAGGGTGTTAGTGCTGAAAGCCTACCAGCCTATACCAAACACTCTGCCCACAGCCGCTCCCTCATGCACACACCAACAAGATGTTGGGATTTCTAGCCTCCTCTATGAGGTTCAGGGTGTAAGTGTTAGTGCTGAAAGCCTACCAGCCTATACCAAACACTCTGCCCACAGCCGCTTCCTCATGCACACGCCAACAAGATGTTGGGATTTCTAGCCTCCTCTATGAGGATCAGGGTGTATGTATTAGTGCTGACTGGCATTTTTCATGAATTAACGCTGGTGGGAGTCCTGCACAGACATTCCTTTTTGGGGTGCAGGCCACACCAAGCGAGCGCTGCCTGCCGTATACTCTGTTCACCGCTGCTTTATCGTGCGCTGGACACTAAAGATGGTTGGAAATCCGTGGCCTTCTCTTTGGTGTGCAGGCACACGCCAAGCGGGCGCTGCCTGCCCGACGGCAGCCTGCTCTATGCGGCGGCAGCCCTGCGCAAGCAACAGCCTCAGAAGCATCAAGGACCACAGCAGCTGAAGCAGGAGCAGCAGCACCACCACCACCTGCAGGTGATAACTGGGGTTGCAGGGAATATTATTACCCAGAATACAATAGCAAGAATGCAGCATTCATCAATTGATTAGGTCGAGGTTTTACTAACTTTAGATGGCAAGGAGGCTACAGCCCTGTAGCTGCTACAGCTACAGCTACAGCTGCTAAATCACGTCCTCTTGTTTAGTGATGCAGGGTGGGGAGGTGGGGTGGCCTAACACACAATGGCCTGACACCTAAGGGCCAGCTTTCCATTCTCCCAGTTTTCTTTCCTTTCTGTGCGCAGGATGGGGAACAGGAGTCGCCCCGGCGCACCCTTTACCCTAAAACTGGGCATGCATGCCAAGCGAAAAGTCTAAGGCTGCTCTGCAGTGCTAGAGGGGCAGGGGAGCCTGTGATTAGTGCAGTTGAAACTTTTTGGAAACAAGTTTTGGCAGTCCTTGGCCAGAGCCACACAGCCTACCCCCCGCCCTGAAACTTGGCACGCAAGCCAAACAATTTTTTTAATGGGGCGTCCAAGTTTGGATGGCTTGCGTCGCAGCGGGCAAAAGTTATCGGGAGCAACTTTTATGTTTGGTAGCCAAGGAGAAGCTGGCGTGTCTAGACCCAGCTCGGCCACCCAACGCCCACAGAAGAGCACCTTAGGGCACGCCCTCACTCAGCATCCTCATGCTGGTGCAATTGCTGAGTCCAGGGCCCAGGGGTGGCCCAGCTGACACAATCCAATTGCTCCTGCGGATGATTCCAGCTCGCCAAAGGTTTATCAAATTCAATCAATTCAATTGGGATGGGTTTTGGAATTTTTGCTTAAATGATGGTGTGCTGTGCACAGTGAGTGTGGAGACGAGCAACCAGGCAATCTTTGCGGAGCAGGGCCTCCACGCTTGATCCCTGTGCTTAGTGGAGTGTTGTGTTGCTGGTGCATGACCTGCTTGGTCCGAGCCCATGAGGATGGGTAGGCAAAGGCTGACAGCCTGCATGGGTAGAAATCATCATGCACAACTCAAATGCACACAGAATTGTAAGCAGGAAGCATGCAGCAATGCACGCAGCAATGCTGCGCCTAAATCCATTCAAATAAATTCATGCTCGCATGTGCATCAAGGCTGTACATCGAGGCATGTACATCATGGCATGTACATCATGGTATGCTCTATTGTATTGTCATGGGCTTTGTGTCTCCCGAGGCATGAGTGACAGATTGAGTCAGTGAAGGGCCGGCTTTGCCAATGAGAATAAAGAAATCAAACCTTGCTTGCGACGCTTCCCTCACCTGTCTTCTTCTTTTTGCATGCAGGATCAGGAACTGGAGTGGCGGTGGCCTGACAGTTCTGTGGTTGAAGAGGGCCTGTTTGAGTGCGCGACATGCGGGGATGCAGATGAAGGGAAGGAGGAGGCCCACCAGCATGCAGCCCCTCAAGAGGAGGCACTGAGTCAGAGGTAGGGTTGTTTTCTCTCATTGATGTAGGGAGAGTTCTTTCTAACAACGCATTCTTCCTTGTTCTTATTCAGAGGGCTTCTGCTAACACCTTTGAGAACTCCTTGTTCTTATTCGGAAGTCCTTATTTAGAGGTAGGGCAGAGCCCATCTATTGTTCTTTGTTTTTACTAATTTCATAAATTTGTTCTTATTCAGAGGGCCTTTGCTAACACCTATGAGGACTTCTTGCTCTTATTCAGAGGTACTTGTTTAGAGGTAGGGCAGAGCCTACCTATGTGTCCTAAACAGCGCGCCCCTTGGAGCTGGCTGACCAGTACTGCAGTGTTGAGTTCTGGTAGAACCGTTGCATTATGCCACTCAGATTGAGAGAGGTGCTCACAAGCACTTGCATGTGCGCTATTGAGTGCGTGCATGCATGTGTGTGTGTCAGTTTTTCTTCAAAGCAAGCACATAATCATAGTGTATCTGTAAAGCATGATAGGCAAGTTGTGACCATTACATGTATCTTGAAGCCTGTCAGACACTGCCCTTTGCTTGCAAGCCTTGCAAGTGCCTTTTCATTGTCTGTCTTTGAGAGCTCAGACCACAAGCCATTGTAGCTGTTCCTGCAGCTGACATGCCTTGCCTGTGCCTTTTCATTGTCTCTTTTGGGTGTGCTACCCACAAGCCAATGTGGCTCTCCTGCCTGCAGCATGCATGCTTCTGCTGTGCCTCTTCATTGTCTTCTTTTGCCTTTTTGGCTCACATTCTGTTGTGGTGTTGCTGCATGGTGCTCGTGTGCCTCGTTTGTGCCTCTTCATTACCTTGTTTTGAGTTTTCAGACCACAACACCTGATGGTGCTGCTGCCTGCAGCTGAGGTGCCTCACCTTGCCTCTTCATTGTCTTATTTTGATGCTCAAACCATTGCAGCGCTGCTGCCTGCAGCTTCTGTGCCTTGCCTGTGCCTCTTTATCGTCTTCTGTACGTATGGAGCTGTCAAACCACAAACCATTGTGATGCTGCTGCCTGCAGCTTGCGTGCCTCTGCTGCGCTTCTTCTGCCTCTTCATTGTCTTCTCTCAAGTACTCAACCTTTGCATTTTGTGACTCTGTTGCCTGCAGCTTGCGTGCCTCTGCTGGTGATGAAGGCACTGATGAGAGCTGTCACAGACCCCCTGACGGCTGCGCCTCGAGCTGTCCCTCCAGCCTGAGCTTTGTGTGGCCAGCATCAATTATGATGCGCTGGGGATGGCTGTAGTTTTTAGTGCCTCAAGACTCACTGGCAGTTGTGCCTCAAGCTGTCCGCCCTACAGCCTGAGCTTTGTGTGGCCAGCATCATTTGACACGCTGGGGGGGGCTGTGATTTATAGGTGCTTCGTCCGGCTTTGAGCAGCGCCAAATTGCCGTGTCCCCTCAGCCAATTTGCATGGAGCTTCTTTGGCGCAGCTTAGGTTGGCTGACCTGGGTCACATGCCGCTGCTGCATGCGCGGCATGGTTGCTGTGTGCATGGCACCTGGAATGCCTGATGTGTGCCTGGAAAGCCTTATGGCTCATGGTGTTAAGGATCATCCCATACTTTCCCATACTATCCCACTCGCAATTGTGAGGAATGGATGTATCTCTAGGTGAGTTGGTGCCATGGCTGGCAGGGGGACAGGTTATAGATGGGTATGGCTGGAGGCTTGCGATCACAGTCCTGGCGTGCATTCTTACCTGATTATGTTTTCTGTGCTACATGTAAATTGTCGCTGTTTCCTGTGCCTGTGCCTGTGCTTGTGTTGTATAGATATTCCTGCCCGATCATGGTGGCATTGTAAAGGAGTCTACTTTCCAAGCAGGGTGCGCATGTCTAATAAGCTCATATGCTATGTTTTTTTACTGGTTTGTTCATTTTTTTGGTGTTGCCCTTAGTTTGTACAACATTCCGTAATGTTCACACATTTTATACTCCACTGTGCAAATATTTGAACTTTGATTGGCATGCCGCAACCTTTCCCTGTATTTTATTTGAGATTGCCTTGCTCCTCTACTGCTTTAACCTGGGCGCTGCATTTGATTTGTTACCTGCATCGTTCTGCTTGCCATTACTGGGGTGTTTTGTATGCAATTTTTTGAACTAGAATTTCGGCAACAGAGCTGTTTTTTGGAGAGAAGAAGACGCTTTCAGATGGGATCTGTGGGACAACTTTGGTGTAAATGCAAAGTCATTCGAAGCAGAGCACAGAAGAAAGAAATTGACTGAAGGTACATGCACTGTGCACCTCACTGCTTAGGGCCTGGTGGCTTTTGAAGGAGGAATGTCAATAGTCGTTCAATGAGGAATGAAAGTGTTTTTTGCCTGCTGTGAAGCACAGAAAAAGTATTAAGGAAGACAGAGGATGTGTGGGTTTCCTCTCCTTTTGAAAAAGGAGGAATAAAACTTAAAAATGGAAACATTGGTCTGCAGAGCAACAGATCCTCTCCACCAGCAAGGGAATTTGTCTGATGGATGCAGGAGCATATGCTTGGCTTCGTTACAACCGGACATTCCAACTGTTCCTAATCACCAGTACACTACTTCAAACGCAGGTTTTGGCCCATCTGCTAGGTCTTGCCACGACCTTCGTGCTATATAGTGATAAGATCTCTGAATTGGTTGCTGCCTCTGCCACCTCTATGCCGGCCTGCGCAACTGTCTAGCAAATCCTACTAGCTGCAACGACGATCAAGATGCACACCCCTTGTCTTTAAATATGTAATATTTTTATAAATTTCATCAAATCCTTATGGTTCCTTCATGATGTACTCACGTCGCGAAGGAGCGAGCTCTGTTCATCCATTCTTTTGAAGATGCCCCCATCCTACTAAATTTTTGCAGCATAAAGATGACATCACAATGTATCGGAGGTACACAAATTGTCAGAGGCTGCCTCTCTTCTCTTCAGGGGGACTTTCTGATGGCTGTTCTCTGTGTTTGCTTGCCTCAGACACTCAGCATTTACATGTTTCAGTATAGAGAGTAATGTAGGAAAGGACACAGCAGTATCTGGGGCAGCACAATTTGAATTGCGCGCATTGGAACTCGACAGATGAGCGAAGGCCATTTCCGGCGTAGAACGCACACAGGCACATTACGTATCTGAATTGTCTTGCAGGTGAGTTAGAGACGCAGGAAGAGGGGGGCGGCAGCATTGTGGCGTTGATCGACAACCGGGCAAGAGAGGTATGAACTCCATGTACAGCGCAAGAGGCAAGGTTGTTGTATGTACAGGTGTGCACGAGTGCACAAGTGCAACCAGATATGGATAGAGAGCCCTGCGTTTCATAGTTTGGAAGACATTACCAAGAGTGAATCCTTTGCACTGGAAGGAAAGTCTCCTTGTATAAGATCAAGGCAAACAAATGACGGGGGAAGCTTGGTGGGGATGAAACATGGGTCAAAAATCTTATTTCTACATTGCTTTCATCACTTTCCTTTCCCTTGATGTGCAGACTCTCTATTCTCCCTGCAAAATCTCTCACAGGTCGGGTTCGCCGCTTTCAATTCCTCTACCCTCACCTTAAGTCTGTGTCAATACATTGAGTCCGGCAGCGCAGCAGCTGTCACCACAGCCATGCTTCTCAAGCTGCATGATGCAAGGGTATGTATATATGTATTTTCACACGCAGATTTGCTCAGGCAACTCCAGTCGTAGAGCAGGTGGTAGCTGTCTGTGAGCTAGAAAGACAGAATAAAAGAGAACATGTGTAGGCAGAGGAAACCCTCTCTACATCAATTCAGGAAAGGAGACACAAGCTAGACATCCAGGTGTACACACCCTTTTCTTGCAGCAGCATCCACATGCATTACTCCATGCTAGGCTATGGAAACCATGCCTCCACACTCTGAGGCATCCTGCGCTTGAATTTTTACAAGTGGATTCCTTCGAAAGAAGCTAAACCAACTGAGACCTCTGCATAATCTGTGTGTGTGTTTATTTGTGCATGCGTAAATGAGTACACGTCAAGAATATCTATGGTAACATGACTCATGAAAGTGTCTCTAATCCTTTCAACTTGGTTACAGCACTTACTGCATTGTTCACGCAGGAAGCTGTGCTGCTTGCACCTCATGTAACAGTACAGCTTAACTAGGGCCCGAGCCTTCTAGCTTCCAAACTGCGCCAGGCCGGACTCCATTCTTGTGTCTCACAATCATTGTAACTTTTCAAGCCCTTTAAACCTTCACATACTAAGGGTCATCAATGCTTTAGATCCATAACCTGGTGTGTTCACGCAGGAAGCTGAGCTGCTTGCACCTCACAATCATTGTCAACCATATGAACCTTGAATAATTTAAGAGTTCTCATGACCATGCTTCTAATCCATAATCTGCCTTGTCCACACAGGAAGCTGTGCTGCTTGCACCTCATCGTCCTACAGGCAATGGTAAGTGAACTCAGTTCCAGGCTGGCAGCTGCTTTGGCATTAGTATCAATCGATGCCAAGCCTCTGGTCACATAATAGACGTTTCCATGACCCAATCAGGCCGCCCTTTCTCTTATACTTTCAGCAACTTGCAAATCACAGTGAAGCCTGAGCTAGTCGTTACTCGTTGGCTCCTAGCTTAGTTTAGGCTGGGCCTTTGAGGCTCTTTGGTGAGGCCCTAGCTTGCTTGCAAATTAGGGAACCTTTCTTTAATGCACGCAGCCGGATCTTGCTTGCATATTAGGGAACCTTTCTTTAATGCACGCAGCCGGATCTTGCTTGCATAGTCTTTTCGTTTTTACTTCTTCTTAGCCTCAGCTCTTCCCTCCCCCTCCCCATTGCAACTGTAAGAGGCAAGATCAGCTCCTTCAGAATAGGAATAGGTCATGCCGCCAAGAACTGCTGGAGCCTTTTCAGAGATGAACGTTTATAAGTTGCGCATCCTTCTTCGACAGAGTTTCCAGAGTAGCATTTGCATTCACCTGCATCCTTATCCACGAGGGAGGACCCGCACTCACACCCACATTTGTTTACTCAATCGCCCTTAGGACTGGTTCAGACATTGTCCTTTTGGTTTGATAAGGAAACAAGCCCTTGCCTCCTCACTGAGCCCTTGAGCTGTTGTCAATAGATGAGCATGGCAGGAAGTGCCGGACATCAGGCATACAATGCAACAAGTTTAAGGCTACCTTTTACGATCATGCCGTTGCCTGCTAGGCTGTGAACAGAAATACTAGCAGCTACTAGCTGCAGCATTTCTGCAACAGTCAGCATCTTTTGAGACCCCTGGGCGCTCCAGAGCCACGTTTTTTCAATCCCACTTTTCTTCTGTGCATACTTGCAGCAGCAACCAGTGATCCAGAAAGCCCTGTGCTGCACTCCATGCATTGTTTGCCTGGTGTCTCAGAGGCTGCACCTCATCATTTGTAGCACACTTTCTTCTTATGCGCTCGCTTATTGCAGCAGCAAAGAGTCCAAACAGTCCTGTGCTGCACTCCATACATTGTTTGCCTGGTGTCTCAGAGGCTGCACCGCATCATTTGTGTCACACTTTCTTCTTATGCGCTCGCTTATTGCAGCAGCAAAGAGTCCAAACAGTCTTGTGCTGCACTCCATACCTTGTTTGCCTGATGTCTGGCACTTCACCATTTGTATCACACTTTCTTCTTATGCATCTGCTTATTGCAGCAGCAAATGGTCCAAACAGCCCTGTGCAGCAAGCCGGACCTAGTCTGCCTGATGTCCGGCACCTCACCATTTGTATCACACTTTCTTCCTATGCGCCTGCTTATTGCAGCAGCAAATAGTCCAAACAGCCCAGTGCAGCAAGCCGGACCCAGTCTGCCTGATGTCCGGCACTTCCTGCCACGCTCATCTTTTGACGACAGCAAGGGCTTAGTGGCAATAGAGGTGGGCTAGTGCCAGTAAAGGTGGACTTGGTGGCAACAGAGGTAGACAACAGAGGTAGGCTAAGTGGCAAGGAAAGTGGCAATAGAGGTGGGCTCAGTGCCAATAGAGGTGGCTCATCTTTTGAACGACAGTAAGGGCTGAGTGGCCAGCAATGTAGGTGGGCACTTGAGGTGGGTTTAGTGGCACTAGAGGTGGGCTTAGTGGCGATAGAGGTAAGCTCATCTTCTGATGAGGCAGGGGCTTCATGGTAAAAGAGGTGGGCACATGGGATTGCTTTATGGGCTAATGCTTGCGGTGAAGCCAGATAGCAGCATCGTTTAAAGTATGTCCCCTATGCATGTGTAAGAGACAGCAACAGTGTTACTTTTATTTGATCATTTGTCTGATCTGAGCATTTGTTAGATCGGGACCAGCTAGCAAGGTCAGGGTTGGTTTGGTGCGTCCTTCGAGCCATGGCATGCCATTCCTCACTTCTGTGGCAGCCCAGCCTACAACAAAGGCCCTTTGCCTGCAGGCATGCACTTTGCAGAGTCCTGAAGCAGGCAGCGTCAGCTGTTTACAAAAACGTCTTCCTCAAGAAATTTTGACATGTGATTCAAGGTGTGGGCCCTCTACCTGCAGGCTTGCACACTGCAGAAGTGATGCAGGCTTGCAAGGTCAGCCACCTCAAAACACATCTCCCACGAAAAATGTTGACATGCACTTCATACTGTGAGCCCTTTAGCTGAAGGCTTGCACTTTGCAGAAGTGAAGCAGGCTTGCTGTGTTGTTTTCAGGGTTGCGCAGAATAGTGAAGCAGCCTTGCATTTAGCAGAATGGATTCTTTCTCTGCCTGCCGTGCTTATCTCAGTCTGAGCTTTGTGGTGGAGAGGTCTAACGGTTTGTGCACCAATGTGGCCCCGTGTTCTTACATTGATGTGAGGAGTGTTTCACCGCCTACGTAATTTTTCTTTTCTTTAGCAAAATGGAAGCAGGCCTGCAGTGTCAGCTGCCTGCAAAGGCATGCTACGTTTCAGCCTGCTTTTGTCTACTTCTCTCCTTTTTTCTAAATTGTGCATGCGCAGCACTGGCATTGTCCCCTTGCTTGCAGACGTATGTGGCGCAAGCCCTCTGGAGCAAGCTTTAGTGCTCTTTCCTGTGAGCAGGCATAGCACTGAAACTGTTCTCTTGCCTGTAGACATGTGCGGTGCAGGCCTCCTGGGCCAAGCTGTGCCGAGCCACCGCAGCAGGCATAGCACTGACGCTGTTCTCTTGCCTGTAGACATGTGCGGTGCAGGCCTCCTGGGACAAGCTGTGCCGAGCCACCGCAGCAGGCATAGTACTGACACTGTTCTCTTGCCTGTAGACATGTGCGGTGCAGGCCTCCTGGGACAAGCTGTGCCGAGCCACCGCAGCTGGCGGCGGCAATGCAGGCTTCTACCTTGCATGTGGGGCGGCAGGTGCCCTTCTACAGCACCTGATGGATGGTGCACAGGTAATGCTCATTTCATGTTCAAATGAGGAGTCACTGCTGGCTCCTGCCTTGCTTGCAAGGCGGCAGGCGCCCTTCTACAGCACCTGGCGGATGGTACACAGGTTATGATTACCACCATTTGGTTAACATCACCAGCAGTAGTGGGTGGTAATGGTTTTCTTGCCATGCAGGCGTTTGCAAGTGATGGCATTCATGCCACCAGCGCAGTTTACTGCTGCGCAGCAGCGGCAGCTGCCATGGCTTGGACATTGGCACTGGCAACTATAGGCTCCAGATGCTGCCTGGCAAAGTACTTCAATTGACATTCAAACTCAGTGCTTTGATTGTCATTCACACTCAGTGCTTCAATCGCCATTCACACTCACTGTTAATAGCAGTCACAGACAGTATGAATGTACACAGGCAAGCCAATAACTAGAAGCCATGCAGAGGTGTTGCGCCTTTGCACGAGTCTGGGGATGAAAACACCCAGCCATAGACCAGTCTGGTTGATCCTTGTGTATGCAGGTCCTGGCAAACAGCCTGGCCGTGGAGCTTGTGGGCACCTCTGCACACATGAAACTGGATGCAGGTGTGCGTGTTGTGTTGTGTGTATGTAGTGTGTGTGTTGTGTGTGTTGTGTTTTGTGTGTGTGTATTGTGTGTTTGTGAAAGTGTTGCTTGACCAGCATACATGCACAACTGTTGGCAAATTTGTTGTGCCTGCACACCCCTTGTTGTCTTAGTTGTGGCACACACTTGAAAGGATGACTAGGGAGGTCAGCCGCACCACACTCTGGCTGATGTTTACAGATCATTAGTGCTGTGCAAGAATACGTATCACAACCTGACCCCACGCACCTATCATTGAAGCCCCACTTTTACAAGTTGCTACCGTTTGAAAATGGAGCCCATGCACACGCGCATCTACGTGTGCAACTTTGTGAGCCCTACCTTGAAATCCAGGAAGTGTTGAGTCCCTGGAGATTCTACCTCAGCCCACGCATGGAGTTGGCGGCTCTGGCGTGGGATTGAAAGGTGGAGCAGCTCGACAGCGGGCCCCAGGTGCTGCCGCACCAGCAGGGGGTCCCACGAACTTCAGGTAGGAGTATGAAAATGGTGTGCAACCTTGCTGGTCTTGCTAGGATCTGGTGTGGGATTGAAGGGTGGAGCAGCTCGACAGCGGGCCCCAGGTGCTGCCGCACCAGCAGGGGGTCCCACAAACTTCAGGTAGGAGTATGAAAATGGTGTGCAACCTTGCTGGTCTTGCTAGGATCTGGTGTGGGATTGAAGGGTGGACCAGCTTGACAGCAGGGCCCAGGTGCTGCGGCACCAGCAGGGGGTCCCACAAACTTCAGGTAGGAGTATGAAAATGGTGTGCAACCTTGCTGGTCTTGCTAGGATCTGGTGTGTGATTGAAGGGTGGACCAGCTTGACAGCAGGCCCCAGGTGCTGCCGCACCAGCAGGGGGTCCCACAAGCTTCAGGTAGGAGCATGAAAATGGTGTGCAACCTTGCTGGTCTTGCTAGGATCTGGTGTGTGATTGAAGGGTGGAGCAGCTCGACAGCGGGGCCCAGGTGCTGCCGCACCAGCAGGGGTCCCACAGACTTCAGGTAGGAGTATGAAAATGGTGTACGACCTTGCTGATCTTGCTAAGATCTGGTGTCCGGTTAAAAGTTGGAGCAGCCCAGCCACAGGCCCAGGTGCTGGCGCACCAGCAGGAGGGCCCACAAATTCTTTAGGTACTTATGTGAGACTGATGTGCAACCTTATTGATCTTGCTGGAATATGGCGTGGGGCTGAAGGCAGGAGCAGCTGGTCAGGCCCCTGCCGCACCGGCAAGAGGGCCCACAGCTTCTGACGGTGGGGCTGCTCAGCAGCCTTTCCTTGTTGCTTATGGCCTGTTGGCAAACGGAGTCAATCCATTTCAATAACCAAAGCTTCTTCATCTTGTTCGGTGGCTTCATGCGGAGGGCCTGAGCAATGTAGTGAGGAATGTATCCTACGGATGATCACTTCTACTGGTAGGTGCGGATGTGTAGATAGTGAGGAATCTAGACGTGCATCATGAACAAAACTTTTGTGGATGATGCTTTTCAACTTGCTTGCAGGTTGCAAATTTGATCAATGACCTTTGATACAACACACACAGCACACACAGATCATCTCTTCTTTATGTGTGAGTAACAAGCAGCACACCGCAGCCTTCTGCACTGCGTGAGTATGCAAGAAAAGAAAAGAAAAACTACGTAGGCAGTGAAACACTCCCCACATCAATTAAGGATAGGGGACCACGTTGGTGCACAGACCGTATGACCTCCCCACCACGAAGTTTAGACTGAGAGAAGCACGGCAGGCAGAGAAAGAAGGCAGGTCCAGCAACGAGAAAGAGAGCAAGATGATAGGTGAAAGACTGGAGTTCCAGACCTTCAACAGCAAGCAGAGTCAGCACTATCAGCCTTCTTAGTATGCACTACACGAGTGTGCATTGAGTGCACTCTTGGCACTGCATTTGCGCAACAAACGGCACTTGGGACACGGCAGGCTCCTGCGCTGCGTGACATACACTCATACAAACACACGCACACATACACACAGAGAGCTCTCCCTCTTCTTTGCATTTATGTAACAGGCGGCACTTGTCACACCGCAGCCTTCTGCACTGCATGAACCACACGCGCACCAGCTCGGGTCAGCGGCTGCTGCGTGCAAGCCTGCTGCAGCCCTTGACAAACCCAGAGGCATTGGCTATGCGCTATGACTGTGTGGAGGAGCTGCTTGAGCGCCAGGATATGAGCATGAACGTGGGCCAGGTGAGCAGGCTGTGAGTTTCAAGGCTTAAAACTGACCAGGTTCATTTGCTCAAGAGCTCAGAAGGCCAGGAGGCAGCAAGTGAGGAAACAAAATGTGAGCCAGGTCATATTGACCTGCATAGCCTTTTCTTTTCTTTCCAGAAAAAAAAAGAAAAAACTATGCAGGCCCCCTTTCCTTAATTGATGTAGGGAGTGTTTCACTGCCTACGTAGTTTTCTTTTCTTTTCTTTCAGGCAGTGTAAGCACTCCCCACATCAATTAAGTAAAAGAGGATACCTAGGGCTGAGGCACCATGTATCCCCTCCACCAAGAGAAACAAAATGAAAAAGTCAATGGGGAGCAGTAGCCCGTTTTTAGTTATGCTGTAAGTTTTGTCGAGGTTATGCGGGCGTGAAGGCTCCAAGGTTGCACAGGGGCCATAAAGACATGTATGCGCTACAAAAGGAAAAGAAAGCTGCAATAATAGCAAGAGGATAACAGAAAGGTGCATCTGAGTTGGCATACAAGGAACGAAGAGAAAAGGGTGCATGGAAAAGGCTGTCATGTACACCACACATTTGACCTCTAGGAATGAGCTCTAAGGCGTTGAGACACTCCTATTCATTCTCGTATAATGCCATTCGCTTCCAACAAATGCAAGGCCGCAGGGCTTGTTAGTGGGAAAGAAGCTAAGATGGCAATTGAAGCACTACTGTAACAGAAAGCAGACTGCTTGCAGGAAGCATCAAAAACACCCCGAGGAAAAAGGAAAAAGGCTGGGGTGCTTCTTTGTCTACAAGCCAGCCAAAATGAATACACATGTAATGTTCTCATTCTTGTTCTCCATTCTAAGATTGTCTTTTAAGCTCTAATTAGCTCTCTCTTATTAACAGAAAAGGCCAGCACACTGACAAAATCCTCTTCTTGTACTTGATCGGTTGCTCAAACAATTTACTAGCTGGTGCATCAATTAACGCTAGCACAAATTTGGTGTTGAGGCCTTGGCCATCACCTTTACTAATAAGCGCTTGCGATGCCGTATTTTGTCATGCTGAACTTTTCCTCCCTTGTCTGCAAAAAATAGACTTTCACATCTACCAGGTTCCGATTCTGCAAAGCCCAATCATCTCCAGGTGCTGTCTGCCCACTGCTGCAGATTTCTCACATCTGCACGTGTGCCAAACTCCCAGTACCGCAAATCACCCGCGTCTGCCACTGCCATTCCCTTCCGCAAAACAGCCACATCTGCAGGTGCTGTCTGCCCGCCGCCACAATTCTCTCACATCTGCCAGATTCCCAGTACTGCAAGTTACCCACGTACGCCACTCCTTCTGCACAATTTCCACACCTGCAGGTGCTGTCTGCGCTGTCCAAAAATATCGACAAGGTCTGCAGCCGGCTGGTCATCCTACCTCCTAAACCACGCGCTGCTGGGAACGTGCATGCAGACCCAAGTGAGGATTGGATCTACTTGCACGCATGCATGCATGGCAGGGCAGTAATTGGGATGACCTGCAACTGGCTAATCATCCCATTTCCCAAGCCACGTACTGCTGGGAATGTGCATGCAGACCCAAGCGGGGCAAACATGTGTGTGCATAGTATGCACTGCATGTGTGGCTGTATTCTAAAGGTCTGCGGCAAGCTGGTCACCTGATCTTCCAAGCCACACGCTGCTGGGATTGTGAATGCAGACCAAGTGAACTTTGGATCTGTGTGCTTGCATGGTTGTCATTGGGATGATCTTTAGCCGGCTAGTCATCTACCTCCCAAGCCACACGCTGCTGGGAATGTGCATGCAGACCTCAGTGAGGCAAAAATCTGTGTGCATGCATGGTTGTCATTGGAATGATGTGGAGCCGGCTAGTCATCTACCTCCCAAGCAACACGCTGCTGGGATCTGTGCGCACGCATACATGGTTTTAATTGAGATGATCTGCGGCTGGCTGGTCAGTCTACCTCCCAAACCACACACTGCTGGGAATGTGCATGCAGACCCAAGGTACGCATCTTAATTCAATAAAATTATGAGATGTGAAGGATTGCTCCCTCATTATCATGAGGTCCTGAAGCCCCGTGCATGCAGACCCAAGATACGCATGTTACAAAAAAGCAAAGGATTGTTCCCTTTTTCATGATGAGCTGAAGTCTTGTGCGCACATGTGGCACACGCCTTGAGCAATTTTCTCCCTTTCAAGTACAAGCTTTGAGAGGGGATTCCCACTATTTTTTAAAAAGTGCACCTTCTTGTTCAAACAGGAAGGATGCAAAGCACGCTTGTCACTATGAATGCTCATACTTACAAACTCACAGACTCACCACATTTATGCTCTCTCTCTCTCTCTCTCTCTCTCTCTCTAAAAGCTTGCACGCGTACACACTCACACACGCACGCACGCACGCACGCACACACGCACACACGCGTACACACGCACGCAGCTGCACGCATCAGTGCCATGGTCTATGCCATGCTGCTGATGTGGTCAACGATCAAGTGCTGCCAGCCCTGCGTGACACACACACACGCAGCTGCACGCATCAGTGCCATGGTCAATGCCATGCTGCTGCTGCGGTCAACGCTCAAAGTGCTGCCAGCCCTGCGTGATAGCCTTGAGGGGGCTGAGTCCCTTTTGCTGAGAGCAGTGCACAGGACGTGTCAAGAGGGGGCGCTAGCAGAGGTGCTGGAAAAGATCGACGAGGTGGGTGTGTAATGAGTCAGGCCTTCCAAGAGGGTGTGCTGACATACCCTATTGGTACAGGAGGTGATTGATAAGATGGGTGTAAGATGAGTGAAACATGCCAGAAGATTGCAGTAAGCAGGTTTTTGGAAAAGATTGATGAGGGGGTGCTTCCAGTAACCCTCCAGATCCCCATTAGCTTTTCTTCTTTGTAGCTTTGTGGTGAAGGAGGCTCACGGCTCTTTTGAGCCAATGTGTCTCCTTTTTCTTAATTGATGGAGGGAGAGTTTCCTCTGCCTACATACTTTTTCTTTTTCTTTCTATTGATGAGGGGGGAGGAATATGTAAGATTTAATTTGCACTGATCTAAGAAAGGTGATATGGATCAGGATAGTGAGTCAGATCTATCTGGCAATCTCCATAAGATGGTGGTTTGGGTTCAGGCAGGAAAACTAGTGCTCATAGGTGCAGGTGTCCCTCCACCATTCCAGTGCTAGCAGATCCAGCTGGATGACGCTGTTGTAAATGCTCTGATTTTCCCAGTTTAGTTAATAAGTCATGTAACTTGCAGCTTATGCTTTTGGAACAGAAGTGGATGCAAGCCTGAAGCATGGGAGGGAGCCAGAGCACATCCGAATCGTCTTAATATCTGTCAGGTTTATGAATAGCCATGTACAATATGATTGAAGACATATGGGAGCCTAAATAGAGCCATTTTGGTTGCGGCTCAAGGTCAATGATACATGATGCTGCCTGCACGCTGCACTTTCTCAAACAGTGTTTGCGCTCATCTGGCTTTGCCTTCAAATTTTCTGAAGCTTCTGAAACGTATCAGGCAAGGTAGCATTGGGCACTGCATGCAAAAGGTAGCTTTGTGTTTTGGACACATCAGCCAAAGTGTAAAAAGTGTGGTCCTTACAAGGACAGATGAGCAATATATAGGCAAATTCAAGCGCCTTGCCCCTCAAAAATTACGCATAGCAGTGCTTTACCGTGAGGAAAGTAGCACGTTTGCGGTGTTGTAAAACATATGGTCGCCGCAACCTCAGGTCATTGATACGGATGTTACAATACAGATGATATGATACAGATGATATGATTGCCGCAACCACAGGTCATTGATACGGATGCGGAGCTGAGCACCTCACCCCTCATGAACCGCGTCCAGCAGTGCTTTGCTGTGAGGAGGGGGGCAGATGAGTTTCTGGATGTGGCGCGCTCCAGCTTTCAGAGGATAACAGACAAGGTGATCAGGAGCTTCATGTTGCTGTTGCTGCTGGAAAAAAGATACAGACATGGCCATCCTATCTTAGATGTGGCACGCTTGAGCTTTCAAAGGGTGACTACGTCATAGCTGGGGATTTGTTTTTGCCAAGAGTGTCAGTAAGATCCCAAAAATCTGCTGTGCTGACCTTGAGGGGTAAAACGAGTTCCTGGATGTAGTGTGCTCCATCTTCCAGAAAAGACATTAAACAACTAAATGGAATTGCGGTTGCTACCTGTCCAGCTCCTTACCTTGTCAATCACTGAAACGTGGCAATCTGATCTAGTCAACAACACCTGGCAAACCTGGTCATCATTGACAGACACTGCAATGAGACGGTTGTGCTAGGCCATAAGGACCAGACCAAGACCGGTGGCCGGATGCCACTTTGGCAACTTCCTGTTCCTATATAGTGGAAACAGGGGGGACTTACGCCCCATCCTTATGGCTTCCTGCGCTCTGTCCGTGCTCACACTGGATATCTTCCTTAGCACTGGTTCCTTTCATCACGCAAGGCACCCAGCTTGACTTACAGCGCTGGTCCTATTCATCTTGCAAAGCACCCAGACTGCTTCTACTTGTACCATTACAGACACCGTCACTCTGACACTGCCAACCACTGACACCTGGTAGACCTGAAAATCGCTGACACCGTCAATCACTGACACTACCAATCACTGACACCTGGCACCCCCTCTTTCAGCCAATGTGTCTCCTCTACCTCAACTGATGTAGGGAGTGTTCTTGCTGTCTACATATTTCTTTTCTATTTCATACCATAGGCACCTGGCATGGATTTCCCAGGATGGCCGCTCCTTCTGATTCAGATCCACATCAAAAACAGCTGGCTTGAATCATTTTACTTGGTGTGGCAGGCAATATCTATGACGACTACACCATCACTCCTCTAGTTGAGCTGGGCCTAACCAGACATAACGCAAACAAATTAGCCTCTCAATTAAGTGGCCATGCACTCTAGACCCCGGCAAAATCATAAATACCAGGCACACATTATATTTGCAAGGTTTTTCTGGAGGGAAGCTACTGTGGGCAAGGCAGCGCAAGGTAGGAAGAGGAGGCTCCAACCCTTGCAGGCGCATGGCTGACAACACGCCAGACCCTCACTGATTATCTCATGTCAGCTCCTAGCTTAATTTAGGCTGGGCCTGTGAGCCGCATTGGCAAGGCCTAGCTAGCTTGCTAATTAAGTTGCTGTTCCTTAATGCACGCAGCCGGGCCTGGCTTGCATCGGCTTTTTTGTTTTGCCCATTCTTTGTTCCTACATCCTTAGAGGCCCGCGTCTTGGTAGAGGTCTATAAGAAGAAAGTGGCAAGAGATGTCTGTGACCACCTGCACGTTCTACATTCCCACTTTCCCACTTCACATTCCTACATCATTACAGGTCCATGTCCTGGCAGAGAGCTACCGGCAGGAAGTGGCAGATTTGCAAGATGATGCGAGAGGGCTGGGTTTCAGAAGCAAGAAGCCAAAGTGCTCCAGTCTTCAGGTTTGATGTTTGGATTTTTCTGGCTCAAATCCAAGCAAATTCAAAACCTCTGGCACAAGCAATTGTGTAGGCAGACTGAGCTTGCAAATTCTGTAGTGCTGAACGCAGATTCCAAGTCAAAATGAGTGCATGCTTCGTAATAGCTGCACTGAGCCAATCAGCCATCAATGTGTGCATATTTCTTTTATTTTTCTGATTTAGATTTCATTTGCATTTTTCCTTTTGGAATGACCTATTTGCAATCTTAGAAGCGCTTTTTGGGGACCATTCAATGCAGGTGGATTTGTTGGTATGTGCATGTGTGTGTGTGACACCTGAGCACCTAATTCCTGCTTGCAGGTGAAGTACAGCAACCGTCGCGGCTTCGCTCTACATGTCCCTCTACCTTCAGATGCCCGTGGCAATCCTATCAGCTTGCCCTTTCCAAGGTGTGGTCAAAGAAAGCTACCGTTGCATTTGGCACTGATCTGGCCATATAAAAAGTCCAAGGAGCTCGAAAGAAAGGCTTGCTGCATTTGTTCATTGCATGTTGCCTCTATTAGCGTTAATCAGTACAAGGTTGCGTTGCAAGCAGCCACACATGACTGATCGCAGGCTTATGCACATAAGCAATGCTCTGTATCAGCATGCTCCTCCTCAAGGACTCCACATTCTTTGGTCGAAGGACGCAGCAGATACCATTTTGTCACAATCTCCTCCATTGGCTATTCCTGGCGTAAACAAAGGATGCACCAGAAGAGCTTTCCTTTTGAGCATATCTTATTGTGTGGTGGAGGGGACTCACAACCCTTCAGAGCCAATGCGTCTCCTTTTCCTTAATCAATATGGGGAGTGCTTCCTCTGCCTACGTAGTTATTCTTTTCTTTTCTTTGAAGTGCTACCAAACAGTCTTCAATCAATATGCCCTCATACCCTTGTGAAGAATTGACCATGTCACTCTTTGCAACAAACTTTTTGTATTTCGCTGTGTAATACATCATTCCTCACGCATCTCACGATGCAACCGGAATAGAACTGCCTATTTCAGGTCTTTCCTGCCAGTGGAAAAACGTGGCCGCTCCTCACAAACGTTCACCACACATGAGCTCAACGCGCTAAATGCACGGCTGCAAGATGCTGCACATGACTGCATGGTTCTCACAGAGAAGGTATGCCATTTTTTTTCAGTTCAGATGACTGCATGGTCCTCACAAAGAAGGTATGTCATTTTTTCCAGTTCAAAAATGCTGTGCTTGATAAATGAAACATGAGGAGACCCTGCAGGTGGTCTGGTTGCTCCAGGTGAGCTCCTGCCCCCCCTGCCTGAAGCTGGCACGTAATCCTTCTCTCTCCTTTATGTTCTGCATGCACGCCTGGTTCAGTGTTCTTGACCTCGCCTGTGTAAATAAATTCCTCTTGCCTGCTTACTTCTTTTCAACCTGAATCCCTTTCCTGCTGGCTTGGTCCTGTTTCTTTTTAAGCCGTGCCAGCACCTCTTCTACAGTGTTATCTTCCTTCTTTTGTTGCTGACATGTTATGCTCTTGTTGCCAGCCTGTTGTGCTGTTGTTGCCAGCGTTATACTTTTGTTGCCAGCGTTATGCTCTTGTGGCTGGCAATGTGCTTTTCCTGCCAACGCCTGTCAGCGTTGTAATGGGGTGGCAATTTGGTTGCCAACCCCTGTTGAATGCATTATGCAGCCCTGGCAAAATTTTGCTCAGGTGAACAGAGGTAGTTGCAAGGGTGGGCACAAATGACTGCATCCTTTACACCGCAGTATGTGGCTGCACCCTTGACACTCAATTGCATCCTTCATTCTCTGCCAGAGAATGCAGTGCAGTACTCGACTTTATTTGTTCAATTCCACCTTACAGTGCGTTCTGTCTTCCCCAAAGCTGCCTAGACATCATTTGGTGCATCAGGTTCCAGGACGTCAATCCATTATCGTTTCAATTGTAGGTGCTGGAGCAGCTTGTGGCTTCAATTGCAGCTCATCTTCCTCTCATCCTGCGCGTAGCTGACAATGTTGCCATGCTTGACATGCTGCTGGCCTTCTCAGAGGTGTGACCCCATGGTGGGACAGTTTCACAAAAAGAAAAGAAAAAGCTGCAAAAAGAAGATTATAATAGGGATCTGGAGGGTTATTGGAAGCACTCGTCTCCATAACCTGGCTGCGAGAAGTATTCTTGTTTTCGAAAGAGCGCCTAGTGGTAACAAGCTTGTTGGCATACATGACAGCATGGGCATGACGTTTGCGAGGAAGTTCATTGGCGCGTTGGTGGTCAAGTCCCAGTTGTTTAAAATGGTTAACCAGCTAAGGGTGTGCTCAGTGTAGCAGGTCTCACCAACACCCAAAAGGATGGTGTGGAGAGTCACAACTTTTGCATTAATGAGATTGCAGAGGTTTGCATGCTGCCTGTTTCAATTACTTTTACGAGGTTGTAATGACTGTGATTGACTTGTTAAAGCTTCCTTCCAAAGAAGCCTGCATCCATCAACCCTCCAGCACTGCAGGGCAAGGGCTTCATGCAGCACGAAAGAACTGAAGAGCAGGGCAAATGAATTTTACTTTTATCCCTCATCCTTCTAGCACTGCAGGGCACAAAGGCCTTGTGCAGCACAAGATGACGGAAAGTGGAGGCATATAGAATTTGCTTGCATCCATCATCCTTCCAGCACTGCAGGGCATGACCTTCGTGAGGCACAAAATGACTGAAGGTCATGGCAGATGGACTCTGGTTTGAAAAGCAATGGATGCTCATGCCTGTTGAATTTGAAGCCGAGCCTCATACGCACACCACTTGCACCACCAGTATAGCTGAAAGATGCGTGGATATCCTGCTACATGTGACGATCTGTGTCATGAGTATTACGTTTAGTAAACGAGCAAGCCAAAAGTGTAGCTGCAGCCTGTCTGATACTACAAGGCCCCGCACAATGCTGCTTGACAGCGCACATCCACAAAACGCACACACACCTCTCTCCGTTCATTTTGCTGTGATTCCAGGCAGCCAGGCAGAGATCCTACAGCCGACCACAGCTGCAATCCAGAGGGCAGTTGCTGGCCATTGTTCAGGTGAATGGGCCGCTTCATGCAATTGCAACTTCACTTTCATCTTTTCATCTCCCAATGGACTGCATCCCTTGTACAGCCTCTTGCTCTGTGTCCAAACTTTGGATAGGCTTGAAGCCTATGTTGATGCCAAGCAAAAGATATCATTACTTTGTAGGTGAAAGCAGACAAAACCGCTAATGGTCAAGCTCCTTTGCACTTTTTCCTCAAACTATGCTCGCCAAAGAAAGTCGTGCTGTGATCTTGTGCGCACATGCAGGGGAGGCATCCACTCTTGGAAGGCAACCTTGAGGAGCCATTCCATCCCAATGACACTTACATTGATGGGGACTGTGAGAGTCTGCATATTGTAACTGGACCCAACATGGTGTGTGACCTGCTTTTTGCCCTCTGTTTGCATTGCAAGAGAACCAATGTATGCTGGCCTTCTTGTGTGTTGCATGCAAGGGGCAGCAATGCCCCATAGAAAGAAAAAAAAAGACAAGTCTACGCAGGCTACAGGCCGCGTGCATTAAGGAAAGATCCCTTAACTAACAAGCTAGCTGGTGGAGGCCAACTTGCTGGTGTAGACTTCTGTGCCACCTCTCCCTCTTGGCCTGTGTGGTGGGGCCCTTATTTCAGGTGACCTTTCCTTAATGCACGCGGCCAGTCTTGGCAAGCATAGTCTTTCCTTTTTTTCCTTAGCAAGCTAGCAAGGGCCTCACCATGCCCCATAGAAAGAAAAGAAAGAAAAGGAAAGTCTATGCAGGCTACAGGCCGCGTGCATCAAGGAAAGATTCCTTAACTAGCAAGCTAGCAAGGGCCACACCATGCCCCATAGAATTGAGGAAAATGCTGAAGCCAGGAGAACTGAAGCACGGTTGGGAGGCAGAGGGGCGAAAGGCTTTCCGCTGGCTTGGGGAGGCAGGAAAAGCTACAAACATTAAAGAGAAGAGAAGAGAAGAGAAGCTACGCAGCTAGCCAATGGCGGGAAGCATTCATTAGATAAGAACCGAAGCCCCCACTGGTGTCCCAAAATCCGACCCTGCAGAGTCAAGTCCGGGACCTCACGCGCTGAGGCCCAGTGGAGCACAGCGGGCCCACCTTGCTGAGGGGTAACCCCACAGCGGCCCGGCCACAGGGGCCCCTATGGCCCTTTAGGGGCCAGCAGCCTTGTATGGCCCACTTTTCGCCCACTTAGCCTTTAATCCCATGTTTCACCCACGGTTTACCCATCAAGAACCCACCCATTGAAAACCATCGTGAAATTCCACGTGTCACCCACTAAGCCTTAGATCCCGGAACTTCCTGGGGTAGCTCAAGAATGCAAGTGGTGGTCCAGGAAGCAGAAGGGAGGCGGAGGGGCAAAGGCTTGCTACCAGCTTAGGGGAATGGGAGCTTTTCATCCATCGAGTACATTTTTATCATTTGAATGAGCGCTGCTCTACGATCTGCAAGTTGCACTTGTTTCTGCAATGTGCCTCAAGCTTCTCACCTGACGCTTGCTTCTGCCAGCATGTTCTACTGTTTTAAAACATTTGGTTCTCTGTCCATTATCATGCCTTGCACTCCTCACACACCTCCACTCCCCCTTCTACCTGTTTTCACACAGGCAGGGAAGAGCACATACTTAAAGCAGGCAAGTGACGCTGATGGGTGACACTGCGCAATACAAGAGCACATGCTTAAAGCAGGCGAGTGACGCTGATGGAGTTAGATAATACAGCGCAATATTAGAGCACACACTTAAGGCAGGCAAGTGTTGCTGATTGGCATTGCAGGGTAATATAGCCACTTGTACCTTTGATTACACTTACGCATTAGTGATCTGAGCGGCAATGGCATTGCTACACTTGTTTTGTCATGGTGATTTTGTCTCTAAGCAAACAGCACAAGAGCGTTTATGCTGGGCTGGCTGGCCTGCCATTGCATGCGAGGTGCCCCAAAGCTGCAGCATGTCTGCTAGTAAGGGGAAACTGTCCCTCATGCACACAGCCTTTTTAGCTGCCACATTCTCCAAGAAAAGTAGAACTTTTTGCTTCTTCTGTCTTTGGTGCCTCAAAACTGCAGCATGGTTGCTCCATTGTACACAGTGTGGCTGCCATGCACACTTCCACAAGCAAACAAAAACGAATGTGATTACTAACAACAACCTTCAGGGTTGCAGGTCTGCAAAGATCCTCACACACAGCTCGTTGGGACTGCTCCAGATCCACACTGGTACACTTATCTATGCATATACATGTTGATGCATGTGCAAACGGGGGCTGACGTCCTTTGTGGTGCTGGCTCCACAGGCATAGATGCATGTTGCATCCACCTGTGAGTGTTCCTGACGCGCATTCCACACCCAACAATGATGCGTGGATGGTTGTAGATGGTTTTGCTGGACCAGGCAGGCAAATCTTCTGTAGCAAGTAACTGCAGGCACGTCATGAATTCCGTCATACACAAAACACACACAGGTGGCATTGCCAGTCGTGCTGGCTCAGGCTGGCAGCTTTGTCCTGGCTGACTTGGTGGCGTAATGCCCATGGGCACGGATTCATGTGCGGGCTTCCCTCCTCCTTCTTCAGTGCTAATAACAAAAGCATTTCACGGCCAAATGTGGCATATGAATCATATGATATGAATGATTGCAGGTGGCCCTGCTCGTGGTGCTGGCCCAGGCAGGCAACATTGATTGATGCAATGATTGCAAGTGGCCCTGCTTGTGGTGCTGGCCCAGGCAGGCAGTATTGATTGATGGAATGATCGCAGGTGGCCCTGCTTGTGGTGCTTAGCTCTGTTTCTGGCTTTCTAATAGGCTAGCTGGGTCTAGTTTAGGTTTGAGGGCCTTTTGGTGAGACCCTTTCTAGCTTGCTAGTCAGGGAACCTTTCCTTAATGCACGCGGCCTTTTGGCTGGCGTAGACTTTTCTTTTCTTTTCTTGTGGTGCTGGCCCAGGCAGGCAGCATTGATTGATGGAATGATCGTAGGTGGCCCTGCTCGTGGTGCTGGCCCAGGCAGGCAGCATTCCTACAGCATACAACTGATAGTTGCAGCTGCATGTGTTCCATCATGTGTGCTGGGAAAACATGCAATACAGGTGGCATTGCTGGTGGTGCTGGTCCAGGCTGACAGCACCACTCTGGCTGACTTTATGGCGCTGTGCCCCTTCCACTCCCTCAGAGCTGCAGCATGCTTCCTACAAGCTTCAGTTTGGCTACGATCTACTTTTGTTAGCAATCAAGGATGTGTGCAATGAAAAAAAAAACATAAGAGCTGCAGGTTTGCAGGGATCATCACACACAGATCATGCTTTTCCGTGAATGATAGCAGGTGGCTCTGCTAGTGGTGATGGCGCAGGCTGGCAGCTTTGTTCCAGCTGAGTTCATGGCGCTGTGCCCCTTTCGCTCCCTCTTCACACGCATGGGCACCGGGGACTCCATCGAGACCAACAGTAGTAGCTTCATGCTCGAGTGCCAGGTGAAGGGGTTTTTAAGTGCAGAGCACAAGTATGCTTGAGACCGACAGCAGCCGCTTCGTGCTTGAGTGCCAGGTGTAAGGGTTTTATGTGCGAGGTACAATTGTGCTCGAGACCAACGGCAGTCGTTCATGCTCAAGTAACAGCTAAGGATGTTTGCACTTCCCTACTCTGAGACAAGTAGGAAATGATCTAGCCAAGAATGGTGCCTGCAATGCCCTCTCCTGGACCCAACTGCAAAAAACATTGACACTGAGCTTGTGCATTGCCATACACTGAGGAAAATAGCAAAAATGCCTTGACTGGTAGTTTTGTTGCCCTACCTGAAATCAACAGCAGCAGGACGTTGAGAAAAGCAGCCCCAAAGCTCTGCTGTGCAAGTATGCTTTGGTTGCCAGAGCCAGCCTGCTTATGTTTCTGGCGCTCTTGATAAATTACCATCCCTTATGAACTACCATGCCTGATGAATTACCAGAGGGGGTTAACCGAGGCCTGAGAACAGGTGTTTTTTTACATGCTCCCTGCATAGGCTTCCCCCAACTAGCACTTCTTAAGCTTGGATTCTTTGTAAAGCCTGTAGCACTGCCTGTAGCACTAGGGTTTCACAAGTGCCAGTTGGGTCACACATGTCGCGGTGTGAACCCTACTTTTTTACCACTCAATCTTCATTCCAGACCACCCACTGCATCAAAATGGGTGATTTTGAGTGATTCGGAGTCCTCAAACCAAAGGGACATCACTGCAAAAGGAATGGAGTGACAAGACCCGGTGATTGGTCAGATACAGAAGTATTGAGCCATTTACCACGGTGGATATCCAGCGCAAGGGTTGCCTCAAAGGTCAAATTTGACCTCATTCGTTCCTTTTTTTGAATATCCTGTTGACATAGTATATGAAGATCAAAAAAGGTATGTTTTGGGAGTGTATGACGGTCCCAGGGTGGACCTGTGGGCCTATTTTGTGCCCTTTGACGATCTTGTGCCCTTTGATTTCAATTCTCTTCAATGTGACATTTTTGAAAAATGGTTGGCATGGTTAAAATTGCAAGAATACACGAGAAAGAGCATGTCTGGCAATATAGGCCACTTGACACCCTCTAACAAACATGCGCGCGCACACACACGCACACACACGCATACACACACAGATAGTGGCAAAACCTTTGCCATGCTTCCACCAACAGTCTGGTCATCATGGATGAGCTGTGCAGCACAAACATGCGCATTCACACACACATACACACACAGGAAGTGGCCCACATCCTTGACCATGCTTCTGCAAACAGCCTGGTCATCATAGATGAGCTGGGCCGCGCCACAAGCACCTCTGATGGAGTAGCCCTTGCATGGGCCGTGTGTGAGGCGCTGCTGGCCACGCACACGCCCTGCCTCTTTGCCACGCACTTTGTGCAGCTGGCAGACTTGGCGACACTGTACCCAGCAGCTAAGCTGTGGAGCCTGCAGGTGTGTGTGTGCGTGCGTGCACCACTGTGTTTCTATCAGCTTCTCTCATTTTAGAGGAGGGTCATGGCTTTTTGAGGCAAGGAGTCCTCTTCCTTGATTGATGCAGGGAGAGTTTCTCTCTGCCTACATAGAGAAAAACGAAAACAGAAACAAAAAACAAAACAAAAGCTACGTAGGCAGAGACAACTCCCCACTTTAATTAGGGAAAGGGGGCCACGTTGGGACAAAGACCGTATGACCACCACGCATAGAAATTTCCTTTTCTTTCCTTTCCTTTCCTTTCCTTTCCTTTCCTTTCCTTTCCTTTCCTTTCCTTTCCTTTCCTTTCCTTTCCTTTCCTTTCCTTTCCTTTCTTGCTGTTCCCCACCAGGTTGACATCAGTCAAGAGCGCATGGACTACACTTGGCAGCTCAGCAGCGCTACCAGCCTGGAAAGGGTCCACTATGGAATTGCGCTTGCACGCTCGGTGGGATTTCCTCAAGAGGTGTTGGATATGGCAAGCAAGTGAGTTATAGAAAGGAAAAAAGATAAAGGGAGATAAGAGAAGAAAAACGACGCAGGCAGTGGAACAGTCCCCGCGTCAATTGAGGAAAAGGGCCACCTTGGTTCAAAAGAGAATGAGCAAAGTTTGTCACATTTCTACACACCCAAAAACAGTTGTAGAGTTTGCATTGTAGGCAGCCTCAATATGCTTCCCTCAAGAGGTGTCAAATATGGCAAGCAAGGGAGTAGAGCTGTTTCTGTATAATAAAATGCCATTGGTTGAAGATCCTGTAATACATGATCTGGGTAAAATACACACGCAATTTTCTGAGTTTTTGGCTCGGACAATTTTACAAGGAAGTCCAATCATGCCTGCGTGATGATGCTGTCGTTGCAGCTTGCTTGGCACACTGCCCCCCAAGCAGCTCGATGCCTGCTGTAATCCCACTAATCTTGGACAATGCATACATGATTTCAGGGAGTCAACGGGAGTCAGCCTTAGAGAGTGCGCTGATGCATTGATTTCTTAGCAATGCATATCTTTGGGATCTCTCGGGCACTCTCCCAATTTCAGCAAAAAAATGTCCTGCCCTGTACATGGGCCTAGGCTGTATTATGAGTTCTTCTAGCTAATGACAGGACAAGAGATGACTTAATAAGCACCCCGCATCAAGGTGATCTCTTTTGTCAAGTTCAAAGCAATGCAGGACTGTACAGACACAAATGAGGGAAAAAGGGGAAGCAGCTAGTGGATGCGGACACCTACACGAGTGCTTTTACCATGCCATCTCTACTTGGATGTTTGCAAAGTGCAAAAATATGATGACAAGGAAAAGTTTATTTTTATCCCAAGGGTGCAAGGCAGAACGAGTTACCTAAGCTTTGGAAGGGCTTGGTTGCCCCTTTCTTAGGCTCAGGAGAGGATCCTCACCGCTTCCAAGCATGCCCTCCCATTTGGCAGGGAGGGATAAGCCTGCAGGGCGAGTTCCTCCCATTCATTCAATGAACATAATGCCTTATATTATAAAAGCTGCAATATACCCTCTTTCATTCAAAGGGCATAGGGTGCTTTGCATGGAAAGCAGAAAAAGCAAGACTGATGCTTAAGTTTGTACAAAAATGTACGCATGCCCTGCTCCAGCGTTGCTGAGCAAGTGGAAGAACCAGGTCGCACGCGCACATGTTTGCCAACCCTACAAAATTGCACATGTGAATACACACGCCCTGCTGCAGCATTGCTGAGCAAGTGGAAGAATCAGATCGCGCACGTGCACGAGGTGCGGCTGGGGCAGAGCAGGGCGACCATGCTACGTGGAATGCTGTGTATGCTGCTGCCTCAAAGCTGTTGGCCCTGGCCAGGCAGTGTGATTCAAGGGTTGCATTGGGACTGCAGCAGCATGATGGACAGGTGGGTCTATGGATGAATGATAAAAAAAAAAGAAAAGAAAGACTACGCAAGCCATGTCCAGCTGCTGATGGATGACCTCATGCATGGCCTCCAGTATGCAGCTTGGCCTTGGGTCTATGGATGGCTTGGAAAGCGGCAAGCAGTCAAGCGGCAAACAAGCTTGCCAGTGGTGTGAGGCCTGCCAGTGAGCCTGATCAGGAGGACTATGACTATCTCAGGAAAAACGCATTTAAAGCTGCAATGCCACAAAAGAGTTGCAGACACTGGGCTGCGATGTGAGGCAACATTTGTGCTTATTAATACTCGTATTACGGGCTCCTTCAAAGGTTAAGCCGCAAAGCTCCTCAACTTTCCGTCATCATGATGGTATAGCATGCAGTACACAAACATGTGCTATGTGAACTGTTGTCGCAGCAGCAGCCGCCGCAGCAGCAGCAGCAGCAGCAGCAGCCGCCGCCAGCAGCCTCCCCTTGCGCATCCGCCTCCCAGCACAGAAGCAATCACGCCAAAGAGCACCTAACTGGAAGTGAGACAACCCCTCACACTGGATGCGGGACAACTCCTCACACTGGAAGTGGGATTACTGCTCACACTGGAAGTGGGACAACTCCTTGCACCCATGGTGGCCAGCAGACGTCCCTGAAGGCAGCAGGCAGGAGGACAGCCCCAGGTGCTCAGCATGATGGCACAGCAGCACGTGAGGCGGCAATTGTAGGAAGTGCTCAGCTCAACAGCACAGCAGACAACACAATGGAGGAGGCGGCAGTGGCAGAAGCTTTGCAGCTTTCAGCATGTAAACGGCAGCTGGAGGAGCTGGCTGCAGCACGCCCTACAGGTGTGCAGAGCAGATTAGTTGAGTAAGGAAGACTAGATCCGTAATGGTTGTGTTGCTTTCTTGTCAGGCTCAAGATACAATTTCTTTTTGTCCAGCCCATGATGCATTTTTGTTCTTGTTAGAAACATGCTTGTCAGAACGAAAGCACCTTTTTTTCTTGTCAGGCCCAAGATGCTTTTGTTCTTGTCAGGCCCAAGATGCATTTTTTCCTCCTACTCACCTGAGGCAGCTACAACAATTATGCACAGTGGCTATGCTGCACTTTGTGCATTGCTGCATCCTCTCGTGAAAGATGCAATTTGGAGAAAGTCGAGAGTGAGAAAGCTGAGAGTTTGAAACTAGGTCAGGCACTCCATCTTGATGGGTGCTGCTTGCTTGTCTTTATTGGATACCTTAATTTGCACGGGATTTCCTGCTCAATTGACCACAGGTGCAGGAGCTTCCACCTCATACTTGGCCAAAGGAGAAGAGGGCAAGGCTACAGGACATGCCTCGGAGGAATCTGGTCATCAGGCGGTTCCTGGGGCAGACAATGGGCAAGGGGAAGAAAAAGACGTGGGACCAGAAGTCTTGGACATGATGACAGACGAGGAGGCTCTCCAGTTCGTTACACACCTGCACAATCTGCAGCTGGATGTGGCACAGCATGCAGAGCTTGAACCCAGCAAGCTCCAGGCATTGATGCACATTTAACACATTTTTTAGGCTGATCTCACCCGCTAAAGGATCTGGCCTTGAAAGATAAGTCTTGTAAAAAGCCTTGGGCAGATATTAATGCAATGTCTGCAAAGAGCATCAGATGTTTTTGACAAGTAATCAAAAAAAGAAGACTTCAACATTCCTTAATTGATGTAGGAAGTTTTCACTGCCTACGCAGGTTTCATTATCTTCTGTTTGCTTGGTTCTGTACGTTTGAACTTGGACCTCATCACGTGATCCAGGAACAGCGTAAAAAAACTGACTTGGACCTCATTACAACGTCTTAATACACAGTGGAAATTTTTAAGACTAGCATTTGAATTTCCTGTCATTTCCTGGCTTTGTCAGACAGCTTGTTAGTTAGGAAAGTTGTGCTGATGCACGTGGCTTTTGAATTAGCTTTGTTTTTCAAAGACACATGGCGCTGTGTACATTGATGACTGGTCTCACATTAGAGCATCAGCAATCCCCTTAAGCTATGTGCTATACTAATAATACACCGATTGAGTTCCATGGTGCCTGTCTTCTGGAGGCAGCAATTAGGCACTCCGGCGGCTATGCCGCGGTGTCCGCTCTCAGGTACCTAGGCCTAGGATGCCCAAAGTACACCATCGTATTTATTTAAGGATTTGGATAAACAAGTCATGAGGAATGTGTGCAGGTCTAGGCATCGTGACCATTGTTTAAAGGTTAAATCCTGTGAATGGCTGGGTGGTACCACCAGTTCAAATGTTATTGTTAAGTTTTGGGTGTGCTGAAGTCCAAGACAAGAACTTCTCTGAACATCTTGTGGGAACACGAGAGTGCATTTCTCTGGGATCTGTCCTTTTCTGCAATCCTGATGGAGTGCAAGTGGATACACTTTGCATGCTTGTTTCATGGAGAGTCCAGGAGCATGGCAGACAACCTTCCAGATCCCCATTAGCTCTGTTTCTGGCTTTCTCCTAGGCTAGCTGCGTTTAGCTTAGGCTTTAGGGCCCTTTGGTGAGACCCTTGCTAGCTTGCTAGTTAGGGATGCTTTCCTTAATGCGCGGCCTTTTGGCTAGCATATTTCTTATTCTTATTCCGAAGAAAAGAGTCTTTTCTTTTCACGGAAAGTGACAATGTGCGATTCTCTTCAGAAATTGGCGCTTCCGGACTCAGCCCAAGGATTTGTTTCCTTCTCCAGTTGACACACTGTTCACAAGTTTGGCTCGGTAGTTACAGGTACCTTTTTCTTTCAGCTAAGCTGCCCTCGTAGGCAGGTACAGCTTTGTAACCCTATCCGAGGATAGGCCTACTAGGATAGTATCCTATCCAAGACAAGAAACATGCTCTCCTCTATTGCAATTGCTTTGAAGTGTGTGAGCTGCGCGGAAATGCAAGGATTTCTTTTTACTCTCTTCCAGCCATTACATGATTTTGCCTAGCTTCCAAACACTGACTTCATTCCTTTTTGGAGAGCTTTCACACTATGTTATCGTGTAATGATTACAACTGAGATCAATGCTTTCCTAAATGTTCGCTCCAGCTAAGCTGCCCTTGTAGGCAGGTACAGCTATGTGACCCTATCCTATTTCATTCTTCCTAAACCAAGACTTGTAAGAAATCTGAAAATTTTTGTCAGAGTTGGTTTTAACTTTTGATGCTGGATGAGAATGTTCACCAGCAGCCGATCAGCCAGAGTCTTGGGCTGTAGGCCAACCCCCTCGTAACCCTTTCTGTCTTTTGCATTACCTCGCACAGACAACAAATGTGTTTGCATTAGTTCAGCCTCTGCCCCTTCAATTGTTGTTTCACACGTGGTCAGACGGCACACTTTTTGTCAGACTTGGTTCCAATGTTTTGATGCTGGTAGAGTGTGTTTCTCCAGCAACTGATCAGCCAGAGTCTCAGGCTGTAGGCCAACCCCTTGTGACCCTTTATTTTGATTCCAGTAGGTGTCTCATCTTGCATAGGAAACTGCCTTCTGAAGGCATCACGTCCGTTATAGGACGGTCCTATCCTTGTGCATAGATATTTCCTCTCAAACGCCTGCAGGTTCGAAACTGTAAGGTAAAGTACATAAAAAAGGGGAAGAGATTGTTGTTTGTTTTGCAGAGGAAATGAAAAATTTCACTTATAACTCCGCTTCCAAACATGAGACGAACATGCTAAATACTGTACAAAACGGAGGTTGCTCACCAGGCGCATCCACGGAAAGGGTGCCTCTGGATGGATAATCTAGTGTAAAAACCTGGAACTTGACCCCCTCTGAATCACCAGCTCTTTCAGTATGATACAGCTGACGAGCATGTCCTACAGCTTGACCAAGGCTGAACGCAGTGATCCCAAGGCTTTTTCCACAGCTGCTTTCTCCTCCTTGCCCAACCTCCTGCTCATGCCAGTAGCACTATCTCCCTCTGCATCTGCACCTGCTATTCTTGAGCCTTCAGTTTTCCTTTGGTCCTCCCCTTTCCTCACTAATGCTGAACAAGTATCTGCTGCTACCCCCACGTCTGCATCCCACCGAGACAGTAGTTCCACCGCACTGCTTGCAGCTGCTCTTGCATAACGCACTGCATCCTTTGTCATGTTGTCAGGAAACGACAACAAATTTGATACCCGCTGCCCCAGCTCAGCCAGGCCAACCAGGGCAGACGATTCAGCATCAACAGCTGCACTTGCCATCACGTCCTGCTGCTGCTCTGACTGCTGCATCTGTCGCAGAGAGAGCGCTACGAGGTATACAGGAGCCTCCCGCAACTGCAAATGATTGTTCAAGTCCAGAATTAGAGAAATGAGCATTGAGTTCTTGCTGCTGGGAAACATTTGTGAGCACATCATGCTGAAATGCATACACACTTTTACACTTGCTGATGCGGAAACATTGTGTCCATGCACAAACAAATATTGCAATCATGCTACACATATCTTTTTGTCAGAACCGTGTGTGTGTGTGTGTTGCTTGCAGTTCACACGGCTTTCCTTATGCTCTTCACATGCAGTGTGAAAATGTGCAACACTTTTGACCTCCCAAGCCACCATTACCTTTCAGATGTCGATGCTAACAAGTAGCACAACCCCTGACCCCAAAAATGCCCAACAAATACACCGGGGTATTACATTATCCTAATCAGTGCCCACAAAAGCTTCCATGCAGTGGCCATGCCCACGTCCATACCCACCATGCCCACGCCCAGTGCCCATGCAGTGCCCACACAAACTCCCATGCAGTGGCCATGCCCACGTCCATACCCACCATGCCCACGCCCAGTGCCCATGCAGTGCCCACACAAACTCCCATGCTGGACCACTCCTGTCTCAAAGGCAACGCGAACCCCCTATCTCAAAGGCAACACACCCCCTGTCTCAAAGGCAACGCAAGTTTCCTGTCTCAAAGGCAACGCGAACCCCCTATCTCAAAGGCAACACACCCCCTGTCGCAAAGGCAACGCAAGTCCCCTGTCTCACAGGCAGCGCAGATCCCCTGTCTCAGAGGCAGTGCACCCCCTGTCTCAAAGGCAACGCAAAACAGAGCCTTGTGCAGACACCATTCCAAAAAAAAGACTCTGCTGGATAGTGTGCCTTCAAAGCCCAGCTCAAATTATACCTGCTGCTGTGCTGCACTCCCAATGGCTATGTCTTTCATAAACGCCATTGACACCTTACATGTGTTCCATGCTGTCAAATAGCATCGCCCTTGAGATTGAGCCTCCGTGCTCTGTACGGACACCATCGCAAGGAAGAGGCTCTGTGCGTGCATGAGAAGCTTTCTGTGATCCACACCTGCTGTTGTGATGCACTCAGCTCCCCCAATGCGTCAAGCAGCTTGTGTAAGCTATTGAGGTCCTTGGACAGCTTTGGCACAGAAGCCTGCCGCAAATCCAGCAGGATCAGCAGCAGCGACTCTATGACCTGCACAGAAGGGAGGTTCAAGAACATTTTGAGGTGTAAGGAGTGAAATTTCAGACTGCCGCAAGTCCAGCAGGACCAGCAGCAGCGACTCTATGACCTGTGCAGAAGGGAGGTCCCAGGGCATTTTGAGGTGTAAGGAGTGAAATTTCAGACTGCCGCAAGTCGAGCAGGAGCAGCAGCAGCAACTCTATGACCTGTGCAGAAGGGAGGCCCTTGAGAAATTTCAGGTGGAAGAGTGAGATTTCAGGTTGCTGCAAGTCCAGCAGGATCAGTAGCAGCAGGGGCAGCAGTTGCATGCACAGCAGCTGCTTGATGGCCTATATTCAAGTCCAGATAGATCAGCAGCAGAGACTTGATGGCCTGTGACTGAGTCCTGCAGGGTCACCACCAGCAGGAGCAGCAGTCGCATGAACAGCAGCCGCTTGATGACCTGCAGCCAATTCCAACAGGATTTCAAAGCAGCAGGACTGGCAGCATCACGATGGCCTATATCCAAGCCCAGTTGGACCAGCAGCAGCATGAAAAGCAGCGGCATGGACGGCAGGAGCAGCAGAAGGAAATCAATGACCCGTGACCATGTCCTGCACGAGCATCATCACCATCATCAGCAGCACCAGCAGCAGCACCAGCAACATGAACAGCAGTAACATGAACGGCAGGCGCAGCAGCAGGGGTTCCATGACCTCTGCAAAAAGAGGTAGGAGAGCAGAGGCAGAGCTGTTTAGAGGAGAGCACACCCCCAACTTTGGACCTGCAGCGGGCCCTGGTTGGCCACAGCGCTCATCTGCAAGCAGCAGCGCCCCCATTCCTTGCCTTTCTTGGGTTACCCTGGCGTTGCTGCACTACCGCACACTGGTATCATTCAGCATTCAAAAATGGCTGCAGCATCTCACACTCACACAGTAGCCAGGGAGCATCCCAGCCTTGCCATGGTCTTGAAGGTTTTGTAGCGTGGCACCTCACAAAAAAGAAGGCCACACGCACATGAAATGAAAAAAAGATGCAGCGTTTAGACATCTGGGAGCCAAAATTGGTACGCAGCAGGCCCATGTATCCAGCAGCCTAAGTTGGCACACAGCAGGCCCATGTATCCATCTACAGATAACAGAAAACCAGCAAGATCAGGGGGGTTGTGATAATCTGTGAGCTAGAGCCAGAATAGTAAGAATGCAGCAAGCCCAAGCACACACCCGGCAGAACAGATAACAGAGAACAGGAAGACTTGAAGGGTGTGACAACTTCGCGAGTGAGAGTCAGGATGCAATAAGCATAGGCACATACCCCAGCAGAACAGAGCACAATAATTTTAAACTGAAAGGGTCCTGATCTGAAGAGTGTGAGTGAGTGACAGACCATGAGCTAGAGTCAGAGTGCAGGAGCCCACACAGGCTTGTTGTGCTCTGACCCTAGCGTTTAGGCGATCACACCCTTCAGGTCTTCCCCATTTGTTTTCTAAAATCTGTTCTGCAGGATGTGTACGTGCGTTCGCTGTGCTCTCCGGTCCTTGCTGCTCTCTTCTTGTCTATTCTGCTGGACGCGTTGATGGGCCTGCTGACTCTCAGGCGATCGCACCATCCCTCTCTTGCTGTACTCCTTCACCCGTTCTGACTGGTATGAGCCTGGGCTTCCTGCACCTTGACTCTAGCTCACAGGTTGATATACCACACCCTTCAGTCCTTGCTGTTCTCTGTTATCTGATCTGCTTGGTATGAGCCTGGGGTTCCTGCACCTTGACTCTAGCTCACAGATTGATATACCACACCCTTCAGTCCTTGCTGTTCTCTGTTATCTGATCTGCTGGGTGAGTGGCTGGGCTTGCTGCGCTCTTCAGTTCTTGCTGCTCTTGGTTTGTGCACACCCGTCCAGAACAGACAAGAGGAGAGCAGCAAGAGCCGAAGGGTGTGATCATCCGAGTGTTAGGTTAAGAGCAAAGCAAGCCCCCACACACATCCAGCAGAACAATTAGAAGAGGGCTATAAGGAATGCAGGGTGTGATCACCTGTGAGCTAGAGTCGGCATGGAGCAGGCCCAGCAACGCGTCTAATAGCCCAGGCTGAGGGACAACCAGGGGAAGGCTCGCTGGGTTGGCTACCAGCTCTTCGAGTGCGCGCAGTGCAGCATCCACCGCATCATCTGTGAGCTCCACATCCTGCAGGGATCAATTCAAACAAAGATCAGCATCCACCACATCATCTGTAAGTTCCACATCCTGCAGGGACCAATTCAAACAGAACTCAATTAAAACTCAATCAAAACCCAGCAAAGATGGGATCCTGACTTCTTTGCAGGTATTTCCTCCTCAGCAATGCCAAGGCCTAATTGGATACACACACACACTCACATGTAATTACTTGTACCTGTGTGATGAAATTAGACACACACATGCACACACATTCACACACACACACACACACACACACACAGCACACACACACAGGACCCTGTGGCCCTGGCCTCAAGGCCTGAGGCAGGCGAGCTACTGCTCGCTGTGGCAAGTGCGCGCGCACGCGCGCACACACACACACACACACGAAAAAGCACAGGTATGCTTATGCAAGATCTTACGCACCGCAGCAACTCCAGGCCCGGGTGTGGCTCCAGTCACTTGGCTCCCCTGGTCCAAGTTGCGCATTACTGAGGCAGAGGGCGTGCGTCCCCATCCCAGATGTGGATCTGTACGCGTGCTCTTGCCCTGTGTGTGTGTGTGTGTCCATAAATTGTTTGTGCGTTAAGCAGAATCCGTCAGCGGCGGACAACCCTCCTGCACGGAGAGATGCGCCCAATCGCCTCTGCAACTCGCACTTGTTCCAGCCACAACATCATAGGACCTTTATGGAGATGGATTTCTTTGGATCGGGGGTTCTTGTTAAAGGAAAGTTTGATGGTACAGGAAAACTCAGATAAACCGAGATCAGTTTGCTAGCCTTAATATTTATTCCTATAAGGCCCACAGATACGCTCTGCAACACACAAAAATAAAACATACAAACTGTCTCCCACAAAGCGGTGCAAGGTGGTCAGCATTGTCTTGACCTTCTGACAATCATCACCCCAAGCTGCCTGGAACGTGAATTTCCATACCTGCGCGTGCTTCTTTTCAAAGAAACAAACAATTTTATATTCATGCACACACAGCCAACTGGAGGGCCCAAAACTAAAATTGTTTTTTTGCGACTTAGAATCCTTGTGATATCTCTGCGGTGGCTTTTGTTTGTTTGAAAACTGCAGTGCAGACACCTTTGACAAAGGCAGGAACCCCCTCACCAGTGCAGCACAGCATTGCAGGGACCCTCTCACCTGCGCAGCCATCTGCAGCACGTTCTGCAGCACCTCCAGCAGCCCGCCTTCAAGAAGAGCAACGGTGGCAGCTCCCAACCCCGATACTGAACCTGCAGAATTGCAAAAATAGGCAGACAGGATGAAGACAGCCAAAAGTTGAGGTAACTGTTGGAAAAGCTAGCAAAATTCACAGAGAAAGCAGCACAAGAGCTGAAACATGGCCTGGCGGGTGTGACGTTGCAGTAATGAGCACAAGGTTGAAATTGAACTTGTGGCAACAATCTTGGAGTGATCAAAATGTGAGTTACACTGTAAGTCACAGAACAGTCACAAGCAAGGAGACCAATGTGCACAATGGACTGTGCTCCATTGAGCTTGGTAATCAATAAGGTGGCCTTTGGCATAAACAATGTATTATAAATAAAATGACAAATATACATAATAACAATAATAGTTATCAGAGGGGGTTCACCATTGCCAAAGCCTCTCCCAAACGTTTTTGGCCTGCTGGAGCTTTCAGGAGAGTCTGTCCCAGGCCAAAATGGGATCCTAAATTTTCCTTCATCGTGACCATTTGAACCCTGCACCTAGAACCAAATTGTTGAACAGCGTTGAAGATGGAATGAGGTCAATCGGAGGTCAGGCTGCTACGGGGTGTGCCAAGAGTGGCTGAAGATCTGCTCTGGCCCCTGGTTGCCTTCCTGATTGAGCTTGGCCCAGGATCATCCATCCGTTCCTAAGTATAGCCTCAGGAGGTCCCACACAATGGTAACCCTGCCTCTGATAAATAGCATATAAAATAATAAGGGGGTTTGCTTGACCTCTTCATACAGAACAAAGGTGCAAGAACCACTGGCACTTCCCAAGTAAAAACATGACCCTTTCAAAACTCACAAGCAGGTGCACGAAATCACCTGCACATCCTTGCTGTCCAAGCGGTTGCCCCCCCGGCCCCTGAACCGTTTCAACCGGCTGCTGCTGCTGCAAGTCAGTGCCATCCTGCTCATGATCCCCTTGCTGTTCCTGCTGCTCTGGCTCTTTGCACTGCTCCGCATGCAGCAGCGAGACAATCAGGTCTAAGGCACGTGCGTGCAGCTGGGGGTCCAGCGTGTTGGATGCCACCCACAGCAGTTGCAGGCACACAGCCTTGGAGGACAGGCGCTGCAGCCAATGCTCATGTCCCTGCAGACAGGATACAGATTACAGAGGCAAAAGGCCTTCAGATGAATTTAGCTTCAACTAGATCGCGCCTGTAGGCAAGTACTGCTATTTGACCCTTTCCTTTCCTTTCCCTTTCCTTCCTTTCCTTTCCTTTCCTTTCCTTTCCTTTCCTTTCCTTTCCTTTTTTCCTTTCCTATCCTTTCCTTACCTCCAAATTAAACGTCTGACTGCTAAACCTGTCCCTGCCAGACGCAGCAGGTTTTGCAGAACCTTTCCCTACATTGATCATGGGAAAGAGCATGCCTGTGGCTGAGGTACCATGTAGTGGTGTTCAGGTCCCGAGGCGACTTTCACCAAATGAGTACAAAATTTGACAACAGGTGTACATTTGGTAAACATTAAGGGCTGCATACTTGGATTTTTAAAAATTGGCCCAGGGGGTGATCTGAGTGCCCCAGAAATTGATATCACACCCCAGATCGCACTCCTCCTGCAATAGCAGACCTGGAACTGGTCCAATCGTGACAGCTATTGCACTAGTGGGTGAGTGAGATCAAAGCCTATGTATTGATGTGCTAATCTGGGAAAACTGGTGCCAAATAGGCTGACTGCGCCTGGAAATGTCAAAATTTTAGTCATTTTTGGCCAATGCCACACACAAGAAGCCCCAGAAAAGACGTGCAAACCAATTACCAGGTCAGTAAATTGGCATAGCTGCTTTTAATATTATAATAAGGGTAGCAGGAGAAAAACAGGATGAAAATGTGGCCTTCGGGGCTAATGCTTGCCAGAAACGTGGTAAAAAATGCCAAAAAATGCACGTTTGAGCCCACCCCTGACCAACCATGCAATATTTTTTGGTCATTTCTGTTGCAAACCTATTCTTATGTCACAAGGTATCCAATGGTGTGCTGCTTGACCGAAACGGACAACTTTCAGAATGACCCCCTTTTTGGGGTGCTCATTTGCCTAAGTGCTGACACTGAAAATGGGTTTTGGTGCATAAGGGGCCCTCAGGGTGGTTGTTTCGGCACGAAACTCGGCGTGGGGGTCCAGAATGGTGTTATGAAGGGGCTGTGCGTGGGAAATTGGGAACGCGCAGGTGCGTGGGTGACCTGCTGGGGGAAACATGCCCATTTTTAGGGGTAAATGCATGTAGGGGGTGGTAGCATGCTGAAGGTGTGTTCCAAGCCCTGCCAAAGCGAAAATCTGGCCATACCTTCGTATGATAGAGATGTTCAACTAGGAGGAGTAGCATCAGCCGATGCTGGGCGATGCAGCAGGCCCGGTTAAAAACGTAAGAGCCATTTACATGCCCTTGTTTGGGCACACCACCATGCGCAGCTCCCTTGCCCTTGCATGCCACCCCCTGAAAACCTTCCCAGACCTCACAGGTACCCAAAGCAGCCCTGCTACACAGGGCCTGCAAGGTTTGGGGCAGCGCATGGTCAGCTGTCCAGCGTTTTGCATTTTGGTGATGGGGCATGCAGGGGGTGTGTCAGGTGGCCTGCAGTGGTGCTCCCAAGCTCCAAATGCATGCATTTTGACCTTATTGACTCTTGATGATGCTCCTTGAGTGCTGGAGTGCACTGGGCAGGCCAGCTGGGGGTGCATGCGTGTGACGTACCCCTTGCCACCCACACAGCATGTCCACAGCACGCAGCTGCAGTCACCTGTGCGCAGGATGCCCTTCCTCATGCCTTGGTGCAGGTCTGGGACAGGGTGGGGCAGGCTGTCCGGGCTGCTGCTGGCTCCAGGGTGCTCCTTTCTGCTGGTCAAACCTCTGCAACAGCTGCTGTAGCTGCAGCTGTGTGGAGTCGCTGCCTCAAAATCAAGACAATGATTCATTGATTAACAAAGAGCAAACGTGTCCCAAAAGCGGCCAGTTTGGTGGCCCGTCAGGAAGGCGATGTCGCCAGACGTGTCAAATTTTCTAACGCGACAGCTGGTGCACCGGGGCTCATAAAACGAGTGCAGACGGACTTTTTAATTTGCATTTATTGAGTTCGATGGCTCAGCTTGACCTGCCCGTGTTTTTTGGTGGGCTGGTCCAATCTATGTCTGGACACCCCCCTCCTGTATCTCCGCAGCCACTGCACCATCCAGGATTCTGAAACCAGGTTTGACAACCATTTTTGCACCATAAAACTGCTCATGAAGTCAAAAATGAGTTTGGGGCAACTTGGTCTGGGGGTGAACAGCACTACCATGGATCCCCCTCACCCCCAAAAGAATGGTCGATTGTGGCCAGGAAGGTCACCAAATGTAAACAATTGCGACCCACCACAGCAGGATGGGGTTGGTCACTTGTCTTTCCCGATCCTGAGGTTCATAAGCAGCATGCTACACATGGACACAACAAATAAGCAGGTCAGGTGCGCGCTTGCCTGTGCGCCGTGCACCTTGCTGACTGTTTACATCACGCCTATATTTTTGAGGCTGATGAGGAGTTGATGCATACCCTTCTTCGCACCCGCCTGTGCGTCATCAACCTAACAACCTTCTCATATCACACCTACTTTCTTTTGTAATTAAACAGCTTTTCATAGATGATGCATACCCATATGCACTAGGCAGCTGAGCACTCCCTCTTTGTTGCAATCAAAGCGGCTGCCATCACTGCCTCCATCCATAGCCTCTAAAAATACCCTCTGGTTCTTCCAGGTAGGTGTGGGCAAGCAATCCCAAGCCCACAATCCATACGGAGCTGTGCAGCGCCACATCGGCACAAATGAATGAGTGGAGGTGCCCCTGCCGGTACAGCTGCCGTGGTTTGCTCCAGTTCACAGCCTGACGTCTTTAGTAACGGTAACAAACCTCAAGCCCACTACCTGCTTGAACAATTCCAACTTTGCACAGTTGCGCAGCGCCGGGCTGGCACGGCCCATGATTGGGGGCCCCTTTGCAGATGCCATGGATTGGCCCCATACATAGCGCACCAGTAACCTTTCTCTGCCTGCCACCCACCAGGTAGGCAAGTACACCCAAAACACTTTTTTTCCTTCCGTCCTCACCATCCAGGCATACCAGCGCTACGCCCTACAAAACTCGATACATGGGAGCACCTCAGCACACAGCAAAAATTAATGATTTATTTATGTATTATGTATTATTATGTATTATTATTATGTATTATTATTATTATTTATCAATATTATTTTATTTCCCATCCTGAAGGTTCCCATCCTCCAGGCACCGCAGCACTACACTTGCCGCCCTGCATAGCTCAATGAACGAGAGCACATCAACATGCACAATAATTCAACGCATTTCATACTTACTTGGAATACCGGGTGGCGTGGCTCATGCCTGCAGCTCTGCACAGCTCCATGAATTACAGGGCCACCTTAGCACAAACCCTTAAATTAAAGTTTTTTAAATCTATATGTTTGGCCTACCGGGTTGCGCAGCGCCACGCTTGCAGCTCTGCACAGCTCCATGAATTACAGGGCCACCTTAGCACAAACTCTTAAGTCAATGTTTCGTAGATCTATATGTTTGGCCTACCGGGTTGCGCAGTGCCACACTTGCAGCCCTGCACAGCTCGATGAGTGGGGCCGCCTCTGCCAGCCACAAGGCTTGGCTCGTGAGCAGATCTAGCAGCAGCGTGTGCTCCGCGACTTTGGGACTGAGGCTGGCATGGCACACTGCACGCCACAAAGCAGCATGCACGTGCAAGCGTGGATACACAGGATGTAAAGTGCTGAAACCGAAAAGCAGCATCATGAGGGAGGATTGCATCTGCTGGACTAGTCACAGGATCTGTGGGACTGAGGCTGGTATGGCACACTGCACGCCACAAAGCAGCAAAATCATGCAAGCGTGGATATACAGGGTGTGAAGTGCTGGAACAGAAAAGCAGCATCATGAAGGAGAATTGCATCTGCTGGACTAAACACAGGATCTGTGGGACTGAGGCTGGTATGGCACACTGCACGCCACAAAGCAGCAAAAACATGCAAGCGTGGATAAACAGGGTGTGAAGTGCTGGAACAGAAAAGCAGCATCATGAAGGAGAATTGTTTCTGTCGGACTAGTCACAGGATCTGTGGGACCGAGGCTGGTATGGCACACTGCACGCCACAAAGCAAACCGTGTGCGATTCCACAATTTGACTGCAGTTTCACAGTTCAATTTTGGGGCTGGAGCTGGCACGGCATTCTGCATGAAGTAATGTGTTTGCCATTTCACAATATGCCAATGGTTTCACAGTTTGACTTTGGGGCTGAAGTCGGCACACTGCACGCAACAAAGCATATGTTAGCACTTTCATAGCTTGCAAACATATCGCAGCTTGTTTCACAGCCTGCATACAAAATCACAGGTTGATTGCGCATTCACAGTCAGTATGCAATTATATGGGCACGTACTGATGAGCAAGGTGTACAGCAGTGCTGGGATCAGACTACAGCACTGTACAAGAGAGACATTTTGTGGGGCTCAAACATTCACATGGTATTTCTAGTTCCAGTTCTCGGACACCCATCCAGGCGAGCAGCCAGCGTAACCGCCGTTTGCCACAGGCTGCAACAGTGACATGGTTCCAGGCGCGGCTGACTTCCTGTTCAACAAGAAGTTGGCCAGGACTCGGCCTGAGGCCTGCCAGTGGTGATGCACAGCTCATGCAAGCATGTTTCCGCTAACAATTGGTCAATGGTTGGCCATACTGGGCCAACTCTCGGTAGGATGCCGCAACACCGCAGTTGCCACAATGGCAAGAATGCCAAGCTGATGGAAAACACTGACCCTGCACCTTAGACATACATCAAGCTTCCTCTTGTGGCCCTTTCAATGTTGAGAGGACAAAGTAATGCTGGAGCTCGACCCTAGACCTTCAAGTCTAAGCAACGGCAAGCCACGGTGTTGTTAAACATGCACGCCTGGCTGCGACCTTCATTGTAACCTGTTTGCATGCTACCTCGTGCTTGACCCCTGCAGCTTTACCGGTGTTGGCCAGGATGCCTAGGCAGCACTCTAACAGGCACAGCCAATACAATCAGCGCCCGAGCAGCCACAATTTTGGGCTGTGGGCCTCCTTATAATCCAGGAATTCCTTACCAATGTTGGCCAGGATGCCCAGGCAGCACTCCAGCAGGCGCGGCCTTCCAGTGCTGATCGCCATGCCTGGCTCCAGGAACGGGTCTTGGGAGCCTACCTTTCCTTGGCTGCCCACCTCAGCCTCCAGCACTGCGCAGATCACATCCAGCACCCTGCTGCTGTCCACCTGCACACATTTGCAAGTGTTTGTTTGAGTCAGCCCAGCCTTGAGACGGGTGCCCTGCTGCCCACATCCAGCACCCTGCTGCTGTCCACCTGCATATATTTGCAAGTGTTTGTTTGGAGTCTGCCCACCTCAGCCTCCAGCACTGCGCAGATCACATCCAGCACCCTGCTGCTGTCCACCTGCATACATTTGCAAGTGTTTGTTTGGAGTCTGCCCAGCCTTGAGACGGGTGCCCTGCTGCCCACATCAAGCACCCTGCTGCTGTCCACTTGCACAAACTTGCAAGTGTTTGAAGTCTTCCAAACCCTACTGCTGCTGAGCCGCACAAAGTCGCTTGTGTTTGAAGTCTGCCCAGCCTTGAGAAGGGTACCCTGCTGCCCACATCAAGCACCCCGCTGCCATTGACCAGCACAAATCCACGCGCATTTAAAGTCTGGTCTAAAACGTGCACACATGCGGGCGTGCAAGCACATGCAAATCTTCCCTGCAAACAAGCACACATTGTTTGCGCGAGGCTTCTTTTTTGGCCTCTAAACCTACTTGTGCCAGAAAATTGTAAAGCACGTCTACAAGCGGTTGGCTTCTTTTTGGCCTCATGACCTAGCCTGTGCCGAATGCTACAGAGCACACATCAGTGCTTGCATTGCGTAGCTTGCACAGCATATTACACAATGCACCGATGCTTGGAGCACAACAGCAAAGGCTCTGCTGCTCTGGTGCTCCAAGCACTGAGGAGTCAGTGACACAGCAAGGAGTCGCAGCATAAGGAATCAACTCCTGAGGGCAGCAGCAAAATAGTCGGCTCTGTGCTTCCAGCTAGGTCCAAGATAGAGAATCGAGGCAAACCTTGCAAATTTAGCTAAATGGATTTTGGCGGGTGCAGACCGATCGTACCATGACATGAGCAGGGCTCTCTCCCAGGGCCATGTCCCACAGCTGCTCTCCTGTAAGGAGAGCAGTGTGTGTATACATTGGATTTGAATGCATGCATTGGATCGGTGTGTGAGTGCACGCATTGAATTTGAGTGCATGCATTGGATTTAAATGCATGCGTTGGATCGGTGTGTTAATGGATGCATTGGATTTGAATGCATGCGTTGGATCGGTGTGTTAATGCATGCATTGGATTTAGATGTGCTAAACGCATGCATCTGCTTTCGATGCGTGGAAAAGGAAGGCGGAGAGGGAGAGTTAGCTCTCCTTGAGCATAGCTTACATTTTGAAGGCATGCGTACGTGGGTAGAACAGTGCCTTGTGCAGGCGTTCAAGGAGGAGTGTGTTAGGCACTGACAAATTTATTGTGTGCGCTTTTGCCCATCCCTTGGTGGCGGCGAGCTCACTGCACAGCTACAATCTGGTAGCAGGGAAACTGAAAGGCTCCCGGGTGCTCTCATAGACAAAGTGAGGACCTTCAGTACTCGAGGAGCCACAAAACAACTAGTTCAGGCATTTTCTTTCCCACATGACCCAACCCAGCCCCACATTCCTCTAATCCAGGCTTGCAAAAGGATGCACACATTTGCCATTTGGGTGGCGTTATGGATCTGAGGGGTTTCCTTCCATTATTCTTTCCTTGGAAGGTGTTGAAACCTCACCTGCTTCCTCCTGCACTCTTGCTGCCTCATCCCTCACTCCTGCAGCATCCATCTCTGAGTCGCTGCTGGCCCTCTCCCTTGGTACTACCCCCAATAATCTATGAACCAGGTTTATAATGGAGCTGGCTTCAATGCCTGAGGCTGACTCATCTGCTGCTCCTGCATCTAATCCTCCATTTTCTTCAGGCTGCGTGACAGGCTCCTGCACCGCTGCTGGCATGGCATACTCTCTGCCTTCTGCCTCAGCATCAAATTGAGCCATTTGGAGCAATTAGTATATGAATCCAAAACAGTAGTTGAAATCGAACAATGAGGAGCTTACAGTTCTTTCTCATCATCAGGACATTTGTTGTTGCTCTTCTGCAGTCTGTTGCCAACTGTTCAGATATGCTAGCCTGGAATAAATTTTAAATCAACAGATACCTAGTTGGTACCCGTTCAACGAACGGGCGACCATCCGGTCAGTAGGCGATGGCCCCTACTTCTGCAGTCAAGGACCACCACCTGGTGTTGACCGGGAATGTTAATCCTGGGCAGGCGTGCGTAGTGTTTTCGGAGAGTGGCGAGCAGCTGGTGTCCTGCAGTGCGGACGGAGTAGTCTGCTTGCGCAATGGGATGACAAAGGCCGTGAAGGCCAGCACGGCCAGCGAGGGGACGCTGAAGAACGGGGCGTGTAACGCCCTTGCTTACCACCCTTCTGGGTTCGTGGCAGTGGGAGGCGAGCACGCTGTCAAGGCAAGTTGGGGTTCAAAATGCTAATGCAGGCCCAGCTGCTCCCAGCTGTCACTTGTCCAGTCAGCCTTTATTGGCGCCACCTTGACACTCAAACACCATTTTTATGCACGTCAGCCTGTCTTAAATGGTTCCTTAGAGTGAGGCTGGCCCTGGGGATCCCATGGGATAGTGTCTAAACTTGCATCTGTGGTGCTTGCAACTCTTCAGCTTCTAATGGCGCAATACGGCAACCTACACCTCTGAATGCACCACAGAGTGCATCTATGCTACAAGGAAGTACATGACATGCTCAGGAGACAGCCAGACACCTGCAGAAGTGTCCAGTTGTCCTCGGGAGCTGCTTGCAATGCACATCGCAACCGGTCTCTTTTGCTCTTGAGACGCATGCACACACACACACACACACACACACACACACACACACGCACACGCACACGCACACCCACACCCGTACTCACGCACACATGCGCGCACGCACGCACACACACATACACGCACGCATGCATGCACGAACGCACACCCACACACTCACACACAAACACACACACATGCATGCACGCACGCACGCACGCACGCGCACACACACACACACCACTGCAAAGCATGCCTGCCCCAAAGTATCAAAGTGTAGATTGGAGGCACGATCCCGGAGGATTTCTCACTCAAAATGCAAGTGTGTAATGGTCAGAGTGCCCACAGCCCCTCATCTCCAGCTGAGGCCAACAAAAA